>OV884014.1:22148088-22630588 GCA_930367205.1 Acanthosoma haemorrhoidale | reverse complement strand
TCTTATTTGTTACCAAGGGATCATGGATAATTTGAACTGTTGATATTTCACAAGAATTAATAGAATCCGTAGTGATAGACTCAAGTAGAAACCAAATCCCGGTGTGTTTACGGGATATTTTCCTCATAATTAATCTTCCCATGTGATTCGAAAGCCTTTTTGGAATAGGTCCAGCTCAGGGTCAGCGTGCTGTCAACAGATGCAGGTGCTGAGTGCCAGGTGGAAGAGCGACGATCGATACAGCAAGAAGGTATTAGAGTAAATTAATTATCTCTGGCAATTATCCAGGATTCGGTTAATAATTAATTATCATAATTGAATATTAATGCCGGGCTTAAACTAGGATCGGCCAACGAAGATAAAAATGTCTATCCACATCTTAAAAGATTTGGGAACCCTTCGACGGGATTACACCCACGAGGTATTTCTTAAAGCAAACTATTTCCGTAATATAAATATAAATTTGGATATAAGAACATGTTTTCGTAATGTTATCATCACCAGCCCAGAAAATAAAAAGATTCAGAAAAAATCCTAGTAAATCAGAATTATTACTTCTATTAGGCATATAATTTTACGTGAAATTAACCATTATAAGTGAAGTTTTAATAATCATAAAGGCAGACTCTGTACGCTATTTTTAGTTTTTATCAAACAGACAGCTTAGCTCACTAACTCATATCCAAAAACAAACCAAGAATTAAAACGTATTATTATCATAATTATTGTTATTAAGGTTATAAACATCTTTATTTGAAAAACTAGGAACAAAACCCTTTATAAGGGTCTTAATATACTTTACATTCTCGAACCTATCCCTTCCAAGTTCATGAAATTCCATAGTAATCTATCCAACCACCCTAATCCCGTAGCACAGTCATTGGACTGCACCACTCATTCTCCTTGGAGACTGAAACGGCAGTGACCTCGTGACCTGCTATAAATGCGTAACAGTTGGAGTCCTGGCAATGGCCGGTTTCTCCAATCTTGTCCTGAGCGTATGTGGCTCTCGCGCTCTTCATCAGCCTAAACTGGCTCGTATCCGGTGACGCGGCTGACGGACGAGCGTGGGGCTCTTCCTTAGACTCCGCTTCCTCTTTCGCATGCGAGGGATGTGACAAACATATGGATTTGGGAGGTATCTGGGCTGTTAAATAATGTATGAATGAGTGAATGAATGAAAATTGTAAATATTGTATGAATGAATACATTTATCACAATTACTTATTGGTTAATGAGGCAGATTGTCATTTCATCATAATGAAGTAAAAAAAAAAAAAAGTAGTAAATTGCCTTTAGAATTTACAATCTAGTCAATCGATTATACTACGCCATACTTGAATATATCAAACAGAGCATACAAATAAAATAAATAACGACATCATAAAAAATAGATACTTTGAATTTTATATAATCATGCACGAACACCTTAAGCACCGCATACATACGATTTCACACATCCATTCAACGCCCTTCCCTTCAAGTGCATTACAAATGATGTAGAAAAACGTGTGGTACCAAGGGTGATCACTGACGAGGAACTACCATCGTAAATGTTCTGTTTCTATATTATATAATTAACAAAATATAATGAAAATAATCCGTATTAAAACATAAGATAAACAGTAGATAAGATGCCAAAAAACTGCATTTGAACGGTTTTGCCTTCTTGATTGCTCATAAATATAGTCAATATATGCAATACCCTAATCTTAAATCCATTAGCAACTAACGGTCTTACCATTAAAATGTAACTACATAATCAAAACAACTTTATGATTTTTTTCTGATCGAGTCGATAAAAAAAAACTCTTTTCCTTACTTCCAACTAATGGTTCTTGAATTGAAATACAAGTTGAATATAAAACACCATTAGGAGTTGGAGGCTAATGGGTAAATTGAGGGAACCTCCAATTAACAGAAGTTGAGTTGGAAGAAAACTTTTACAGATGTTGAAAAGTTCCTGTGCTTCTCTCAAACTATTTCATTAGCGCAGTAGGTGGAAAGGCTAATGGCTACGGTTTTCCCCTGATGTTTATTGCTTTTCCTTTATTACATCTTATAATGGTTATTCGATGAATGGAGTCTTCACATAATGTTAATGGGAAATTACCGTTGCTTATTGGAAGAGAAAAAAGCCCGTTGTAACATTACAAAACTTTTGTTACATAGAACATTTCACGAATTCCTGATAATATTTGCCTGTGTTAAGCAATCAGTTAACCTCTACTTTTGATTAAAAGAAATAAATCTGAAATGCACTAAATGGTTCGAACCACCTTAAATATAGGTTTAGGTCAGCAAAACATTGTTTTCATTATCATTATACAGTAGTTTAATTACCTTTGGGCCTAAATCAGTATTCATAACTCTCGAAGAAGTTTCTACACCCATACATTGAGCGTCTGTGGCTCTCACATACGGTATTCGCTGGCTTCCAGTATCGTGGATAAATGATGAACAACCAATGTTTCATATTTCGGCTCCTTCCCACAGATGTGAGGAAGTTTTCTTATCATGCTGAAAAATCTCTTCAATCAATCAATCGATATGAAATTTTAGAGGTTTATTCCACAAACTCTCAAAATGGGCTGATTAGGTATTGGTGAAAGTACAGTTGAGTATGAAAAAGAGTTCCGTTTTGCTCACTTTTAAGACTTCTCATTGAGAAGTTCAATTCAAAGTAATTAATAATGGCTTATTAATTATTATTTGTTAGAAAAATATACTTTTCGTGGTCAACATGGTTCAAAAAATTGCTCATTAATATCTTTAAAAATTTATCTTTTTGTACTGGCGTACAACCTGTGATCTGCACTCAAATACCTCACATTTTCCCTTGATTTCATTCACTAATATTTTTAAAAAATTCCAATTTAATTAATGGTTAATGTAAACAATTTCGGTAAGTAAAATGAAATGTATAATACAATTGAGAAAAATGAAGAGGCAACAAATACCTGGGTTACATAGACAATCACGGAACAGACTCGGTCGGTAGAGATAGATTATTGGTTACAGTATTGTGCAAGGGAATCTGCCCCTTTCATAAGGAACCCATCATCCATCAATCTAACTATCACAGATGGGTCAAAGGCTAACGTCATACCCATTGGTGCTTTGTGGTTGATGCAGCATGTCTCTAGCGGTCTGGTGTAGCTATCATCGTTGTTGTAACTCAAGCGGAAACGTCCAATTTGAGCATTCAGAATTGTTAATGCAGTTTAATGCAGAAAATATAATAATAATCTACAACTTTATTATGATAAAATTACAATCTGCCTTAATAGCCAATAGTTAATTGTGATAAATGATCTCATTCATACCATATTTTGATTCTAGAACTTTATTGTGCAATAATTACAATCTGCCTTTTATAAGGCAATAATAATACAGATAAATGATCTCATTCATACCTATACCATATTTATAATACATCATTCACTTGTAAAAACAAAATTTTGAAAACAAAACAAAAAAAACGTGTATTGCCCAGACCCCTTATTCCAAGACCTGACACCCCCACCACTACCGGCAAGACGGCAACTCTCTAGATCTGGGAAAGCAGACCAAATGGTGGGACATTACGGCCCTTGGCCAACCAACAACAAGCCTCTGACGGGCACCCATCACTGCTTTCCAACTGAATGAGCTTCCACTACATGCCTAGAGAGACTCTAGACTCAGCCTTCAGTGGACTCTCACCACCACTGCACCGCAACATTTCCACCTCTACCGAGGCTTCCCTCACTCCTTAATTCCCTCACTCCACCTTCAAAAAGGTACTCCTAGTAAAAGGATCCGCTCACCCCAAATAAATTCCTTTATTTTTCCCTTATTTATAATTTTAAAAATTTAAGAGCTAAGAAAAAAAAAAAATATATATCGCTATCCGTCATGCTTTGTACTTAAGTACTTTTAATACCCTCCTTTTCCAAACACCTACTTACTACCGAGACAGACTAACCATCTGTGCTCGTCTTGATTATTATTATTTTGACTATATACGATTATTATCACTTAACTTATCTGTTAATAGCTGCAACCTTCTTAAAAAGTAACCATCACTATTTACACTTTTTATTATTATTTTCCCTTTTTTTTTTTTTTTGAGTGCTTTAAACTTTATTTATTGTTAACTGCTTAAAATCAAGTATCCCCTTGTATGATGAACCGTTTCCTGTTTGTTACCCGGAGTTGGATTTGTTTAGTTGTGCTTTGCTGTTAATTATGGGCCCGGAAGAGATTGTTTTTTATATCTATCTATCTTGACATACTTGTAATAGTTAGACATTAAAATAGACTGTTTTTAACCATTCTAAATCATTGAATGGTTAAAAGATTTTTGTCGTTACTGTTGCGAGGAATTGACCGGTGATCTCCGCAGTTCGAGGACAGGAACCCCTCCACTTTGGCTAATCAGTTTTAAAGTTTCTTCTATATTTCAGCAAGAAGTTCAAGCCCCACTTTGAGATTACATCCCCGTTCTCGGTTGCACCTCACCCACCTCAGATTTCGACCCTTACCCGGCCAGAGCCCTCAGAGATAAGGGCCGCCTTGAGTTAGTAGCAAGCTCTGGGGCCCCTATACCGGGACTGGAAATAATTCAGGATTTATTAGCTTCCTTGGAAAAGTTTAATTGAATCCGCCGGTGCCGGGGCAGAAGGTTCATTCTCATTTCCATGAATGCAATTAGTCTTGAGCCGGCGTTTAGCTCTTAGCAATAAAGCTCCTCCCTCCATGGGACACGTACTCAATAAAACAGCTTCCACATTGATAATTCTCATTCCTAATGGACTTTCATTTGGTACGGCAAAATAGCTGATTACTTGCTATTCAAGCACCGGTTAAATAACAGGAAAATAACTAAATATATTTTGTACAAATATGCGAGGGACATCGTTAAAATAAATACAAGAAGTTAGGCCTAGAAGCTTAATTGTAATGTAAAAGTAATAATTACGTTTGTAATTTATAAAGTCTTTTGATAAAAATGTAAGTCAATTCAAATGAATACAATTAAAGGGTTTATTAAGGAGGGAATTTCATAGGGTTTTTTTTCGAGCCTTAAAAAAGGCATTATTTGCTAGTCGATATCTTTAATTTGGCGTTTTACTAAAAGCTATCGAAAAATATATTTTTTTAATGTCGTGTAATCAAATAATATAGTTAATCATGTTTCCAAGTATTTCCAATATCAATTGCTCAACCTCCAAGTAAATAATTCTTTGTAATTTTTGAACATGAGTATCGCAAATAACGAAAACACATTTGTTCACTCGGTCCAAAAAACAAAAATGCTCCAAACGAAGCTACGTTTAGCCTAATGATTTTTAACTTTATCCAAATGTACAACACCAGCTAACTTACTATTTATGCTCGAGGTACTATTAGCTAGTGGGGTTGACAAGTGTAATTATTAGAGCATAATAAACAAACGTTGGGATGCATTAGTAGCGTTGAGCGCAGACCGTTTAGCGGAGCGTTAACGATTCAGTCAGGGCGCTGACAATGGGGCTCCGGCCACAAAGACACAAGGCAATATCTTCAGCTGCTCCAAGACCGCCATTGTCTCGAGTAGACGTTGAAGACTTCAGGGAGCGGCGCCTCGCCGGAACCATTGTCTCTCCACTGGGGCTGTGAAACAGTCGCGGCATTCACTGAGTCGATGTCACTATTAATTAGCAGGTTATGGGCCTTCATACGACATTGTGCGCCCCCCCCCCCCACTGGCTTGTGTGGCGTCAACAATTACCTGCCGTTTGGAGTTTCAAATCCTAAATGTGATTACAACGCTAATTTCATGGAATGATGATCTCTCGATTTCCCGGTAAGCAGTTCAAATTGACCTATACTTAAGCCTGTATCTGTTAGCTGAACGGCTCATTTGGTGCTATATATCTATTTTAAATATTAACTGATTGGTAGTTTTTGGCTGTTATATTATAAATACACATTATATTTACAAATACACATACCCGTCTACACTTAATTTATTTTACACAGATAAGTCAAAAGTTGAATGATTCCTTAATCAGTTATAGTTCTGATTCCGTAAGAATGGGAGATGTCATTTTAATGTTTATCTATAAATTATTTATGCCCTGTTCGGGCATTTTGTTTATGAGACACTTCTTAATGGTGGTATAGCCACCACAAATGCTCATGTCTTGTGTAAAATAGATGTTTGGTCGACCAGAGGGAGTGTAGAGTTATTAATTAACTTATCGCAATCTATTTTAATGAAATTAGCCACAAATTCATATTGACGAATAAGGCCATTACCATTTTAAAATAAATAAAATGAACGATTCTAGTTACTAGATTTTTACTGTTTTTTTACATACGAATTGAAAAGAAATAATTTTAAATCAAAGCGAAAAGACAGTTAGATCAATATTAAAATGTATTAACAACAACTAGGTACAAATAAACAAAAACAGCTCTGGCTAACAAGCAATAACAAAATCACATAGGAGTTAGTGTAATATATCTATTTTAAATATTAGCTGATTGGTAGCTTTTGGCTGTTTATATATTAACACATACACACATACGCGTCTACACACACGGACATTACATATATAATTATAAAAATATACTTATTAATCATAAAACTATAATTATTAACCATAAAACTATAATCATTAATGATACCACTATAATCATTAATGATACAACTTATAATCATTAATCATAAAACTATAATCATTAATGATACAACTGCAATCATTAATGATACAACTACAACCATTAATGATACAACTACAATCATTAATGATACAACTACAATCATTAATGATACAACTACAATCATAAATGATACAACTATAATCATAAATGATACAACTATAATCATTAATGATAAAAACTACAATCATTAATGAGACAACTACAATCGTTAATGATACAACTATAATTATTACCATAAAACTATAATTATTAACCATAAAACTATAATCATTAATGATACAACTATAATCATTAATGATACAACTATAATCATTAATGATACAGCTATAATCATTAATGATACAGCTATAATCATTAATTATACACATATAATCATTAATTATACACCTATAATCATTAATTATACACCTATACTCATACACCTATAATCATTAATTATACACCTATACTCATACAACTTTAATCATTAATTATACAACTATACTCATTAATTATACAACTATAATCATTAATTATACAACTATAATCATTAATTATACAACTATACTCATTAATTATACAACTATAACCATTAATTATACAACTATAACCATTAATGGTACAACTATAACCATTAATGGTACAACTATAATCATTAATGGTACAACTATAATTATTAACCATAAAACTATAATTATTAACCATAAAACTATAATCATTAATGATACAACTATAATTATTAATTATATTGTAATCATAAGAATATAATTATTGAGTATGAAACTGTAATTATTAATGATAAACTATAATTATTAATGATCAATTATAATTATTAATTATAGTTAATTAATAACTATACGCTCCCTCTGGTCAACCAAAACCTTTATTTTACACTAAGAGAAGAGCGTTTGCGGTGGCTATACTGCCATTATGAAGTATCTCATAAATATATAATACAAATATATAAAGGGCATACTTCACATATACACAACTCTTTAGGCTATAGTCACATATATATTGTATTGATATTTTTAGAATCAAACTAAATATATTTTTTACGATTAGATCGATTCGGAGGTAGTTTAGCAAGATTTATGGCCAGTTTTAGTACCAAGGGGCTAGTTTGGAGGAAACGCTTAATTTTTGTTGGGGATCGTGCCGATAAACTTCAGAGGGTTCGGACATAGAAGAGCTCACCAGGCATTCACCAAAGCAGCAGCTGGTGTGCTCTCAGTACTAATCAGACATTGCTGTTTTATTTTAGAGTGGTATTAGATGTCAAAAGCGTCTAATCTTCCTTACCTTCCTGCCTTTGACACATAGAGTATCCGGCGCTTGTATCTCTCAGGTACACAACGATAAAATTAAAGTAAATTCACGAATTATTAATTTAAAAATTAATTGCATTAGTAATTAGGTTAAATATACACAATTTAATTTGTCTGAAGTAATACCGTTTTAAAAATTCAAGTCAAATACCCAAAATGATACACTTAAATTAACGACTGACATTATCTTGACCAAAATAACTTCAGCGCTCCATATTATTTTTTATCAGTCTTTAGCATAATTTATTTATCAAACACACTCGTTATATAATATAATATGTAACATTTTATTGGCATTTAACATTACAGAAGATAAGTTATTTCAGAACTTTAAATACCAAATATTAATATACATTTATCCAAGTTAAATTGATAACGTTATTATTGTTTTGTCGCTTTTTAATTACCTTAGACTGCACCATTAGCTCATAATATATGTAGTTTTTGTAAATCTGATAGCATTTGTAGAAAATAAAAATTCCTAAAGTTTTTCTCAAAAAATCAAAAATGCTTTATTTTTTAAATCGCATTAAGGAAAACATATTTATCATCAAAAACGGGCGGAGATAAATTCTAATCTTTAGCTTACGTGGCCGGAAGTTGGAAAAAAGTTATTGGTACTTGGACCTGGAAGTTGTTGATTGAAACATTATCAGAGCCGAACATACAAAACTTCTTATCGCGGGAAAATTTTAGGAAGTTTTCCCTCTGTTTTCCAAAGTGCCTTGTTAGGCCACCCTAATCAATCTTATGTTTTTCAATTTTGACTAACCGTTCTCTTATAAGGATAATCCTTCAAAGTTTTGGCAAGTTCAGCAATGGCTATTGATTCGTTCTTGCCCTTTTAATATACCGAATAATTAAGATCCGATTAGTCAAGGCTCTTTCATGCAACAAAGAAATTTCAAAATTAAGGGATTTCCCTGCAAACAGCTTGCTATGTTTAAACTCAATGGTTACCTTTCGCCTTCAGGTACTACCAAAAGAGAACAATAGATAAATACAAAAATCACCACAAATATTAACATTCCGTGAGTCACATGGATTTTTATTGTTACCGATAGTTGCATGCACCTCACATATGCATACAGTTTTGTTTTTTTTGTGTTCTTCAAGGTGTTATTCTAAGTTTTTAATTTTTTTGGAATAAAAAACAACACTAATCAGACAATTTACAGGTATGTAGAATTTTTATATGATCGAGAACAATGTAGATATAAAAAACTGTTAACAAGAACGAACTAGATCGGTTAATTTGGGTATTGTATATTTTCAGTTATTTTTTTTTAATTAGGCTCATTATATGTATTTTTTTTCTAAACCCCTTTAAATTTTAATACAATGTGTAAAAATATGAACAATCTGAACAAAGAATTGACAATTTTTTCTCCTCATTCTGCTATGCGCAGATGCGTTTAAAGGAGTTTGGGTTACTTAACAATACAGGTTGTGGTTAAAAATACAATGAAGTGAATATAATGCTAGGTGATGGGGCTCACCTTCAGTTTGAAAATGCTCATTATATTTACTTTTTATATACACGATAACATATCTTTTGGTTATTTTATACATCCATGATGCAGAGTTCATGAAGCGTGAACAATTTGTAATAAACGCTCCTTTAAGGCTGCAATAAAACCATCCAGAGAAAACAAAAAGAAAATAAACCAAAATTTAATTGTGCCAATCTTTAAAAATGTAATAATGATACCTTCATATAAAAGCATTTTAGCAATCGATATCTTTCCTAAGAGGAAATAAGTAAAAAAAAAAAACCTGATATGTATGGTCAAATTCATTATTATCTTTTTTTATTCTCATACCGTTATATTTTATACTAAATAGGTACCTTACGGCAAACAGAAATTTTCAAATAGTAAATTAGTTCTGCACTCAAACAAACTCTAAATACCAGTTTAAAACTGTAGTGTGTGAAAAGCTTGTTTGTTGTAAAATGGAAAGAATTATTTGTGTTCTTCCTGTGTTAGGGGAATTTAAATAAACTAAGAAGAAAGGCCTAAACTTATTAGAAAACACGAAAAGCCCTAAAGAATCCCTCAATGTTTGTTTATGGAATGAAAAACAAAATCAAAATTTGTTGTTTTTTACGGTTTAAAGATTTTTTTCATTTAAACATTTTAACTGTTTGCGGATTTGATTAAATGGTGACTTTTAGTGACCAGGGCGGTAAATATGGTAAATTATTTTTAATTTATCATTCCTGGAACCCACATAAAAGACTAAAAAGACAAGAACTAAACAGACGCTTTAGAGAACCGTACAGACTACTTCAAATGACATCCCATCTCTCAATAGAAAATAAATTACTAATCTACAAAGTTATACTTAAGCCAATCTGGACATACAGAATAGAGCTATGGGGGACAGCAAAAAAGTCGAACATCAAGCGTATCCAATCCTTTCAATCAAAAGTCCTGAGAACAATAGTAAATGCCCCTTATTATGTCAGCAACAAAACCCTTTATAACGATCTTAATATACCCTACATTCTTGAACTCATCCCTTCCAAGTTTATGAAATTCAACAGTAGCATTTCCAACCACCCTAATCCCGTAGCACAGTCATTGCACTGCGCCACTCATCCCTATAATCCTCCTCGGAGACTGAAACGGCAGTGGCCTCGTGACCAGCTATAAACGCGTGACAGTAGGAGTCCTGGCAATGGCCAGTTTCTCCAATCATGTCCTGAGCGTTTGTGGCTTTCGCGCTCTTGGTCAGCCTCCACTGGCTCGTATCCGGTGACGCGGCTGATGGAGGAGCGTAGGGGACTTCCCAAGACTCCGCTTTCTTTTCCGCATGTGGATTTGGGAGGCCTCTGGGCTGTCTGTAAATATTATATGAATGAGCGAGTGAACGATGAATTGTAAATATGGTATGAATGAGAGGATTTATCATAATTACCTAATAAGGCAGATTGTAATTTCAGCATAATAAAGAATTAATGATTACAAAATAATAATTTAGCATTCATGTAAGTGTTATTAGGGCTTCACTCAAGTGAAAGCTCCAACCCGGGATGAAATAGCGTTTGCCTAAGCTGTGAGCAATGCATACAGCCTAGTGGTAGTCAACGATGTTGATACCGCATTAAACCGCCTCATCTATGGCGTTAATACATTACACTCTCAATAGGACATTATCCTGTGCCATTGAGGAGGAAGGTTACTGCAGTGGCAGGGAGGCAGTAATAGTAAAGACAGCCTTATCTATAGCAGACACTCTCCCCTCAGTGCTCCAATTACCTGCACCTCCCTCACGGCAGCAGTAACTGTAGTCTGCCTAGCCGCCCCTAGCTAATGCAAACAGTCCTGTTGCCTAGGCGGTAAACAGTAGGGTAAAGCTTTTACAGTGTCTTAGTATGAGGGTCATTGAAGTCGGCTCATCGGAGTTACTGTCAGATAACTCGTCAGGGGCCTTAAAACAATGACAAAGTTTAAATTAAATCCCAGGATCAATTGCCTCCCCATTTTACATAAATATCATTTATGTTATTAAAATAAATAAATATAATAAATATGTAAACATTGGATTGTACTGATCTATAAGCCACCTATCCTTTACATAGTTATTATCTACATTTTTTTGCTCATATCCCCGTGTCACAAAATTATTACAGAGTCAAGTCTACTGGAGTCCTGTGTTTATTATATTTCCTTTTTTATCGTATTTGTTTCTGCCTATTCGAGAACCCTCACTCTTTAAATCTTCGCTCCTCTCTTTCACTAGTGTGTACCAATTATTATTTAGTTAATCTCTCCACAATTTTTAATTTTTATGTTAAAACAATAATAATAAGGAATAGGCTAAACATCGACAGGTGTTGTAGAAACAAATAAAATATTTGCAGAGAGACTTTTGAAAAAAATTGCCTTGAACGTAGTGTAAATGTTAAAATATTGTTGTGTCTCTTTGTCACTTTCAGCAATACACCCTCGAAATGTCTAAATACGTCACTATTCCGCCAATGTGAAATGGATATTGTATCTGTTTTTTTGTTGTTTTTTTCATATCCCTTTGTTACAAAATTAGTACAAGTCATAATATTTCCTGTAGCTCAGCTACATTTTACACAATTTCTGATTATCCTACATTGTGATTGCACTTGTACAGAAGTATAATGATGCACAGTATACATTAGTTTTCTGAACATTTTTAAAAGTGATGGGGCTCACGTTATGTATCATGCACTTAAAACTAACTTACATTTAACACTTATACTAAATCTTAACCTAATATCCCCAACAGTGTGTTTCCATCGATGCATATTGGTAAACAATGGGGTCGTTAGGCTCTGCAACGAGTAAAAAAACTTGTGTTTCCGGTAGATGAACTCACCTACCGACGGCACACCAAGCAACGGGAGCAGGTCGGCGTTGCTTAACTTCTCGAGAGAGGTATATCTGACCAACGATAATATTAAAACGGACGAAGATATGTACGGAACCAAATAAAGATGAATAGATTTGCAATCTGACAAGAAGGTAACTCAGGAAAAAAGAGGTACTAGGACTAAGGTGCTTTCTGGGGGATTTGCTCCCGTTCTAGTACTCTCTCTGGCTAGCACCATTGTTCTCCCCAAATTAATTGAAATATACAAAAAGATGATGACAGTTTAAAGCTGAAACAAACATCTCGGATTTTTAGCAGAGACACCGTGAATTTGAGAAATTTCTGATTGGGTTCCAAAAAGACGGGTAAAGAAGTGGTATGCTCGAGACGTTTGTTTTTAGTAGCAAATAGGTAGTCTTTGTTTTGAAGGTTTATGTCGTACTTCACAGAAGTTCTTAATGAGATTTTATAAAAAGTGCAGAGGACTTAGTTAGTACAACATTATTCCCGAAATATTTCCTACCTAGATTTAGCCAAACAGAAAATATAATTTCCTAAAAGAGAGAACCTTTGATTGTATATTCACAAAATGTTTCGATGTGCATAGCACTTCTGTGAAGTGACTCATCAATATATAGGAAGACTTAGAAAGAAATGCTGAGACCTGTACAAACATAATATTCCCATAATCCTTTCAATTTGTTGTTACATAAGCATTTTGGCCTTATAGACTTAAACCTAACAATAAAAACTCATACTCAATCTTTACCTAATTTTCCCCGACAGTGTGTTGCCACCGATATATATTGATAGTATTGCCGTATCTCTTCTTAGTGAGTGTAGCGACCACTTACTACAGAAGATAAATCACCCTATACTGTATTGTTTATATATTGTGAATTAACTTAAACAAATGTAAATAACATCACCAAACCATAAATCATTGTAAAGGTTATAAAACAATAAAGACGCAACCGCAAGCCAATTAGTTATATGAGCTGGGGCACCCGCTACCCATAGCAGATACTAAACGACACAAACCCTTACCCAGGTCAGGTATCGGGGACATATCTCTTTGTCAGAGAACAAAGAAAAGCCCATACTCAACTGGCATTGGCTGCAATAAAACCGAAGCTGATTGGCTACTGACGAAGCCAGCTGGGTATTTGAGACCGGTGGTTCGGGCCTGTAATTCAATCTCCTGACGGCTGACTGATGGCTTGTGGCTGCTATGATGTGCAAAACTTGGCTTATTTATGAAAACCTCTGCATCTCTCTCTCCTCACCTCGCTACGTCTTAGTCCGGCGTTGTCAGACCCCACACCTTCCTAGTGGGAATCTCTGCGTTCGTCTCGCTTAATCTAGCACCTCGTTGGGAGAGATCTCTCCCTAGTGGACAACGGTTGTCGTGGCCCTGCAAGTTTACCAAGCAGTGTTCCCCACGGCGATTCAGTCTGGCTCTCTCCGGTTCACACTCGCCTTTGGGATCCGGACGGATTTCGCCTACTCTCAGATACCTAGTGTGAATTCGTGGTCATTCCAAGACCACACAAACTACCTACACTACCTACCCTATACCTCTTATCCTGAGCATAGTGCATTGCCGGGGCACATACCTATCAAATATGGAGTCAGATAGTAAGAACATCATGAAACGATTGTCCATGTCATAAACGTAATCAACCCGCACTTCGTCACCAGGGCTGGGGTAACTAGGCACCCCCCTCATGACGACCCGACAGTGATATAGTGGCTTTTTTTTTTCGGACTAGTCTTAAGCGTTGCTCGTCATTCTTCTGTGCTGCGTAATATTTACTTCAGACTCTACTAGATCTTTTTCGTTCAGCTGATAGAAAACTGTCACTTATAAAAAGGATATGAGAATTTTTTAAGGAGTGCGGTTTTCACACGTGATAATTTATTTCATATATTTTTTGAGTCTTGTGTAAAAATATTTGATTGTATCAGCTTCCAGTGGCTACATAGTTCTGCAACATTAAGATGAATTGAACGCGATTATCGTGTTATACCCGATACATAACCTCACGCGATCTTGTGTTTTCTTGTAAGGCAAAAATAAATTAAGTAAGCCACAAGTGCAGTGCGAGATAACGTTCGATCAAATATTAACTGCATTCAGAACGCAAAAATAAAATTGCACTTCACGATTGCAGACGGAATATAAGCAGACGTTAGCAATGCATGAGGTCAATGACCTTAAGTGAAAGCACAATTTAATTCAGAAACGGCCAGTTCCTTCAGTGAAAACATATTTCATTACAAATTAGAAGCTATATCTTAAATTTCTTCATAGGGATATCCTTTAATTTTAATCAAACGAAATGTATTTCCTTGGGGTATGTTCCGACTCGCTATTTTTCGACCTTAGAAACTTGATAGAAAGGGCTAAACAATAAGTAAACTTATAAATTAAACAACTGTTGTGTTCATCAAACAAATATTTTCCTCATAACGCCACAAAGAATTTCTAATCGACTCTATAACTATACAAATCCAGATACTAACATGCACAAGCCAACAAATTTCATAAATACCATCAACTCATTACATCAAGCTAAACTTTTCTGTTTAAGAATACTACTTGTACATACTCACACACCTACAACCTACTGAGCAAGCGGCAGTTGAAATCATTTCGGTCGGAAACGATCAACGATCAATCTCAAACAACGACAAATGACGCTCTGAAAGATGGTCTGGCTGCTTTCTATAAGTATGGTCAACCCGTTAGAGTATCGGGTGAAATATAATTGTATTATCTTAAATGTAATTTCTCAGTGAACACGAAATAGTTTCTATAGAACACGGTTAAAATAAAAGGAAATATAAGTGTTTTTCTCTCTCTCTCTCTCTATATATATATAATATATATATATATTAAAGAGAGAAGAACAGACCGTGAGACAATGTACATCATACTGACCTCTGGAACTAATTCCGTTCAGAAGTTTATCGAAAGGGTTAATCAAAATCATACTAGCGTACTCAACGAACGATGCTAGGCGGGCCATGGGGGTACTTAACAGCCCGTGTGATTCCATTCAGGACTTTTGCCCGGCCTTTGAGCCCCCCCCCCCCACGACCCTTATATCCCCCACCCCCTATAAAGATCCCTGTTATATAATAAGGGGGATAAACCGAGATCTGTAAGATAACCAGCCTCGGTGAGGGATAAGCCTCTCCCATTGAGCAAGGTCTTCCTTCAGTCCTTTATTGTACCTTGGGCATTCCACAGCGATTCGTTTTATCTATGGATTCCCATTTTACAATGAGATCACAGGTCATTTTATTTTTGTCTCTTTTACGTCTCTTTGAGCACATTGTGCCTGACCCGCACATATGAAATGCTCTTAAACCTATTTGGTTACAAGGTCACCCAATGGATTGTTTTTAACGTACCCTTTTTCACGTGGTATCAGATTCTTTGCGGCGTTATGAGGAAAATACTTGTTTGATGAACACGACAGTTGTTTAATTTATTTATAAGTTAATTACCTTAAAATTGACTTATGTTTTAGTCTCTAAGGTCAAAAAATAGTGAGTCGGAACATACACTTAGGAAATACATTTCGTTTAATTAAAATTAAAGCATATCCCTATAAAGAAATTTAAGATTTATCTTCTAATGTTTAATGAAATATGTTTTCACTGAAGGAACTGATATGTGGTTCATTAAACGTTCCTGCCTGCGCCATAAAGCGGTTTTCATTGTAGTGACTGAATTTGATAAGAAAACTTGAATTAAACTTAGACATAGTAGTGTGTTTTTAGTTTGTACTAGGTTATTAAATATGCCTTTGTGTACTACAACCTGACCTAGGAATAGGATTCTTAGCCTTGTAGCGTTTGAGCCAAAGCACCGCCATATTTCGAGCACCCCTTCACATTTCATGAAACAAATCTCTTTTACAGCAAGCTTTACAGCCAATACTCTCCTCAAACAGTAATTTAAAAGGACAGGAGTAAAATTTTCGTCTTTTGACGTTGCAAGACAAAATGGTGGAATATACCATGATGTGTATTATATAATTAAAAGAGTCAAATGAGTAAGAGATGATAATTTGTTCTTCAAAAGTCAATAATATTTTATACACAAGGTCTTTTTGTACAAGCAATTATTTATAAAATAAGGAATTTAGAGGCCTTTTTTTGTTACTAAGCTTTTAGCTGAGTGAAGAATCTATTTTGATGTTGTTTTTTTGATTATGTGAGAGGGCGATTTTTATATGCCAACTCCATACCCTGAATCCCCCCCCCCAAAAAAAACACCCAAATCCTCTATTATTAAGATTTCTATGTTTATAGTTAATGTTTACTATTAACAGATGTACCCATAATTATCTGTGTGGTGGCCATTGAACTATTCATTGGGTGGTAAAGCTGTGCCTTATTATGGATACGGAACAAGTGTGCATGCGCTGTGGTAATTCATACCGTTGAATTATGGAATGGCAAGGCCCAAACGAACTGTACACAGACCTAACCGCCTAATCAGTGAGGCTGTGGATAAGCCACTGTATAACAATTCCGTTGATTAATTTGTTTCATCTCGTCTCGTGCACAGTGTGCCCTGCCAGTGACAGCTGGGTATAACCCTGGGGGTACAGAGGGGGGGGGGCGTCAGATGCAACCGTCCACCTTTGACACTGAAGCTCAATCACAGTGAAAGCTTAATTGTGCTGACCCGACGATCTGAAAAATATTTATTATACCCGTAAAATATTCAACATAATTTCAAAGTCAAAACGTTTCATAACTGATTTCGAATATATTTTTTTTTTATTTACCTTCTTTATTTGATGAATTACAATTCGCTTGTTAAAAATTATTAATTTTGGGTGTATTACAACATAAAACTCCCATTTATACAATATCTATATACACATTTTTCCAAAGAGCATCTTAACTCTCAAAGCGATTCCCTCATGTGGTTAAAGTGACCGGAAGGGGTTCAAAGAAGACAAGATAAAGCAAGAGAGTCACAGTCGCTCGGGGGGGGGGGCGAACAGTACCAGCTCCCCGTGACATATCTATTTACAATAGACTTCGAGGTCACTGCTCTTGTAGGAATAGTGTTACTTGAAAGTAGTACACGAGAGGATGTAGGTGTTTTTTTTTGGGGGGGGGGGAATTCAGGGTATGGAGGTGGCATATAAAACTCGCCCTCTCACATAATCAAAAAAACAACATCAAAATAGATTCTTCACTTAGCTATTAGTAACAAAAACAGGCCTCTAAATTCCTTATTTTATAAATAATTGCTTGTACAAAAGACCTTGTGTATAAAATATTATTGATTTTTGAAGAACAAATTATCATATCTCGCTCATTTGACTCTTTTAATTATATAATACACATAATCGTATATTCCATTACTTATGTTTTGAATTTCATTTAACATTTTGTCTTGCAACGCCCAAAGACGAAAATTTTACTCCTGTCCTTTCAAATTACTGTTTGAGGAGAGTATCACCTGTGAAGCTTGCTGTCAAAGAGATTTGTTTCATGAAAGGTGAAGGGGTGCTCGAAATATGGCGGTGCTTTGGTTCAAACGCTACAAGGCTAAGAATCCTATTCCTCAGGTCAGGTTGTAGTGCACAAAGGCATATTTAATAACCTAGTACAAACTAAAAACACACTACTATGTATATGTTTAATTCATGTTTTCTTATCAAATTCAGTCACTACAATGAAAACCACTTTATGTCGCAAGTAGGGGGGTTGTCGATCTTAGAATCCGCTAATTTTATTTTTCTGTTGAATACATGATTATTAAAATTATAGAGTGCTTGCGCTATTCAGCTAAAACTTTTAATAAATCAATATTAATGATTGTGTCATTTACTAATAATGCACTAATAATCTGAGAATTGCAGATTTTAGTTCTTCAAAATAATAATGTTGAGTTCCTGTGAAATAATTTATATGATGATGTAATAAATATCATTTTGCGATAAATATTTCAATTTTTTATTTAAAGTTATTCATATTTTCATTGAATATAACCGGAAAACGTATTTGCTGGTATAGGACAAATGAGCCGCTGACAGTGGAAAATGAGAGAAGCTATATTGTCTAGGCTACTAAGTGATATGTACGTAGCATTCTCTCTAACCGTTACCCGCTAAAGCGGTAGTTCCATAAGTCACAAGTTACACGAGCTGGAATCGTAAGCTGTCACCGTGAAGTTATTGCTTCCAGACATGTGACTACAATTAGTGACTTGAGACTACAGTCGAATTAATTTAACCTCGCGTGAGGAAGTCGTCGATCATGATGAGGGATGGTCAAGTCTGTTTCCTCTTCGTTCCACGGAGACTTTCATTGCAAGACGTTTTCTTTTGGCAGCTGCTTCCTAAGAAATAAAGGCGAGTCTCGACTTTTAAACAGGTACGGACGAGTCACCTTTCATCGGTACTAATAGGAGGTGGTAAGATTACGAAATTTCGATCTCATTTTACAGCACGCGTTAAGTTTTTCACATATTGGTTATTCTAAAATACCCCCCCCAAAAAAAAATTCTAAATATTTTGCAACGCTTACCCGGACTAACCTTGGAATAAAACTACGATTTGAAGTTATATTCGTACAGACAAGTTTAAAAATAAATTTATGACTGTAACCCAAAAATAACTACAAAGCTATTCCGATATGGGTGAGGTTCGGTGAGCTAAGACTCTGACGCAATTATAATCTTTTGGAACATTTTACGTCTTTTTATTCAATTTGTTTGATAAAATTTGAGTGCAATTATAAATATGGAAAATATAAAAAATGGCTGACCTCTAATTCTCGGCTTTCTTAGAACTATTACAGATACATTAAGTCCACTTAGAAACTCTTCATCTACTTCGCTTGTACAACATTATTAATTGTGGATGTATTACAATGTACAATGCACATTTATACAATAACTATATACACACTTTTCCCCAGAGCACCATAACTCTCAAAGTGATTCCCTCATGTGGTTGAAGTGACAGGAAAAGCAACAGGTAAAATACTATCTAATTGTAGGAAAACCCTTTTTTTTTTATTTAAAAAATCTTATTTTGTGGCCGTATGTTTCATATAAAAATTAATAAATCCAACCGAAACAAACAAAAAGGAATATATCACATAAAATAAATAAAACTATACCTCAAATGATAAAATATTTACTAACTATTTTTTTCCCCCTAAATCCCTTTAAATTTTACAATGTGAAAAATATTAACAAAATAATGGACAAATTTTCTCCTCATTCTACTATGTGTAGATGCATTTGAAGGAGGTTGGGTTACATAAAATCAGATTGTACTTAATAGGAAAATAACTTGAATACAAATCTAGGTGATAGGGCTCACATTCAGTTTAGAAATGTGGGAGAAAAACTACAAAATAAAACCTAAACCTAAGACTAGAGCGTTCCAACCGCGACAGCGTCTTGCCATCGATGGGGGAACGGAGCGGGGGTTATAGTGTTAAACGCCGGGTTTGTCAAATACTGTAATGAGTCGAAAATTTTGATATGTCCACGCTGGATGAATTCATCCACCGTAGGCAGCTCAAATATCTCATGCAGCTGTTGCTCCGCTGCTCGAATTAAGTACCTCTGACCACTTTCTTCAGTATACCGTTACTGACTATATTTATATGATTCCAGTAAATAAATATACTTGAATTGTTTAAATGCAAAACTAGTAACAAAAAAACAGCAGGAAAAACAACAAGTAAATACCAGCAGTAACTCTTTCACGAAGTTGTAGCTATGAGACTATGTTTGCTGAGTAACGCCAAAAAAAATAAAGTAAAAATGCGAGATATCCCAAAATAATAATAATAATAAAATAATATATTGTAATAATGAATAAATAATCTTGTATGTGGCTTTCTAGGTAGTACGTAAGCGTTGGAATCAAATTGGTGGTAATTCAAGATAGTGCTGAAGCAATGAAAGATGGAACGTTCAAACCCTGCAGTTCTGTGAGAAGCAGTGGAAAGCTATCCGGTATTGTGGTTCAATTTTACTGAGAATCACTCAGGGAACAAAACGTTTACTTCGGTGTAGAGTTGTACTGTAAAAAAAACTGTACAGAACACTTTATTATACTTGAAGGGCTGGCCCGTAATAAAAACGGCTCCGGAATAAAAAGCGGACATTTGAAATTGATCTCAGTAACAAAATAGAACAGATAGCGGTTTGATTTTTACTATACCAAGGTTCTACTGCAAAGTTGTCTATGCAGATGGTATACTTATTACACCGAAGAGTAACGGAATACTTGATTATAATAACTTCAAATAAGTTGCATGAGTATACAAAAAACTGAGGATATAAAGAGGATACTGTAGCAGCGGAATTAGTCAAGTCACAGCAAAAAAAGAGTTCCAGTGTTTCTTGCTTGTATGCCTGGCCCTAATATCAGAAGAGTAAAGTATCTTTAGAATCGACCTCACACTCAAGCACTTCTTGACGTCTTGGTGACAAATAAAAGTAGTAACTGAGGGCAGAACTTACGAACTTATGTTTGTTGAAAAGGAGTGGTTTAGGTTATTAGTACTATTCAGGAAATAGTTAGTGATTATATTTTTGTTACTAGCCGTTGTGAAACTGAAGTCTGTATTGTCACAATAAAAGTTGAACAATTCATACCGGCATTATTCACGTTTAATTTATTTTTCAATGTTTAAGGACTAGTGTCTGTCTAATTGTGCGGAACCAGATTTTATCTCCGGCTCACCCAAGGATTTTTTCTTTCGAGGGACGCTCTGGTCGGGGTTGACTTAGCTTTGTGAGCTTAAATGAGTATGAATCCGATGGTGAAACCCGAATTTAAAGTTGAGAGGTAAGACGCCTAGTACTCACCACGTTAGAACCAAACATGGTGACCTGCTTAAGATGTTACACCATAGATTTTCTTGTTTTCAAATACCGCTTCTATATCCAAACCAAATTCTAGGCAAACCTCTAAAATTCCAGATCGAGTAGATCACTTTTACCACCATACTGTTGTGTACCACTGAAACTCACCGAGAAGAAAGAAAATTCTTGATAGAGTAGAGCCTCTTCATGATTTGATAAATAAAATTTACCAAATCTTATTCTGGTTTTCATAAATTGTTAATCTTGTTTCAAAAGCCGTGCTAGCCCGTACTTTTGAACACGTGCAGCAAGTTATTTTTCAGTGGTTGATAAACTCTTTTAATAGGACTTACTCAAAACTTTTCTTATTCATATAAAAACGTTGAGCGTTATCAATTAAACTTTACATTTTCCAAACAACGTTAATCTAAAATATTCTATAGTATTGGATGCAAAACGCCGAAGGTTCAGCATTTTTCCGATAGGTAATAACTCAAAACGTGCCAAAGGATTCCAATATGAACCGATATATTCGGGATATGGAATGCTCAGAGCCTCAGGCTGCCTTTCCTCAAGGAATAAATCGAAATCACGAATTTATTTTCAATTTATACGCTGAATTTTGTGGCATGACTGAGCAAATCAGGAATAGGTATAACTTTTCTCGAGGCTTTTTAGTATAAAGTCACTATGGCACTTTCACACACATCCATAAGCGCATAAATATGTAAACAAATTGTTCTCTTATATGTAGAATTAGCTTGTAATCAGTAATCATGTGATCTAATAATAAACTTATAATTATAGAAAAGACTGCTTACATAGTTCAAGATGTTTGAAGCTTGCAACTTTAGAAACACATATCGAAATGAAAGTTAGTTTAATTTACTGGTCCTGAAAATGTGGAAAAACTTGTTGCTCACCGCGTATGTATCCATATTGATTACTTTTCCAAGTAATTGTTACAAAAGTGAACGTGAATGAGAAATCAGAAATAAATAACTTATATATATATATACTTATGTGGAAAACACAGATAGGACTTAATTTACTTAATCTGAATTAAAATCCAGTAATTAAACATAAGAGCATTTTTCTATATGCGCATCAATATGCGAGATAGCAAACTAATTTAGCTGTTATTGCAGAAGTAATTTTTTATAGTATCTCATAAAAAAGACTCGTACCTTTGCGTGATGCTTTCAAAATGGCTTTCATGCTCGTCTATATTCTTAGCATGAACACAGAATAGAAATGAATATAAATATTACCATTTTACTGGTTTCGGTTATACGCTTTGTTAAATTTTTTAACTTCGGATATTACTTTACAACATCTAGAGAGAAATCTGAGAACTTTTGTGTTTTTATGCTATTAAACACAGCGGCTATATTACATATCATGGAGTGAGCTCAATAACGATACCAAAGCACTAGATCCCACTGAGGCCAACCGGGAGCACAAATGGCGCCCCAGTCCTACCTGTCTCCTAGGCAGGACAATTATATTCAATTTAGGGTCACGAGTACTGATTGGAGGAAGTGAGTAAAAACCATGGTTCCTACCAATGCTTCGTACATGAGCACAGTCCATAGATATTACATAGTTGTCCAACCCTCCCCAAAGTCCTCGGAGGCAAACGTGTTCTGTGAGAAACCCCCCAATAAAGTCACCCAAAATCCCCATGGACCCACAAGCACTCTCGCTCTACCCTTTTCTAGAAGTGTTTAATATGACATTATGGCGATGGCTGGATATGATTTCATGAAATATTATTTATAATCTAGTTCAACATTTGGAATGGTATTTTTAAACAAACCCAATAAGTTGTCGTTTTTTACTGTAGCAAACTTCTTGGGCCATCGGCGCCGTGGTATGTTTATTTAAACTCATTCGACATCCCACCAATGCGATCCTGAGAGAGCATAAAGGCAAGATCAGATCCCTGGCTCCCCGTAGCACTACATAAACCCCCTAAGATACACCAGTGCATTCCACCAGTCCTATGTTATTTGCACTATTCAACTTCTCTTAATGCTTTCTATGCGTGCTTCAACGATGTCTGAAGCATGTTCTTTTTATTATTAAACAGCTTTATTACGATAAAATTACAATCTGCCTTATTGGGCAATAAGTAATTGTGATAAATGATCTTATTCATACCATATTTATAATTTTTCATTCACTCGCTCATGCATACAGTATTTACAAACTGTCCAGAGACCTCCCAAATCCACAAGGTTGTCACCTCCCTCGCATGCGAGAGAGAAATCGGTGTCTTGGGAAGTCCCCCACGCTCCTCCGTCAGCAACGTCGCCAGATACGAGCCAGCGGAGCCACACACGCTTAGGGCATGATTGGAGAAATTTTGCCAGGACTCCCACTGTTACGCATTTATAGCCGGTCACGGGGCCACTGCCGTTTTAGTCTCCGAGGAGGATTATAGAGATGAGTGGTGCAGTGCAAGAAGCATGTTCTAAGGAACCTTATCTGAGGTACGAAATATCCACTGTTTGGCAAGCTGTCTAGTTTTCTTAAGGTTGGAATCGGCAATAAGGGACCATCATTACAGACATCTATTACTTACACAGAAAGTCAAACATTCAAACTAGTACTGACTCATTATTATATATAAGTAGTAAGGCAAACATACATAGTAATATTTTTTCGAATGCTGTGATCGGCGAGATACAAAAAATAGACACCCCCTCAGAAAGTCCCTATATTTGGCTTGCAAACGAGCCGGCTAATGGGCTTGTGAAGGACGTGTAGTTGCCGTGTAACTGGCAGAAGTGAAAAATTCAAAACGATTTTTCACGAGCTTGCCTGCTGGTCGTTAGTGCCCCCGCTACGGCTCATTAACTTACCTGTGCGCTGGCTCTGCCGTTGCCTTAGGGAAGTTACAGGCTTAGTTACATCCAGAATAGAATAACAACCATTGTAAAATTGAGTGAATAATACATTAACTAGAAATAGACTATCTTAGAGTCTACAATGGATGATATGAATAACTTAAAATGTTATCGTGAACTAAATAATACAAAATCTCATTCTACATATACATAAATCGGTGATGCCACAACCCTCCATTGAACGCTAACTGTTTCATGTTATTCTATGTATAAATCTTGTCCACGTCGCTGTTCAAAGCACAATACACTGATAGGCGAAAAAGTGATTAATAAAGTGAAAATCCACTATACATTTGAAGTGGCATAATCGGCAGTTTTCATAATTCGGTGGGAGAAAAATAATAATTTTTGAACTTAAAACATGCCGATACTTTTAGCTGTGGAAACTCAAGTTTGATACGCAGCTCAATCAAAGATTTTTCCTTCAGTGGACGTGTCTGGTCGGGCTTGACTCAGCTCCGTGAGGATAAATGAGTAGCTACTTAGGAAACCGATTTAAACGTTGAGTGGTAACCCTTAATGCTGATCACACGATCATCGCTACTTACCAACTACAATCTTTGCACGGACTCTCCGATGATTCTCACGGGGTGATTCGCAATAGATTTATTTTATTTTTTATGTTTAGATTTTTCTCATTGTTTTGTTTGTGTGTTAAAATTACTGTAGACACGATTCAACAGTCTACTTGGAACTTATATTTGCTATACTGTCATTTTAAGTGCTGTAAAAACTGAGAATGTTGCTAATAATAACAGTGTCAGACTTAAGTTACTAAGTGAAAGTAATTAAACATTCTAAATTCACAGTTTTAGTAACTATTAATAAAATAAAACAGATAGTAATAAAACTATATAACTATAAAACTCATGTTCCATACCTCCTGGATAAATCCAGTCGTATAATGAAGAGCGTCGATGCACATGTGGCAGATGTTGCTTAAAGTTAAAAGTGATACAATTATTTTAAATTTCTTAAGTATCCCACACAATCAATTTGGTGAGTAGCCGTGCAATTGAAGTTTAAAGTTTAAATTTTAAATTATTTTAATTTTACTTTATTAGAAGGACCTTTTCAGACTAAGTACAGTTCAGCACTATACTGTACTGTACATAATTAAATATATTTTACTTAATAACTGTTATCATTCTTGCTTATAATGATAAAATTTGGTTTATTTCCACATGCACAGACAAGATTTTTTATTATTTGGCCTCTTTTTTTATTTTGATAACTGAAGATGGCAGATTTGAGCGGCCGAAAGCTTTGTTTGAAAAAAAATAACAGTTGTAGAAGGATAAAAAGCTGTAGTATTTTATTGTACCATTCCACAATCCGTCATTAAACATTCGATTGAAATTGATCGTGAGTAACTTTTGAATCGGGGTGTTATAAATGAATAAAATGCTTATTATTCGTATCGTTGTGAATAAATTGGCACAACACAGGTATTATTTAGTAAGTCAGTTTATGAGAATTTTTCTTTTTGTTGTCCTTAGATATAATGGCCAGTTTCTCCAATCATGTCCTGAGCGTATGTGGCTCTCGTGCACTTCGTCAGCCCCACTAGCTCGTATCTGGTAGCGTTGCTGACGGAGGAGCGTAGGGGACTTCCCAAGACTCCGCTTCCTCCTTTCCATGTGAGGGAGGTAACAACCATGTGTATTTGGTAGGCCTCTGGGCTGTTTGTAAATACTGTAAGAATGAGCGAGTGAATAAAAATGGCATGAATGAGAACATTTATCCTAATTACTTATTGCCTAATAAGGCAGATTGTAATTTTATCATAATAGATAAGTGTCGGGATATGGTTGAACAATTGTCTGAGGTGAACAATTGTTGGAAAAGGTGAACAATTGTCGGAGGTCAACAATTGTCGGATTGCTGTAGTTAATAACATGGACCATGTTCCATGTAGGCGTTAATATCTGACTCCATTTATTGATAGGGATGTGTCCCGACAAGACACTGTGTTCAGGATGAGGTTCAGAGGTTCATAAAGAATAAGACCAGTTTTCAGAGTTCGGGCGAGAGATCGGCAGCGTAATAGGTACAAGTCGTCAGGGGTCTGCTATAGGCTGTGAGGCAAAGTGCCGTCGTATAGGTGTAGCATAGCGAGAGTCGATTAGCGGAAGGCTGAGGGGGGCTTACTCCCAGGGCCCCGAGGCCCTGGCATATCGCGAGGTAATTGGCTGTGGAGACTAGTAAACAGAGTGAGGCCACCAGGGCCAGGTGGCCCTGGGGTAAGTGATAAGTCGTGCGGCTATGAAGCTAAGAGACAGAGTGGGATGAAGAGTGAAATTTACTGATATAAATATGATAACCCCCTCCCTCGTGGAAGGCTGGGTCTGTCTGCCCGGAGTATGTTTTATGATACACAGGTAGTCACTTCCTTTTAGTTTTATGACCGTTGGGGTACAAGGGTGTGTTTTATATGGCTGCCGGAAGGACTGAAGGTCTATTCTAATAGGGGTGAGTGTCCTTTGCCCAGGTTTTATGGTAGTCAGGTGGCTAATTCTCTTGGTTTATTGCCGTACCCTTTTAGTTACTTGTCTACGACTTCCGACCTCTCTATGATTTATTACCAGAAGTTACATAGATTTACATTTTCTATTATAATACATTATGAACCAGAGTGTAGGGTAATTTACATATATAGTTAGCGGTCGCTATAATAAGATATAACTGTCATCCCAGAACACTTTATTTTTTCATTTATTCGAAACGCTTTTTTTGCTAGTCTTTCATCACACATTTGAAGGTATATATTCTGAGGGTTTATTCTGTAAGTGTCCCTACCTTAACTATGAATTATCGGTATCCTGTATTTCGTCTTGATGCCTAGCCAGACTCCGAATGAGAAAATTAGCCCCCGGACGATAGTTACACTTTGGCGAATGTCAGGAAAGAAGTGAAGGGATCCTATACCTATATAGGAGGACCTGAAGGATTCGCTAAGCATGTTAGGCATTGGCATCATGTTGCCAGTAAGTCGAGTCGGTGAAGTCACAAACAAAGCAGAAGGTATATTTGGTTTCGCTCGGTTTTAACTGATATGTTCAGTACCTCCTTAGAATTTATCGGATTTCATCAGCCTCGTACAGGCAAGATAGCGGTTTCTCCTATCTTTTGTCACTTAGGAGACATTCGCTCCGAGTCTGTGGGGTTCTCTTTGGAAATGTAATCCAGTAGATGTCTGACTTCCTAGTAAGCTTCTCCAGTATTGGAAAGCTGGTATTTTCAAGAATGCGAATAAAAACATTTTGAAGTATATATGTATGTTCTAGTCTTTGTATGAGGTTTTAGCTAAAAACATGAAATTTAACATGGAATCAGTTTTTGATCTAAGGAAGTCATACACATTTCTGTGTTTTATATAAAATGTGATTAACTTTCATTAGTCAATTACATGTTTCAGAAATATATTTTCTTCCATAATTTTAAAGAGGATATCAAATGAAAGATCTTAGTCTACCAATATGGAATGTGTGTTTTTTTTGTTGAAACCATAATTACAAAAAGCATTAACATTATGTTCACACAATTTTTTTTTTTTGGCATGATATATTTTTAAACAATTACTTTAATGCTTCAATAATTCTAAAAATAAGTTTCCATAAAAAAAAATTAAAGATTGTTTATAAATTAATAAGCAATCAAAAAAAATGTCTATCATATCGATATTAAGTATTGTTTCAACTTAAAGATCTTATTTGTATAGTTAATATTATATCGGTGTATACTACCATTAATATATATCTTTTCCTGCTAATAAAAAACTATTTATTATGTATTTTGCTATCAAAAATATATATGTAGAAACAATGACGTTCTAAATTAATTTTAAAAGTATTTATCTAAAGAAATAGCTCCGTTTGGCAAGGAGTTATGATGAATCATTCCTGTAACGAAACGTGGATTTATCTGAAGGGATAGTCCCTGATGTAAAAGTCAGTTTGACGTTACCTGCTTGCACCAAATATTAATTAATTAATTAATAATATGTTATATACATGGAGGGTTGCCTGGTTAAATGATATACTCATTCTTTACCATTACATTAGAGTTGGGTAGAGAGAGCGAGATGTTGCTCCAGCTTGCCAGAGAGAGAGAGAGAGAGAGATAGAGAGAGAGAGAGAGAGAGAGAGAGAGAGAGAGAGAGAGAGAGAGAGAGAGAGAGAGAGAGAGAGAGAGAGAGAGAGAGAGAGAGAGAGAGTCTACCCAGTACCCGAGTCTAGGAAAAACAGAGAAAAAGTACAATCAATACAATGTAGAGATTTTAATAAATAGTTTTATTCTCTCTGCACAAAGCTATTATATTTAGCCATTATTATTATTATTTTATATATTGGATTTATTTTCTTATTAGCAATAATCCCTAAGTTAGCTTATTTGCAATTGTCAGAGAATGTCGTTAACCTCTGCTCATTTACGTTTTTGGTTTTAATTTAATAATGTTGGTTCGATGTTGTCATTACAATTACAAGGATCCACTCAATCCCAATATTCCTTTATTTTTTGATCATCCTTAATCTTATAATTAGAGAGCTAAGGGGGAAAAAAACACACAATCACATGGGCCTTTTATTTATTTTAAGAAAATCGCATTATTGTAAGTTTAATTATTTTTTATTTTTTTGTCAGCTATTCATACTTTTTTGTTCTTCTTAGGGAACAATGTCACTGAATAAAGTGTTGTTGTTTTTTGTCATTTTATGACATCACATAGTAAAGTGTAGAGTTGGCGTTGCTATTTACTATGTGATGTCCTAATTAATAGCCCAGAGAAAGCTTATATTTTATTAATTAGGAGTTATATTAAAGACAAAACAGTCGGAATAGAAGAACAGTTTTGGAGCCAAAGCAAAGTTGTAATACAAAATGTAATACAAACCTATTCATAATGCATTATTGAGGATCCTAATAGACTGTCTCGTATGGTTTTAGTATATATTCACTTCGTGTACGAATGGTCTCTAGGTATGGACTGACACTTTGTCATAGCTAGCTTAAAAAACATTGTGGTGATAATGTAAGTAAAAAAATAAACAAGACCTCACCGATACTTAGCAGTATATATATAAATATAAGATATCGTCTCCTGGCTGTATTTTTTGACGATCAAGAAAAAATAATGAATAAGGAGGTAGATGATATAACGTGATGGTTTGGTTTATAACTGGCTTTATTCTCCTCCTGATCCTCTATACACACGTTGCAGGTTTGTTTACCTCAGGCTATGTGGTATTAGGCTTGAGACTGCCTTACTACTAGCCATAACTTATATATATATATATTAATCTTCTATTAGATTTTATTAGGAGGAAGAACGCTTTATGTCATTCACTAAATACTGAAGCAGAGGTAAGCAATAACTGCTAATAAAGAGGCGAAGATCGTCAGGACGAAGAGAGGAGCCAGAGCGTAAATTTAACGCCACCCTCCCACCCACCTTCCACAACCAGGCTGTGCATCAAGTCGTTTGTATCAGAGCCGCGCAGTGACGTATCGCAGGCCCGATAACATTCTCTACTTAGCCCCAGTCATTACTCACCCCTTCCACCCTTCCTATGTTTTCGCAGTAGGTAGTACCCGCCCGTGATCACCCCCCCCCCTTTCCTTTTTCTGAGATCCTCCGAGATAGAAAGGTCTTCTATTTGTTAGGAAATAGAATAGGATGTCGGGTCGCCATTAAGATGTCTATCAGCCGGCCAGGTCTCTCCCCTTTCAGCGCCGACTATTCTATCGAGTCCACTCCGATCCTACTGTCGGCCTTACACGTGGTCTTAATGCTTTCTACATGCTTAAGGGGATTCGATCAATGGGAAGTCGTCCGTTGTCGACAGAAAAGTTTTACGGCGCATTTCAAACGTAACAATCCCACAGATACGGTTTGCTTTTATAGTTATGATAGCTCGGCCATACGGTGCCCCATATATACTCTCTTGACTGACCATAGAGCTAAAACTCTCCAACAATTAAATAAAAAGTGGTCAGACATACCTCTCTCAAGAGGTTATAGAAAGCCGACCTGCACCCGTTGCATGGTATTCCGTCGGTGGGTGAGTTCATCCACCGGAAACACAAAGTTTTTTGACTAGTTGCTGCATCTGACAAACCCAGTGTGTCGTCATCGATGGCAACAGACTTTTGGGGAAAATTAGTTTAAGTTTTTATTGTTAGATGTAAGTTAGTTTTAAGTCTATGATAAATAAGGTGAGCCCCATCAAGGTTTAAGATGTTCAATAAATTAATGTATAATGTGCATCATTATACTTTTGTACAAACGCAAATCGTGATGTAGGATAATCAGAAAATGTATAAAATTGACAAAGTGACACAACAATATTTTAACATTTACACTACATGAAAGAAAATTTTTTTCAAAAGAGTCTTTCTAAAAATATTTTATTTGTTTCTACAACACCAGACTATTCCTTAATATTATTAAGTTTTAACATACAAATTAAAAATCGTAGAAATATTAACTAATTAAGAGTCGCCACACGTTAGTGAAAGAGTGGAGCAATGATTTAAAAAGATAAGTCCTGAGGATTCTCGAATAGGCGAAATCAAATACAATAATAAAGGAAATATAATAAACACAAGACTGCTGTAGACGTGAAACAAAAGTAAAATACAATTCTTAATTGAACTACTGAGAAAACTCGAGGACTACTTCTCTGTGCGTGAAGTTGATTATGAAAAAACAGAATAAACGTTGAATCCAAATTGGAGGAGAAAAATAAACAATTAAAAAGGTGGTAGAACTGCTGATAATGAATATTTACCTGACAAAAAATGCTGTAAAAAAAAAAAAAAAAATAGCAGTAGAAATTGAATTCTTATCCGAAGAACAATTGTGTTGTTCAGAAAGCTCTATTAAATATTGCGAAAAATTCATCGTTAAATTGCTCTTGAAATAAAATTTTCATTACGTTGTTCAGGTTACCAGAGAGTTATCAACATCAAATTTGATTGTGCCTAACCACAATTTTATGCCTAATCCCAAACTGTCATCTTTAGTTACTTCATTTTTATTGCTAGACGCCTGCGCATTACCTAACATAAAAGATAGGATATAGCATAAAATATTAATATGACATGGACAGGGGCTATCCATAAAAATTAAATTTGCATGAGATCATGCATATTTTCTCAATACGAATATTATGTACATTAACTTATATGCGAACTAAAAGAAAAAACATCTATCTTACTTGGTATTCTAATATTAAACTAATTAACGCTGAAAGGTAACATAAGTAAATAATTTATTGCCCGTTGATTGACTCAGTTAAAATCTCAGCCTACCCTCATAAAACTTTTAGAGAGCATAACTTTCCCCTATTGAAAAGTTGTGCTAGGTATATTCCGGTTGTATCGAGGGGGGGGGGAATCTCCCTTTCGTCCTGGGAGGTCCCCCTTTTACTAGCGACCCTTGAAAGGGACCAAACGTCAGAAGGGTTGACACTGAATTTCCCGTCTTTGAAAAAGCGACTTTTGAACTTCCTTTTAAAAACTGATTATTTACCCTTCATTTCATTCTGGAGAGAGTTACAATCGTGACAGATGTCTTTGGCTTTGTTCTATGACGTTCGACCATTCATTTAACACTTTTCTGTGACAAAATATTTTTAATAATTTTTGGGATTTAATACGAAGAAAAAAATGGTTAAAAATGATACTCTTTAAAAGCTATTTATTGTTTTTGCATTTATTTATTATTAATAATTACCAATATGAAGTATTTTGATGTAAATAATCAAAATAATAATTAAACTCTAAAAACCGTACAATATACTTCTCACATCACATTTTAATAACCTTTGGGTAGTGTTCTGTAGTTGATAATGAGATTTTATGTAGTTAGTAGAACATTTTCATATTAAACAAATGGTCCTAACTGGTACGGGTAAATAAAATTTCAAAAAAAAAATAGTAATAACTCATTGGTGTATTGAAATCAAAGAGCGTCAGGTAGCTAATTATGTATTCCAACTTTTTATTGAAAAGGCCGATTTTTAATCTTCTAGTAATCATGCATCCAAATATTTTTTTCGCCTCCTCCAATAGAGACTGAAAAGCGGGGTTTGGATTATCTCCAAGAAAGTCAGAGGTAATCCAAACCCTGTTAAGGGGAGAATTCCTACACGGTTGGTGTTAAGACCATAGTCATGAATATTGTATTGGTATTTCGGTTGAAATCCTCTCTATACAGTCTTCTGTACCAAAAAATTCCAGTATATATTATGGAAATATGTACCAAAAAATTGCAGATCGGCCCGTTAAAGGTGAGTCATTAAAAATGTCCTAAACCATCATGTTGCGCTCTATGTACTAGTTATACTTTAGTGTTTATTTAAGGATCGCTTTCAAACATTATAAGCAGCTACTTCTCTTTTCAAACTCATTGCTTTCTAAACATCCGTCTGTCAAATGGTTACCACATGTAATTAACACATTGTTTAACTTATTTATTCTTGGATCGTTTAATTTTATATTGCATAATTACTCCTCAACTAGCACGCATACTACTTGTTATGTAAATACCTATTTACTTTATAAAATTCAAACAATTAGAAAACAAGACGAGAAAAATGTAATATACTAGGAATTTATGATGTCACCTTAAAAACAAGAGTTGCAAAACCATAAACAAAACACAGTTTTTAAAATCATGTACTGTTACAACTCAATGTAGAACTTGCATTGTTTTTTATTTAACATCTGCTCATGAGTTTCCACTATCGTTGAATGTATGTAATTTTTTGAAATGATTTGTATTAAGCTCATCTTGGAGATTTTCCGCATCGATGTGGAACCAAAATCGGAGAGTTGAATCGCATAACAATAGGAACGTTTTGTTTTTTAAGAATAATCCGGTGATTCGTTTATGGTTATCAACATAATTTGATATAATAACAACGTTGTTCAGTAAGTCAATTAATTTACTTTGAGTAGCAGGAAAGTATTGCTACTATTTCGTGCATTTTTCTCCTTAAAAGTTAGAAATCTGGTTTTGAAGAATAAAAGCAACGCTGAAGATGTGAGGAATTCGTTAGATAAGTTGTGACATCTCTGCGTATTTTACAGAACCTTTCCAAAGACTTTTCTCTTGAGAACCGACGAGCATTGCAACGGACAACTAGTTCTCTATGATCAACAATGTATTTTTCGAATTTTCTGAGTTTCCTGCGATTAAGGACACGAACTCGTCTTCTGTTGCTACAGTCGACCACTGGTTTTTGGACAGAAGGTAATTCCAGTTCCTTAGCGCAAAGAACTTTCTAGTAAATGATTAAGTGTTATTTTATAAGAAGTCTATTCACAAGTTTTTGAACAGCGGAATACAGTCTTCGTTTTTATCGATCGATCATTGCATTGGCCCCATTAGAGAAAACGAAGTTTAGTTTTCGCCAGTCTAAGTTTTTTTCCTTCAACAGCAACTTTTTTCTCTTTAAACACTTTTCCTACAGCCGTTGTTCGTAATTGAAAGAAGTCGAGGAGTTCTTGGGATGTTTTAAGATTCTCGATACGAACGTAATCATACGCCAAGCCAAAGAAAAATATCTACGTCTCAAAAGCTTGATAATTATCTGCAATCTTACATCTTCTGCCATCTTGTCAATCTCCTTCAGTTCCATATGTTGAGAAGAGAAATTTTGTCCACTATTTCAGAACTTTATGGATATTTTGTCTGTTTTACAGATATTTTTAAGCTGAGCTTGATTACTACCTCTTCACTGTTTTTTTCGTGTTAGTTGCATTTCATAGGAGGCTGTTACTATTGAAAAAAGCTCATTACTTTGGTTTTAAATAAATAAATGGTTTTTATAATAAATATAAAAACAAAATTTTTTTTTTTCAATGAGACCCGGTCCTAAGACTGGACCAATATCTGAACGATCCTTCATGAGTTGTCTCTCTGTATTTTTAAGGCATTAAAATATTTCCACCACAGATCTAACACACTGGTTTTGATACCTTTGCACCCGTAAACAGAAACCGTCCTGCCCAAACACCGTTCCTCATTGTCCTTTTCCTAATTCCGCTCTCTTACTTCACTAGTAACAGGGCAACAGAATGGGCGAAGAGTTCTCAAACGAACCTGTGGAATCACTTTTATGATACGAAGAAGTAAAACTATACTTTTATCAGGCACTATAATTCTACTCATAAACTGCAATAATCGTACATAGGTGCCTACTGTAACAGATAAAGAAAAAGACTGAGAAATTAACCGATAAGACTTCGGTTCAAAAACGAAGGGTCGGGGAAGCTGGAATTCTAAGTGAAAAGTGGGGAATACAGGTGCCTGTTGAATTTCTCAAAACGTTCGAGGATATACATTGTTTGTCTGTTGCCACCTTAATCATATGCACCGAAATATCGAAAGGAGTGGTGCCACGCGACTCCCCTTGTCATCAAACCACCCCTATGCCTATGCCAATTACTAACACTTACCAATTTTACGAAATCACACGTGATCGTGGCCCTATTAAGTGTTAATTAATAAATTAAAAAAATAATCCTGGGCTATTTGCCCGCGGGTCACTTAAAAAGGGATGGACACCCCTAGTCTAGATGGTTTGAATTAAAACTTTTATCAATGAAATCAATTGTCTCTTTCATTCATTTATTTTGGAGTAGGAAAAAAAAGTTTCTAGTTTATGCTCTTAAGCACCTTTGATTGAGTTTTGTCCTATAAGCACTCACTTGCTTTCCCTTCACGAGAGCTTTCCACTCGACTTGGCTAATGTGATTATTTCATAAAAAAAATTTAACCCGATATTTTCATTTAGTAACACCCTTAAGGTATAATGTGTGATGCAGTTTTAATTTAAACATTACGTTCTTACATTAAATACAGCCTAGTGATTTAAATTTCGACGACAAGTAGCAGCAACCGATCGCGTGACTTTCGTCCATACGACAGGGTCTCATGGCCACCGGTTCCGCGATCATCGTGACAACTTTCGTGTTCCAAATCACCGTGTTTCCTCTTGCCGGTGCAATTTGGGATAAATAGGACATGGAGGCGAAATGTGACAGATGGCACTTCTTGAAAGCATCAGGTCGATCATCACGAATTATATGAGACAGCCAGGGAGCTTTCAACGTTTTATATATTCAACCGGATTATTATTATATTTTTCTTTAGCAATAAACTCCTTACGAATTTACTACAGAGCAAGTTACTTTACTCTGCTTGTAAAACATGTTTACTATAAATTAAATTGATTAGCATTAGGTTAATTTTAAGCTAAAAATTGAAATAAACTGCATGGAATGTTTATGACCTGGTCGGGTACGGTAGGGTTGCCTTTAGATGGGACACCACTTTTTTTATGGTGGGGTATGGCCAGATCAAGGCAGTTCTTCTCAGGCATTTGCCAAAGCAACACATGGTGTCCTCTTAGTACAAGTTGGATTTTAGTGTTATAACTTGAGTGGTTTTCAAACATCTGAAGTAATCCTCCTTTGATATTCACCTTTTTCCTTTCTATCTAGTAATTACCACATGTAGGAGAATAAGATTGAGGGTCAGACACTGCGGAAAGTGAATTAATTTTGCGATTCCCAATAGTTAATGAGCTTTATTTTATATTGCAAAATTAACTCCTTCAACTAGTGCATACAAAATCATTTACTCTCACTTTTCGCACGTATAAAATAGATGAATTTATCAAGTTAACCTAAATACCTAGGTTAAATAACCTACTAAATCTTAATGTGGATATTTAATTTTAAAAAAACTAATGCTGTTTTCGAAAAAAACTCAAAACTATATATTTATGCAAAAAATATATCATAGCGTCGAATTATTCCCAACAATTTCTAAAAGTGACATTTATTCCAAATGATAATATTTAACAGGCAAAGAATAAAGTGTAAAAGAGTTGGACCATGGCACTTCAGGCTAAGTATTCCATATTATTCAGTCTTCTATCATTGGCTAATGCTAAATAAGTTTCTTACTACTATTGTGATGCAAAATAAACAGAAACGTTAGCAAAAATACGGAATTGTAATTTACAAATAGTAAAATTGTATATCATTTAAAATCGCTATGTTAGAATTCATAAATAAAATTGTTATCAACTAGGTTAACAACTAAATTTATTTTACAAAAAAGGGCTGGACGGGCACTACATGTGCAATCAAATAAGAGATACAAAAACCATTGAAACATCACGTTAGTTGCAAACAAAGTATGCCAACAAGAAATCATCGACAAAATCTTGCTCATTTATTAGATTTATTAGACTCACGCACACTTCACAATCTAAAAAGCAATTTAAGACCAACGTCTAATTCATTAAACCAGAATATAGGGACATGCTCAAACAACTAGTTTTAGTATTATTATTTTTTTTTGAAGAGTTCCAAAACCTTTATGTTTTCAGTGATTTAACTGATTTTCCACATTTCTGTGTCATTCTTCGGTTATTGATTTTTTAATAATTTTGATACCTTATCAAACTCAAGCACTTGACATTCTCTATATTTTTCTCTCTGTCTCTCTCTCTCTCTCTCTCTCTCTCTCTCTCTCTCTCTCTCTCTCTCTCTCTCTCTCTCTCTCTCTTCCTTATTTTAAGGGTTTATCGTCATTTTATAATTTGGTCCATCATAATCAAATGATTCTGATGAAATTAAAATCAAATGACCCCTTTCCCAAAGACTGGATGGTATCCAGGAGGGACAAGGTAATTTAACTGAGCGACAGTAAACGGTAACTGGGCGGCGACCACATCAGAAGGCATTAGTCATTATCAGGCGGGTCTCGACGCCAATCAACACTCTGATGCAGCGATCAAAAGGAACGATTTTCCAGCAACCGGGTCTCTCTGTGTCCCCACCCGATTACCATAGTGCTTAGGTCCTCTCTGTGCGAATGAAATTGAATTACGTCCATCTAACTGTTGAGTCAATAGTTCCATAACTGCATTTAGTGATTGTGTTGCTTTATGCTACGCTGTAACGGAATACATCAACTGTGATCACCTCGTGTGTAGAAACCTCCTAGTACGCAAGAAAATATTCACAAGCTTAAATAAAGAGCTTCTGCGAACCAGAAACTTATTATAAGGTGATTAGTGAAAATATGAGTAGCCTATGCCTCATTCAAAAAAAGTTGGCCAATGGTAGCCATGAGGTTGTAATGACTCTCTTTACAGTAATTTTGGTTTGGTATTTAGTAGTATTCATTTTTTTTATTGTGGGAATGTGATTGTATATGTGTTATGCTTTCGCACTATGGGCATAAATTCTATCACGACGTCTTGCCAGATCGCTCACATCCCCTCCCCTGAGACTCCTCTGTCGTTGCCTGGACGTTCTCGAGAGAGCATTTGAGGACTTCTTGAGTCAACACCTATCAGCACAATAGTCATTTGGTATCTCCGATTGGGAGAGGAAATCAAATCCGTCAGCGCCTGTATCTCCATCGAGGAATTTCGTAAGGAAATTAGGAGCCAGACCAAGAACCGCCATTACCAATCAGGCCAGATTCAGAATGGACTGATACGTAGTCTGTACCAAATATTTCATTACTTTTTTTCACTGATTAATGAACATTAATATCAACATAGACATAAGGATACATTTTAATAATGGAAAACACACATTCATCCAAAGACAGAAAAATAGTATATAATATAAAGCGGGATTATTAAAAAATACGAATGTACTTTCGCCAGCGTAAATAGGTCAGGGTAAGCAAACAACCTGCAATCATTCCTATTTATTTTGTTACCAAAAAATGGACTCTATAAAAGGTGCCCAGCAAAAGTGGTTTGTTCATAAGCTAGGAATACAAGTACCTTCACATGAGAGGTGCCCTAAACAAGCAATGGAAACCGTGGTTTTAACTGTAGTGTAACCATATTCATCTTAGTTTATAGTTTGACTATAACTACTTAGCGTAACTAGTTAGATAATAAGTTAGACGTATAACTACTAATGGATATGCGTGCGAAGGGTAATAAGTTGTAAGTGAAATATCGAAGGACAACCCTTATGAACTTAACATTAAGAGAAGTACCTACTTGGCTATATTTGTACCAACCCTGTTGTACTGAGTTGTGCAAACTTAATGTTGAATGCGGTTTCCTTAAACTTCGTTTCGTACTACCTGTTTGCTTCTGCCATCAAAGTTACCGTCTGAGCTTAATAACAAACTACGCAAAAAATATGTACGATTTTTTAAGGCAACTTTGCATCGGAAGAGAGAGCAAACATATTCTCACGAAAACAAACCCAAGAAAAAGTACTAAGAGGCGATATAATGAAAACCCGTGGAGTAAATTAATAAAAAGCCTACGAGAACCGTGAAGTTGGAATTAAAGGGGTTAGTCAAGCTGCCACGGCGACTTTCTCCTTCTTTTCCTTATCTGTCTTCTTTTTTCCCCCTCTTCATTCTTCTTAGAGTCGGAAATATAATTTCCTCTCTCTCTTTTGTGAAGTTCCCTCCGTTTCGGGATTTCGAAGAGTTACTAGAGCGCTTTAAATTTCCCCTCTCCCCACTTCGGCTTTTCCGAAGAATCATACCTCATTATGCGGAATTAGGTTTTTTTTTGTTTTTTTTTTTAAATTAGACTACAGAAGACTGAATTCATTATGCTTTCTTTAATCTTAATAGCGAAAAAATAATTTACAATAGTAATCCCAAGCGAAATTTACATACAGGCGTAAGTTATGGTTGTATTTTTTCACTTAACTTGCAGTTAATTATACTGTTCCTCTTTTAATAAACTAACTTTATCTAATGAAAGACAGTAATGACATAGATAATCAAAAATAATTATTTTATACAGTAAGTTTTGTTGAATATTTATTTTGAAACCACTTACTTCTGTAATTCTGTGAAATTCCGTGCACAATTACTATCAACTACAGTATAATATTATTAAACATTATCTTTGTTCTCTTTAAAGGCCTCACTTTCACAGGAGAATAACAGTATAAATAATTAAAAACTTTAGCATTTAAAATGTAATGAACAGTGGGCTGAGAAAAATCAACTTTGTAGACGTATCTTTCACGTTGTCAAATCATGTTTTATATAGGCTAGAATGCTGGGCTAGAATGCTAATAAACATTGCTTCGGAATCTAGAAACAGTAAAAGTACTCCCTGAAGTACTAACAGTCTTAATACCTAAAGGTCCAGACAAAATTTCATTTGTATCAAAATAGAAGGCACTGCTGTATCTTGTATTTACTTAGCCCATTCCGCTAATATAATGCACTGTCTTGCACGGCCCTAAGGACGCATTATGCGACTCGATGCGACCCTCGTACAGCTCACTAAAGATAACGCAAAACCCGAGGCAGTCACATGACCCAGACCTTATCTGACCGGGCCCAGTTTGAATGCTTGTCGTTTGCCACCTCTAGAGCATTGAAAATTTACTTCCCGCTGCACGACTTGGGTTGAAAGTGTTTACTCGAAACGCTTTACAGAAAGACGTGTAGTTAGAAACTTAGAATAATGGTATAAATTAGAATTATCAATATTGTAAAAATTAAATCGTTGAGAGGTAATTAGGGGTTAGTTATTATTAGAGTAGCTTTTAGCAATGATAATTACTAACATTGATTACTGAAATTGATTTTTTTAAATAAATTGCATGGGAATAATGAGCTAAAACCCATATCATCGGTCACATATGTATCGTGCTCACTTATAACATTTATGCGGTGTCAGAAGTTTTCAATGAGAGCTGTTTACTATAATGTTGGTTGTATACGTTCTTTCGTTGAACCTTATTTTCTCAGATGCAGAAAATTCGACAGCCCGGCATTCTAGCCTATATAAAACATGGTTTGACAACGTGAAAGATACGTATACAAAGTTGATTTTTCTCAGCACACTGTTCATAACGTTTTAAATACTAAAGTTTATAATTATTTATACTGTTATCTTCCGGTGAAAGTGAGACCTTCAAAGAGAACAAAGATATAAAATAACATAAAAAAAAAATAGCCAAATATAAAAACTACAACGCTATCTTCTTTTTTTGACCCATCTATAAGAAAAATGGTCACGTGAAAAAAAGCATTTATAATTCCCCTAGTTGTGTAACACCCAAATAAATTGCATCGCCGCAGAAAGCACCGATGTTCGTGGAAATAAACGCTGCATACATAGACACTAAGTAACCAAAGTCCCTGGTATGTTAAAACTCAGCCTTAAGTCGCTTTAACCGTGACGAACAGAGCTTCGGGTAACTTGGACCCTTACTAATGAGACATTGTTCTACCCCAGCTAAGACTGCAGTAAAATCCAGTAGGCCTCTTGGTAATGTGCTAAATTTTAGCCGCAGTCTAATTTAGTTCGTGGAGTCTCTCTTGATTAAATTTGAGGTTAATTATTTGTTTTAGTTTTTTGGTTTAGTTTTTTACCACTTAATGTTTGTATCTTGAAATATATATATATATATATCATTAACACTAATTATATTACGTGATACGATCGTATGATTAAAGTTAAAGTTAATATATCATCAAAGCATTGTGTATTTAAGTATATTTTCATTAACACTAATTATATTACTTATTACTATATTACTATATAATAGTTAATTATATTTTATATATGTACATACGTTATCGTCTCCCGCCTGTAGACGATCAAAAAAGAGAGAATAAGTATGGTAATATTACACACAGGTACGATTGTTAACTGGTTTTAGTATCTTCTCATTCTCTATCTATACACAGGCTTACATTACATTACAGGTTTACATCAGGCCCGGTAGTATTAGGCTTAACATTATCTTGCCACTAGCCATAACATATATACATATACATGTATATTTCTTGCGAACAACCTTTAATATTGTGCTCAGGAATATTTTTGACAGAGGTAATATGTTTTCGTCGTTGTCTTTTAAGTTCCGATGCGGTAGTGGTGCTATTATGTTGTATTCGTGAGCTGATTCACCACCCGTACATTATTTTATTCTTATAAATGTTTATGAAATAATGCTTTGGCTCGTAACGCAACAACATTCAGTTTTACTTTATATTTCTCTTCTGAGATGTTTTTTATTTGGTTTCACAAGACAAGAAGTTGTACAAAATTGCAAACATGAGCACACTCAGGTGATTCATGGAGGATACGGCCGGGGGAGATAAACGTCGCTGAGAAGTTTGCGTGATACTTACCACTGTGTCACGTCGCTGATAGCTACCTCTGTCTTGGGAGCCTTTGTCTCGCTTTATGTCTGATATTCGTAAAGCAGCAGTTGCAATAACATTAAACGAGCTTCACCGTTATATCAAATGACAAGAGTATTTCAAGTGTTCTTATTCCGAAAGGACCCTTTCTCGGTTATTAAATTTCTATATCATATGTGTAATAAACTCCTGTGCTTTTACGATACACCTCCCAGGTAATAACGTTTAGACAGATTGATTTGTCTTTTATGTATTTTTATTTTATGTATTTTTATTTTATGTTCTTCGCTATTATGTAATAACTTCCTAGACCCAAATGACGTTGTACAGCTTCCCTTTTCTGTCTATGTATGTAAAATTTAATTTATTGTAAGCAGCTGTTTTTTTGGGGGGCTGAAAGGACATAGTCCCTGGATAGTAAAGATATAAAATAAAACAAAACCAAAAATAGGAACTGGTTCTAGGAATTTCATCAGGGACCTAAGAGCAAGTAGATTCCCAAGGTCAAGTGAATTTATACTTTTTTCACACGAAATTATAAGCATCAGTAACTGTACTGGTCTATTGTAAACAATTCTTACTGTCATGTATTTTTATTCACATCCTCTGCCAGACCTCTGTCGCTAAGAATATAAAAGCTCTACCAGGCATATGGGTCCGGTATGCACCCGGGGTCTTGGCCGCGATTCCCCACATCGTTATGCCTAGACCACAATGCCTTGGTGACCACTTGGGTCAATTGAAATACTATATTACTATAAATAAACCGATTTATATTCATTCAAATTATTCGTGACATTAAAATCACCTTGTAATTGCACTGCACCACTCATCCCTGTAATCCTCTTCGGATACTGGCAGTCCTCCAGTGGACAGTGGGAGTCCTGGCAATAGCCAGTTTTTCCAATCATTTCCTGAGCGTCTGTGGCTCTCGCGCTCTTCGTCAGCCTCCACTGCCTCGTATCCGGTGACGTGGCTGATGGAGGAGCGTGGGGAACTTCTTCTGTCACATGCGCGGGAGATGACAAACATTTGGATCTGGGAGGGCTCTGGGCTGTTTGTAAATACTGTATGAATGAGCGAGTGTATGATGAATTGTAAATATGGTATGTATTGGCCTCAAAAATCTATTTAAATGACATTAAATAGGAAATACTAACTCTCAAAATTTTTTTTTTTTTGGAATGCTCAGAAAAAGGCTCAGACCTTTATATATTTAATACCAAGAGGCAGAGAAATAACTACTTATGATATAAGTTATGTGCCTATTAGAGACGTTTAGGATAAAATTATTCGATAGGGTGTGTTATTAGTTTTCCAATATTGTTTATTTAGGTGTTTAAACTCTATGGCCTTGTCAGGCGATTACTTTTTATCATCCGATATTCAAACTAAGGTAAAATACTCTTTGAACATTTTCCTTTAATGCCCCGTTTTCATCATATTTTCTTCTTACAATAACTAAGGAGTATTCGTCCACAACCAAGAGAGTAATATTCAAAATCACCAACCATTCGGTAAGTAATGCAGCTAAAGAAGTTATGACATCTCATTTGATGTACAACTGTGATTTTCTAAGCTTGCGGTTAGACATTTCCAGTTCATATTTTGAGTGTAAAGCATGTTATTCAAGGAGTATGGCTTATATTTTTCTTGTATGAGTAAGAGAAAATTTCAGTAAACCTTCTCAAATGATTCCATCCAACCTCCATTTCATTTTATCTTCTCCTCCGATGCCGATATCAAGTGGATGGATTATAATTTATGGCTTTAAGATTACCGGTGTACAAAAGTGAGATAACCGAACTGCTCGAGAAGCGATAATGAGGCCATACTTGGCTCGGATCGATCCCCGAAGCTAATGATCCAAACTGCTTATCTGGCCATTGGAATAGTTACTCCCATGTTTCCCTCGGCGGCTGGTAAATGAGGTCTATAATAGACCTCAAGTCACTGGTGCGGTTCCCCCCTGTCTGCGGTCTCCTGTTCCATTAATGATATATAGACTAAGCCCCAGTCTAACGGCTTCAGCCCATCTCGCCATCTTCAAACCGATCAACGACTCTTAGGGTTAGCATGCAAGATCCAATTTCGCATCAATCAAAACAATCGGGAAGACAGATAGAATCAACGTGACTAAAAACCGAAGAACTGATGCTCTTGATATGTATAATACAGTGGATTTTTCTTTTTAACATGCATGTTCACAATGCTGATCCGTCATACATTCACATGTTCCTTGAGTCACGGGGAAAGAAACGGTCAAATTATGTTACCTATTTTCTGACGAATTGCGTTACCAACGTGCTCAATGATTTAATTTGTTTTAACGAAATCATATCAGATGCAGCTGGAGGACCGTAAAAATGGTACTGTGATGCAATTTTCTTAATGGCTTAGAAATCGTAACAGGTTAATATCACACATTTATTTCCGGTAATAGGGCTCTCATTTTGACAGTGTTATTGACATTTTGACATGATAAGCCGGTTGTAGAAACCATCAGCTCAAATGGTATTTACCACAGACCCTTTCCTAATCCTACAGTCCTACCTTTCAAGCCTCTTCTTCCTAGTCCACTGTGGTTTAGAATATTCCAACTACTATCCCATAAAAGCAGGAGTTCCACAGGGAAGTGTCCTGGGTCCCATCATCTATAATCTATACACCGCTGATGTTCCCTCTACCACCAATACCTTCTTGGCCACATTTGCAGATGACTGCAGTCTTGTCATCCCACCTAGACCCCGATATAGCATCCCATACCCTTCAAAAACACCTTGAGATCGAGTATTGGTGGCCACCAATGGCGGATCAAAGTTAATGAAGCAAAACGCTCCCAAAATACTTTCCCCCTCTGTCGCAAGTCTTGTTCACTAGTTTATTTCAATTCCATTCCTCTCCCTGTATCCGAGATAGTACGGTACTTAGGCTTCCATCTCGACAAACGGCTGACCTGGAACTAGGCTAAAAAGACAAGAACTAAGCAGACGCTTTGGACAGAAAAAAAGTAAAAATAAAGCTTTGAGAGTCAACGATAAAAATTGTTTATTTAATATGGCACAAAGGGTTTCAGTAGATTTTATTTTTATCAATGTTTAGGTTTTTATAAAATTTCTTTGTTGAAAGGCAAATTTTAATGATCAAGTTTATGAGTATTTTTTTGTTATTCAATACGGTATTGAGAAAATCACGGTGAATCCTAGGATTCTATCTCAATATTGCTATTTTACTGCACAAAAAAAACATACAAAGATTCAATGGATTCTTATATAATATTAGTGTAGATGGTCTAATGCCAAGATGAAATCCGAAGAAAATGGAACAGAGAATATTCTTATATTCTTTCCCCGTAGCTCTTTTAATGCATAGTTTACAAAGTAGCTACATTACACCAGCTCTTATAGCGTTATTAAAAAATCAAAAACAAAAAGTATAATAAGGAAAATCTATATTGCTAACTTTCAATGTAACTGAACTTCATTAGCCGCCTAGAAGACAATATCAATTATTGCAATTGAAAACCAACTCTACAGAAATATTCAAGTTCTATCATCCAGTATACATAACACCATATCTAATAATAAAGAAGGACCTAGACGTCTCGTCAAAAAAAAAATCAATTAATGATCAGTTAAAAAAAAGTTATATTACTACTTCAGAAACTCTAAACCACAAAATAATTTATTTATTACACGATAATTGAACGAAAGTTCAGTATTGGCATGCAAACACCTTAATAGTATCACTCTTTGGTAATTCTTTTTTAATTAATATTTTTTTCATAAATGACGATTGATGCTTATTTAATATATTTGACTCATACTGTTTTTATCCTGTAAATTATTACCATTTGCAGGTTCAGTTTAATATTTTCATAAGATGACTTTATGCAATAATGTAAAAATGTGATAATTTGTGGGCAGAAATTTGTACTGATGAATAGGTCGGTTAATCATCATTTCTAATATTTTGTTTTGTCTTGGATCCTTCTTCGAAAGTTTTATATTCACTTTAAGTTACTGTTGATAGCAATTCTTTCGAGTTTAATCACTGCTTCAGATTCATTAAAGTGTTCAATTGTAGTGTCAATTCATACATCATAGATACTCAGCATATTTAGCATCCGGAAGCGAAGTTTCACTTCTTGCATATAATTTTTAATTATATAATGCAATAATTTTAAGGAGCGAATCCCAATAGGAAATAACATGACAACTTAATTTAATTTTATTTATCACATTATGTGCTTGTAATTTAAACCACAGAGCAGTAACATTACATTTTGTCTTATTTTAAAAGTATTGAAAATAAATATTATACTCATTACATTTTATGTAAATATCTTGAAACTTAACCCTAGTTTAACCTAACAGAGACTGGACGATTTTTTAATATTCTGGTGATAAAATTGGATCACTGTCGGGTTCTTTGAAATATACAGACATACCATTAAAATGATTGCTCCATATTCCATTAGCTCACAATGTTTTTTCCACCGTATTTCTGAATAGGAATCACTCATATGATTAATGTTCTTAGAGCAAAGTTGCTTCTAATCAGACCACATATTTACCTATGCTTCATGGTGGCTGTCAACGCTGCGATACAAGAGCGAATATGCATCGAAAGATTATCTAAAAGTAGCATACGGAAGTTATCATGCTGAGTAATTTCTCAAGATACGTCGGACGTTTTAGGACCCTGTGGGTTTTGGAAGCGGTCTTTTGTGCGTTTTCTGTAATTGACTCCGTGAACATGTCAAAGTCAGTGACAACCGGTGACGCTTACCCACTCAAGGGAACTAAGGCTAACGAAAAGTAATCAGGTCGGAACGTTGCCGTTTTTGTAAATCCTTGCAGTCATTAGGCCACACAGCGGTACACAAATTTTATCTTGATAATTTGACGAGAAATTACAAACAGCCCGGAGCACGAAGGAGAAAACGCTCTTACCCACACGCGAACAATTTCCCGAGGCAGCGAGCAGTCATTATTGGCAAGGGCGGGCACATTACTTTATCAGTGGTCGCATGTTCCTGTTTCTTATCTGGGAATAGGAAGGAATATTATCTATGAGCCTTAGTTAATTATTGTTAATTATATTAATGTGTACCGATATTTGTACTCATATAACTGTACTTTTCGATTATCAACCTAATAATTATCTTTTATCTCGTAAGTATACTTACTGATTTTCCACTAATGAAATAATTACAAACTTACCACGCGATCACATTTTTACATTTTTGCATAAAGACGTCTTATGAAAATATTGAACTGAACCTGCAAATGGTAATAATTTACATGATAAAAAAAGTATGAGTCAAATACATTAAATAAGCATCAATCGTCATTTATGAAAAAAATATTAATTAAAAAAGAATTACCAAAGAGTGATACTATTAAGGTGTTTGCATGCCAATACTGAACTTTCGTTCAATTATCGTGTAATAAATAAATTATTTTATGGTTTAGAGTTTCTGAAGTAGTAATATAACTTTTTTTTAACTGATCATTAATTGATTTTTTTTTTGACGAGACGTCTAGGTCCTTCTTTATTATTTATAACTTAATGAGTTACACTAATTTTTATAAAAGTTACCATTAACCAAAAAGTAAAAATATAATGGTTTCTTCGTATTTATTTATAATACAATATTCTCCAATGATCACAAGCCTTATTATGTATTTTTAGTATTTTTGTTGTTATTTTTTTATTGAATTATAAATTAAATAGGATAGGGTTAATTATGGAATAACACATCGCGCAAATAGACTCCACGACTTTGCTGGTAAAGAGATCACGCTCTATTTTGTCGAAATTAGCCATGACCATTTGGCATAAATGTGGTTGAGATTCGTTGATGCAGCGTTGAATTTCCTCTTTTAATGCACGGATGGATGTGGGATTGTTGACATACACCATTAACTTCAAATAACCCCATAAAAAGAAATCTAAAGGTGTTAAATCACACCATCTAGGGGGCCAATTCTGATTGAAACAAGAGAGTACACGACCTGGAAATGTCTCATGCAGTATTTGAATTGTTTCATGGACTGTATGGCATGTGACACCATTTTGTTGAGACCACATATTGGCCACATCAATATCATCCAATTTCGGCACAAAGAACTGTGGTTACGACGCCGAATTGATGTTCTTGGATTTTCAACAACACTCTCACGCACTGCTTCGATATTGACATTTGAACGGCTTGTTTTTGGACGACCAGTGTGTTTAGTGTCTCTAACTACTCCAGTCTCACTAAAATTTTCAATTAATCTCTTCACAGTTGATGAAGTCAAAACACTATTCCAACCATATGCTGGATGAAATTTTCGAACTGTGGCCGCCAAACTTTCATTATTTTTGATATAATGTCCAGCAATGAAGACACGTTGTCCTATCGTGTAACGCTCCATTTATACTAGTCCTAAACTGTCTGCTGTCAAATTGTTTTTTTTAGGGTTGCTAGCACTTTACTGCACAAATTCTGGGACACCCTCTATATGGCGTGGGTCTTTCAAAATCTGAAGAGGTTAAATTTTTATCAGATTTGAATTTTTGAAACACAATGAACTTAAATTTCACATCTATCTTTTTCCATGATACAAATCATCTGTGAAATATTAACTATAAATTATTACATTTATACTCAACGGTCTATGAAACGAAATTATGGCTTAAGAGCACACATCAGATTGACACCGAATGTGAAGCATACAGTGGCTATTATTGAACGAACTAGATGGGTATCGATCGGAATGTGTCTGATAAGTGTGCCATTATTGGTCAGTATATCGTTGTTTTATGTCAGCAACTGCATTAAGAAATGGCATAATATTTCAGGAAGCGATACCGATGATAACAGAAAAAAAAACATACTATAATACACAATTGTGATTTGATGATGCAATATCTTTGTTAGTGTGCACAAGTCATTATTAATAGGTAATTATCTTGTTTATTGTTTGTCTATTTAACAACTAGACACAGAGGTCCCCCTACATGGTGCCCAAAAAATAATATGGTCCTTAAAAACCTAAAGGAGGAAAAATGGAGAGGGTCGTTATAAAAAAAGTCATAAAGTCATATTATAAGTCATAAAAATTCTCACAAACTCAAAACCAGCTGTTAATATTTGATATTTTACGTCATAGGACTCACTGATTTTTGAAACATTTTTATTGTAAAACTATATTTGGCTCAAATTCGTGAAATTAAAGTGGGCGTGGCACAAGCTAGATTGGATAAAGTCTGTAAAGTCTAGCGTAATCTATTTATTTAATTTTTTACTAATATTATTATGAGTTTATAAACAATAAATATGTACAGTACTTATGAAAATGGGTAAATGTATTTTTTTGGAGTGAAGAGCACTGATGAAACAAGCGACGATTGGAAGATTACAATAAACGAAACAAGGTACAAGTAGTTTGTGAATTATAAAACGAAAATAAAAAAAAAAAACCAATTATGAGTTTTCGAACTAGCTTAGATAAAGTAAGCTAATGGATACAAGCAATAATGCTTGTCAAGCCTTGATGAATCTGATAAAGATGGCGGTGAAAGGGCTGCAATGCGGCTATCGAAGGAAATGAGGAAAAAGAAGAGACAGGAAAGGGTTGTACTTCATACAAATCCCTATTGTAGACTGTAGGCATAGCTCGAAAGCCTGGCTGCTTCCCATGAGCAATGGAGAAGTGACGCTAAACTCATTCACCATTCAAACCTCAAGAGCATGAAGCAAGCAGGCGATCAGAAAATAGTAGATTCCTTTGCAATAACACATTTTAAAGCCCCACGCAATATATTCAAATTTATAAATGTCAAATAAAAATGAACTAATTGCAGCCTACGAACTGTACGAAGCGGACATGGACAACAAGCTGACTTTAATGAACTTAGGTCCAACAGCCTAAATAACCAAGCAATTAATCCGTAGGCAATTTTTGCTCCACTTATAATTGTAGTCATGTTTACTTTATTTTCATTAATGATTAACAGGTAAAGTAAATATTGAACAAGTAACGTCATTTGAGTTCTAACCGTTCATTTATAAAACAAGCACTCCTAATTGCTAACACAATCTCAGCTATTACAGAATAAAGTTACAAAGTATAATAATTGGTCTGCTTGGTATAAACGCTATTCCTCCATCTCAACAATATCAGTGAGGGGGGAGCGTTCTTCACAGGGTTGAGCTGGAATTATTGGAAATCCTTCGGCGACCACGATTCCGCCGTAACTCCAATAGTTGGTGGGAAATCGAAAAATTCAACAATCTTGAGAATGCTTTGGCGGTATATCGCTAGTCCTCTCTTACAACAAGCACACGCCCATTCACACGTTACTGATGTCTCGTGACCTAAATATTATTATTATTATTACTATTATATTATTACTGTTAAAATAAAATTGTTTTTATCAGTACGAAGTGTCTGCTGTACCTAAGGCATGTTAGTTGCAGTTTAAAGAACATTACACTAGAAATGAGTTTAGGAAAACCTGTATCGAAACGCTTGCCATAGAATGCTTAAAATTAAATTTTTATATTATGAACGATGACATGATATTTTGTTTCACATGATCAATGCCTGAATAAATTTCCATCGAGGATCTGACTCCATAAAAGAGTTTGGCCAGGTATACGGGAACCATCATCGGGGGTCATCATGCAATGGCAGGAAGAGCAGTGTTTATACACTATTGCTGTCTGCCTTGGAATGGAAAAACACAGAAGTAATCTTTCCGGGCTGCTTTGGGTTCCTAAACTCACCTCTAAGCTAGCAGATCTTGGACCCCACCTTCCCTAGATGTGGCTTAGATACAGAGAAACAGGTCCATGCAGATGCAAATTGTCCATATAAGATACTGTTGGTCGCAAGGTGTCACCGTCTAAGGTGTCTAATCTGCAACAAAAGCACCATCTGCTTCCTCCATGCTTCCATGCAGCTGACGACGAGTTATCACCGAGATGTTTTAAGGATGCCCACATAAACTAATTGGCCCTTCTTCGTAGATTCATCAATACAACTAATGACCCCAACCAAGCAGGTAGTATGAAAACGAGGAAGAAAAGGTTCTATGGAAAATTCGTTTTTACTCCCAGAAATACAAAGAATAGACGACATGGTCTTTGATGTCCAAAGGCTTTGTGTCTAGGGCTGCCGATTTCATCAAAGTGGTCACAGACATAAACGTCGTTGCCGGTAGCTGCAGAAATATTTATCGACACACACACTTTTCACCATATTTATAAATTTATTTATGCTATAATTTAATCGCGTTTTTTCTATTTGAGATAAATGCACACACAATTTGTGTTATTATCCACGCCTCAGACAATATATTTAATATATGTATAAAATTTAATAGATCGGATTGTAAAATATTTAAATAATAAAATAATGTCACTATATCAATTACAATAAAATTTAATAAAACATTTTAATTATAATAAAATCACAGTATATTGAACAATTAATGTCTTTTTAGACTTCTCCTTTAATGGAAGAGCAATGAGGCGATCATGAACAGTTGTCATTCCTCAGATAACGAGCATAAAAAAGATAAAAATACATCAATCCAAACAAGAAGTATTTAGAAGGTGAATTTCCTGCTGTTAAAAATGGAAACATTTCATTCTATTCTGATGAAAATTTACTGATACATTAAACGGCGTCAAGTGCCTAATGCAGAAGTGGTTTGGTTAAAAAAACAACCAAAATAAGGGTAGACAAACTATTTATCAAATGCTATTAATATTAACTAAGCGATCACATCACCTACCACGTTTTGATCATTTCTCCACGGTATTTAGCTATGTTAACTGTTTCAAACGTAATAAGTGAAGTTGAGGTATATGCTATTAAAAGTTCCAAATATAAATAAAACACTGAAGTATATAAACATAAAATGTAGTTAAAAACATACAGTAAGTACAGTCAATAAAATTTAATAGATTGGATTGTAAAATATTTAAATAATAAAATAATGTCACTATATCAATTACAATAAAATTTAATAAAACATCTATAAAACAAGTATCTGACTCCTAACACTCTCAAAACGCTCCAGCAATTTCAGAACAGAGTTCTCCGCACCTCCCTCAAACATACCCCGTTCGACCGAATGAAGGTAGACGAAATGCATAAAAAATTTGAAGTGCTCACCATTCAAGATTTCATCAAGAGAAGACACATCAAATTTTTCGACTCACTCCGACACAGCCACAACCCACTATTCTCCGACCTTCAACCACCACCAATGCCCGTCAGATGGAAGCACTGCTGGACCGCCGAAGCCTGGAGACAGATGGACGTGATCGAACCCTAGAGCCCCCTGACGGAGACTGAAGATCTACACCCAGCCGAGAGATCGAGGCCGATCTCCGAAGCTACAAGACCCCATCTACCTGTTTAAGCAGGGTCGACCTTCCGGCCGAGAGGCCGACTTATTTCAGGCCCCTCCCGGGGCTGGCCAGGCTTGACCTGGCCGACTACAAACCCTTGCCTAGGTACCCCTAGGCTCCACCCTCGGTAGACTCTCACTACTTTCCTGATTCCACCCGCCTCCTTTAGGCATACCACACCCTATATCCTTCTCATACATCCTTCAAATGGGGGACTCCCCTTAGTGTAAGGCACTCATTAGCCCAAAATAATTTTCCCACATCCTATTTTATAAGTTTGAGAGCTATGAAAAAAAAAAATAAATAAAAAAAAATAAAACATTTTAATTATAATAAAATCACAGTATATTGAACAATTAATGTCTTTTTAGACTTTTCCTTTACTGGAAGGGCGATCACAGAAGCTTGTTGGCAACTGGCTCCTACCAATATCGTCACATATATCTAGTTTATTGATTTATAAATACGAAAAATAAAACCAAATGTTAGAAGGTAATTTTATAGCAAAATATATTTATCCCAGGGCCGGATTTGAACTTTTCTCACGCAGGCACGCTACCCTCTTGTAACGCCACATCCCCAGCCAAAATTATTCACAACAACATTACGATTATTATTGCCAACAATGAATAAACAACAAAATAAATAACAAAATAGTCAGAACTCACCTCAGGATGTAGATTCAGTTCAGAATAAGTCAGGTATGAATCGAATCGTACTGCAGAGATTCGCGGGCTCTTTGGTCAGCCTCTACTGGCTCGTGACGCGGCTGATGAAGGAGCGCGGTGGGCTTTACAAGACTCCGCTTCCTCTCTCGCATGCGTGGGAGGTGGCAAACATGTGGATTTTGGAGGCCTCTGGGCTGTTTGTCAATACTGTATGAATGAGCGAGTAAATGATAATTGTAAATATGGGATGAATGAAAACATTTATCACAATTACTTATTACCCGGTCATATTGTAATTATATCACATTATAAATGTATTTTATCTGTATAAAAGAAACTAAGAATGACACCTTAGAGTCGAAAACGCTCTTGAATACTAAACTTTATTGTAAATAGTCCGAGGAGTATTTATTTAAATAGATATATTAACAACCAGTGCCGACCAAATAGTATAACAGCAAGTATTAAAACAAAATTAAATGATATTTTAGATTTTGAATAATCTATCTAAATTAGTTAATAGCTGTAAATAGATTGATGGTTTAAATTTAATTAATTAAGATTTATAAAACAGATGCATTTCGATAATTGTAAACTAGTAAAAATTGCCAACTACAAATAAACGTACAAAATTTAATCCGTGTAAAACTGGTCAAACTAAGAACAAATTAAACGATGAGTTGACAACAAACCATACTTTGCTAGTTAGTACTATTTCGAACATCTTAAGAACGAATGTTTTTCTGGTTTTTTTTCTACATTGCTTTTTGTTTTGTATGCAAAGACAAGTCACACCATACCCCCAAACACCAGGCAAAACTATTTAATGCACGTAAAAAAACAACTGCCACGCTAGATTTATGTGCTCACTCTAATACGGTGGTGGATAGGAGCTGGATACTACATATTCCAACGGCCTGATTTATACAGCTTCCAGATTTATGGTTAAAGGCGCAACTACGGTCTGGCGGAGAGACGATGCGAATATATGTTGTTCTAGTGCAACCGTTGTAGATATCTTTAAATAACATACTCATGTGATATTTAGATGTTGTAAGTTTCTGATGTTGCCTCTGATATAAATTCGAAATTAGCGGGCATAAAAGGGCGGTAAACGACCCGTGGATCATGGTTATGAATGTATGGACATTATTTGCTGCCGTTGTATAATATTAATATTTGTCATAAATGATATCAATGATTAAAGTCAAATATATATTGTATTTGTTAACTTTAAAATATATGATACAACTGGCATTGGAAGAACGAAGGATGAAAAAATCAAGAAGACAAAAGACGAGTATAAAAACGAGAGAGCGGGAAGTAGCCTTGTTCGTTTTGATCATCGCAGGAGACATGAGGCAAGCATATGGAAGAACAGTATTATGAAGAATAACCGTATCCAGAGAAGGATTGAAGAGATGATAGCAGTGGACGTGTACTGATCGCGTGGCACAACAACGAACAAAGAAAAAAGAGGAAGGACGTAATGTCCATACATTCATAGCCATGATCCACGGGTCGTTTACTGCCCTTTTATGCCCACTAATTTCGAATTTATATCAAAGGCAACATCAGAAACTCACAACGTCTAAATATCACATGAGTATGTTATTTAAAGATATCTACAACAGTTGCACTAGAACAACATATATTCGCCGAAGGACGTAAAAATAGTAAATCTGGCCAGTCGCGAGTAATATTAAGGTAAATTTTAAGTTTAGTTTTAACATTGTAATTTTGTCACAGACGTGCTTATATGTATATAAATTCATGAATCGATTTGTAAAATCTAAGTTTCCTTTTGCCAGAGATTCTTTTTTATATTAACAGAACCTTTAAAACCTTAGATTAAATTTAAAAAGAAAACAATATAGATAAAAAACATAGCAATACATTTACCAAAACAATAAGGTGTTTCCATCAGGGGATGGATAATAAGATTTCTCCTTATTCCAGTCTTACCCTTACAACCCACAGTTGTGAAACTGATGGTTTAATCCCAGGTTTACATACACAACGCTGTATAAATATTGAGAATATACACTGCTTAAAAGTAGTTGTACAGGCCAGTCACATATATTTAATGATATGTTACAATCATAACGAAACATGTCTACTAAAAGAAGTATTTAGAGTAGAACGAGGTTTTTGGTTAAATCTGTCTTCACCGACCTTTTCAGGTATTCCGGCTAAACCAGGTAAATGGTTTTTTAGGGTTTATGGCGGACCTTCCCTCAGTGAGTCGGTGGACTTTGTTTAGTTAACCTAGTCGGACTTTCAACGTTTCTCAGTAACGAGTTCGTGTGCTACATATGTCAATAACACCTGTTTATTTAGCTCTAAATCTATAACTTCCACCTCCTCGATAGCATGTCCATAATTGCCACAGGTAGAAGACTACATCAGTTTTACATACATTAGGGTAACCGTTCAATTTAAGTTGTTTAACTTACATCGCTAATTTACATACCTCTTTAAATTAAAACGCGTACGTTGGTTAATGGAATTTACATCAAATGCTTTGACAAATCATATCAGTTAATTAAAATTTATTTATCAATCCATGAAACTGATTCACGACTACTACAAAACAACCATTTGAGTTTTACTTATACACCTTATATACCTTCTGTGTTTTTTGTTAAACCCTAAGCATAAGTCAAAGATGGGAAATATGTTCTTAGTTGTTACTTAGTAGAAATTAATGAGTAAGACAGGAGTGAATTAGGTTGTATGAGGTACATTTATTTTTTACATTTGATTTCTCTTTAGAATACTTTTACTTTTTTAAATCTCGATTGAAATACATAGAAACATTTGAAAATATATACTGAACATTCCAGAGCGATTGAATAATTTTTAAAACTGCAGATCATTTATGTGATCAGACCAAAGAATGACAATCGCTGTTTAAAAGAAGAGTTTCTCTTTCGGAACTCACCTGTTATGTAATTCCATCTGCATAAAAGTACTATAATAAGCAAAAAAAGAGTACTCTTTGTCCAGCCTTTTGTGACTAAGGCACAGTAACACTCTCTGGAAGGAGAGAGCCCTCGAGGTACGGTAATTGTTACCTGAAGTTTGTTGGGCCGCTAAAACACTCACCATTGACTGAAGACAATGGCTCCTCCAAACAAAGCAGTTACCGTGTCGCTAATTGGGCCGCTTGGACAAGGCTAAAGAGTGGCAAGTTTTCCATGTACTTCTGCCAGAAGGTTCAAGGAGTAAGTTTAAGGAGACCATGTCCTCTGGAACAATGCTTTCCCTCGGAGCTTCCTCATATCTAGTCAAAACTGGGAGGTCTCCCTAATACATGAAACATAATTTTTCTTTCGAAGAAACATCTGGACAATAGTCTTGATATTGTAAAAACATGGATGACCAAAATATTAATTAGAAAATTAACGATATGGCCACTCTAGGTACAGTGTTGGTAAACATTTTCTGATTACTGTAAATAAAACATCGAAAGGTTTTTTTATGAACTAAAACGTCTGTAATGTACTGTATTAACGTCTCCTTGATCTTATTACCTCATGATTTACCGAATACCATAAAAATGTATCCACACATCTTGTAGTCAACTCCTTAAGCGGCCACATTCATATCTGTATGTACATTTTGCACGAAGCGAGATGCGAGTGTGAAGTTATTTAATGAGTATAGCCACTAAACAAACTGCAGCTTAGTAAAGATATTATTGATCAAGAGTTCCTTGAAGAAGAGTTCACACTTATGTCACTGTAGCGAAGAGCTAAATATATGTAAATTACCCTACACTCGGGTTCATAATGTATTATAATAGAAATGCAAATCTCTGTAACTTCTGGTAATAAATCATAGAGGGATCGGCAGAGATAAAAACAGTAGTAACAGTAACAGAGTATCGAGGGTACGGCAATAAACCTAAGATAATTAGCCACCTGACTGCCATAAATAGACCGGGCAGACCTTCAGTCACTTCCGGCAGTCATAAAATCTACAAGCCATGCAATAAACAGTCCTATTGGGGACCGAGCGGTCACGATCGCTTGGTAGGTGTCACATCATAAAACACACCCTTTTGGACCAACGGGGATAATAAAACAGACCCCCTGCACACAGGCTCCGCCTTCCACGAGGGAGGGGGGTACAATATTTATATCAGTAAGTCGCCCTGAAGAGACACTCTGTTTCTTAGTCTCCTGAGGCACACTACTTGTGACTTTACACCAGGGCCACTTGGCCCTGGTAGGCTCACTCTACACTCTGTTTCTTAGCCTCCACAGCCGCATTATCAGTCGCGATACGACCAGGGTCCCGGGCCCTGGGAGTAAGCCCACTCAGCCTTCCGCTAGTCTACTCTCTCTATGTCTGCTACCTCTACGACGGCACTTTGCCTCACAGTCTCTAGCAGACCTCTGACGACTTGTACTATTACGCTGCCGATCTCTCGCCCGAACTCTGAAAACTGGTCTTATTCTTTATGAACCTCTGAACCTCATCCTGAACACAGTGTCTTGTCGGGACACATCCCTATCAATAAATGGAGTCAGATATTAACGCCTACATGGAACATGGTCCATGTTATTAACTACAACAATCCGCACTTGTCACCAGGGCTAGAGTGATCAGGCACTCCCCTAGTGACGCCCCCCGACAATTGTTGACCTCCGACAATTGTTCACCCTTTTCCGACAGTCACATATACATAATCTTATCTTAACAAATGGTGTGTTTATCAGTAACATCTGAGGGCTGTGTCTTATAACTTATAATAATCAGCCCTATTATAATTATGTTATCTTATCCTATTAGTAACTTATCTTCCCTTCCCAGACCTCTATTCTAAATAATTAGCTCCCACGACCTTGTCCATCTGCACCACTATCTCTAGTGTTACCACCCTTCCCTGCTACCCCCACTACAGCTTTTTCTACACAGTTAAATACTCTAAGACAATTGTTGGTTCTTTAGGGCCCTCAGTCACCTTTGAGATCTCAGCTTGTAACTATATATAATTGTAGATCTAGATAGTTTCTTTTTACGAGTTATTGAGCAACAAATATATAATTCACGACTAAAAAACTAAATTCATCTACTTGCCAATTAGATAAATTTCTCTATTAAGTAGCCGGACAGCAGCTGATTGCTGAGCTGTGATACTCCCCTGTTACCTATAGATGTTTGTTTGTGTATTATGGATGCACGAAATTATTTGGCACGTTCAATTGAACATTATCTTAAAGCAGTTGGTGTATTATTTAGTAATGTATAGCGCATTATTGGACAACATCGTCAAAATCAATCTACTACTTTCATTCTTTGACTTGTGTTGGCTTACAAATTAAGACAGACACATTCGACCATTCGCGATAACTCAACCATCTCTCCAAAAGTGTTACAATTTCGACCGAAGCGAAAGGTCGTAAGGTTGCCCCCATACTTCATGTGTGTGCCAACCGGATCCAATAACCCATTCGAGATGAATATTCAAACTGGCTGATTGGAACACCATTCCCAGGTGAGTCTCTACTCATCGGAATCAGTTTAGGTGAAAACGCCCCCCTTTCCCATTTCAGTCCCACTCTCTCCCCGAAAATGGTCCTACTTCACTTTCGACTTCAAAAGTTGACCGTGTTTATATTAACTGAAGTCACTCTTCAAAAATTTTAATTATACAGCTATCATTCTCATTGACACGTCATTATTTACCCACTGCCTTAAATTTTTATTCAATTTCTGGAACAATACTATGCACTAAACGATTGTGGAATGTTGTGATAAAATTATAGATCAGCTTTATTGGCTTTCCACAACTGATAATTTCTTCATTATTGAAAAAGCGCTTTCGAAAGCTCTAAGCTGTCACCTTCAGTTATTTTTAATTGGTTATGTGGAATATCTAACTCATCTAAAACTATCCATTGTTTGTTTTTTTGTCCATATGACCATGGAGTCGATGGGTGAAGAGCGTAGATGTAGCAGTAAAAGATAAAATATACACTATTGTTTTAGATGAGTTATTATCCCACATAACCAATTGGAGACAACTGAAGAGGACAGCTTAGAGCTATAGAAAGCGCTTTTTCAATATAGAAGAAATTATCAATTGTGGATAGAAAATGAAGCTGTTTTATAATAATACTATGCACTGAAGAACGGTTATACTATAATATCTTTACCTACTGTAATTCATATATTTTTTTATTGTGCAATAATTGTGCCTTAAACTAATGAGTAAGGAAAGTAAATTTATTAAATATGGTATTCCTTTTTGTTATGGTGTAATTAAAAACCCAATTTTCTTCAAGCTTTCAAAAGCAACAATACCTAGATACACAAGAAAAAAAAAAGAATTACGATCATAAATTAACTTATGTATTCTAATGAAAATTTCATGTGTTCAAAGTAACGACTGAAGTCTATGATGAGTTCATGGTATACCGAAACGGCTGTCGTGTCAAACTTTCGACGTAAGTTTGCCACATTAAGGCGATCATTTCAGGAGGATGGGAAACTCAAAAGCAGTTACGAGTGAGTGCTATGATGGGTAATGAGCTGTAACAAAAGGTCGTATGACTATCAAAGTTCCCTGTTAAAACGTTACATAACCTCCAGTGTAAGCGATAAAAAAGACAATCTAGGAAACCACTGAGCTACGCTTTTATTACCACGATTTTCAAGTTAAATTCAAGGGGAGAGAAGGATTTTAGCCGTACTTATGTACTCATATTAATCAATCCAATAGCAGATTGAAGTACTATAGTAATGTATAGGTGCCCATTTATGCTCAGTATTGCTGAGTTTAATCCATATTGGTGTTGCAATATGAATCATCAAAAATCAAAAACAAAAATGTCGGGATAGCGTTTCAGTTGGCATTACTCCTGAGAACCTTTTCAGACTGAAAGAATATAATCGTTTTATGGATCATGGAGTGTGGGCAGATCCTAAAAAAAATGAAAACCCTTATACCTTGTCCAGACTTTTCTGCTGTAATTGCTCATTATACGAATATATGTATATCGGAAAAGACCAATATAAGCTAAAGTAGATCCCTATACACCATATCGGAAGAAGAGTTTAAAGGAGGCAGTTTGGAAAAGGAAACCTCGAGCAAACAGAGCCCTTCAATCCTCCAAGGTAAATATGGAGCCAATCCATTCGGTAGCTGAAGGCACTGGAGCTGACTGGAATTCCACCTTTCCAGGCTCCGGAAAATCCTTGGGGATTTATTTCTTTACTGCAAATCTGTTTTGCCTGTCTCATCATAGGATATTGCACCCTACATCCGACTAGAGCGCTGATATAACTGGAGGATGGTGTAGGATATCGCAATGCTTGGATATAGAAGAATGTAAAAAAAAAAAAATCTTATCGGCTTGTACAATTTTACCGTCAAATGTTAATTTATCTCAGTCAATAACAGCTTAGTACTCAAGAACTCTTGAAGAGGCCTTAGTATTTGGGGTTTCGACAATGTTGGTAATCCTCTTTAGCCTGCTTTCGTTAATTACGTAAGTTCAAGCGGTTTTGTATTGTAGTGGCGACGCTTCCGGCAGTACAGGTCAAGTACAAGGATCTCATATGGCATTATATTACAGGATATTCAAAATTTTCTTTAATAACCTTTTACTAAATTAAATTATTTCATTAAATAAATAATAGTTGGAATCTGCAATCCCACAGTTTTAATTATTATTTTCCTACATAAAATAAATATCAAAAGATTTTTAATTTTTTTATTTGTAGTAATACAGGCTACGAGCTGTCAACATTCAGGTGAACCCGGCTAAAACTCAAGGGATCGTCTTCTCCTTCCAGCATGGAAAACGGAAGCGTCCAACCAGCTTCACCATAGACGGACTGAATGCAAACTTTCCAACAGCATATGCTACATCGACATCAACCTAGGCAGACACATGACGTTCTACACACACCTGCAGAAGAAGTTGAAAAGAGTACGTAGGACTTATTACTCTCTCCAGCATCTCATCACAAGCCCGGCTATATCCCTGAGGCTGAAACTGTTAATATATCAGAGCGTCCTGAGGCCAGCTTTACTGTTTGGGACACCACTCTTCCGATTCCTACACACCAGCACAATAATCGACTCCAGAGCATCCAGAACAAAATCCTGCGCGCGGCACTGTGGCATACCCCTTTTCGTGATATGAAGGCTCCCGACATCCACGAAACGTTTGAAGTCCCCACCATCACCGAAGCCATCCAAAGAAGACACATCAAGTTCTTTGACTCGATGAAACATTGCCAACACCCTCTATTCCCTATTCCAAGTCCTTACTCCCCCACCACTACCGGCAAGATGGCAACTCTCTAGATCTGGGAAAGCATACCAAATGGTGGACATTACGGCCCTTGGCCAAACAACAACAAGCCTCTTACGGGCACCCATCACTGCTTTTCAACTGAATCAGCCTGCATTACATGCCTAGAGAGACTTTAGGCTCAGCCTTCAGTGGACTCTCACCACTGTACTGCAACTATCAACCTCTACCGAGGCTTCCCACATTCCTTAATTCCCTCACACCACCTTCAAGTTGGTACTCCTAGTACAAGGATCCGCTCAACCCAAATATCGCTTTACTTTTCCTTCATCCTTAATCTTGTAATTAGAGAGCTAAGAAAAAAAAAAAAAAATTTATTTGTCTGTACAATTTTATCTATTTTTTAATTAATTTATTTAATTATTTGTTCTTCAATTTTAAGCAGGAACAAAATCAGTAGTTTTACTAAAATTTATAATGTTTTATTTCACTTCCAAAAAACAGAAATCCCTGCCTACATCAAACAATTTGAAGTATTTTTTTAGCACTCTTATGCAAACATACACCACAAAACTAGTGATATTACTACCAAGACCTATTTTTCCTGTAAAAAAAAACTCACCAAACGCTGTTTCCAATGAGGCCGACCATTGGCATTGGCCAGGGACTGAGCTCATGAATCAGTTTTCTCAACCAAAAAAATACAATGAGGGCTCAAATACATATGGTGCTAATTCGAAAATAGTACAATTGACTAGAGAGCACGCAATAGCTAAAACATTTGAAAGATCTTGAAGGGCGCCAAATATAAGGATTCAAGAACTATAGTCGCCGTCACAAAATCAGATGCTTGGGATGAAAGGGCTAATCGGCACGGTACGGGAGGTGGGGGACAAACCACTTTGCTTATAGCTTAATCATTGACATTATCGAAGTAAAGGGGTCACGTGGACAGAAGAGAGGTAGTGCACAGGGCACCGACAGGGCTTGCCATGTATTGCCGGTTCTCACGCTTGTATTTTATTGACTTGGAACTATAGTAGAATTTGAAGAAACTGGTCAAACATTATGGTGATAATATCACAGCTTGTACAGATGACTCCTCTAATCCTTCAGCAGCTGAAAATGAGCCAAAACCACATGAATGCAATTCCGAAACTGTTCAGCATGTGAGGTTATGTAACGATTGCATGAGGTTATAATGCTTTGCAGCTTCGTGTAAACTCCCCTCCATTCTTTTATCTTCATCTATCTGTATACTATCTTACATGGGGAAGATTAATGGGATAATTTCAGGGAGCAACCGGGAGCAACACTATAAGAAAGTAAATCATCCTCTCAGAGCGTACATAATTTCAGGTTTGTCTTGCCGAAGTACAGATATTTGTGTGACTGCTAGTAAAGCTCCAGATGGGAGCCAAGGGACTCAACTAGCCCGAGTCAGTTACTATGATACCTTTTGACTGCATGCACTCAGCCAAGTCAGTTTGAAATTATATATGTGAGCGATTGAGCTAGTAAAACTTCAACCGAAAAAATCGACTGCATAACATTCCCATTTGGTAAGAACAAAAAAATCATTGTTTTAACTTTGTATTGTATGCTTCTTAACTCCTTGGCACAGATGAAAGACTAAAATTATTACAGTGGTACTTTTGTATCGTATGTACTTTATACATCATTATAGGATGAGAAAAATAGTGACCAACACGAGGTGCTTGAGATGCCTATAGTGGGCGACTTTGGGCGATTCCAAAGACATGTCAAGCTGTTCGATTCACTGAACGGTCCAGTGGTCAACAGCTTGTCTCCGCGCTTTCCTCACTAATGGCAACAGACTGTCGTGAACCCAAGGTTTGAACCTTCCACTCCGTCTCCTGAACGTCAACCAATCAAAACGTATTCATCATATCCAAAAAATTTGGCTTGGCCACAGTTAAAAGCCTAAGTGATCGGTGTATTCATAGATCAATTGATTCGATAAAATTAACCATCTAATATTTTTTCAAAATATACAATTTGATTCATTTTCGATGCAAACAAAATAAGTAGCTAAAAGAAGAAATAATCCAAGGCTAGTGTGGATTAGACTAGCTAGCCAATTATAATAATTTTTTATAGGCCTGTCGGGCTCAGATATGTGTGAGTCCCCAAGGTGGGGCGGAGACGCCCGCCGCCGGCTAGGGTCTGACTCCATAAGATCTTAGAAGGTGTGTGCCCCGACAATGCGCTATGTTCAGGAGAAGAGGAACAGGGTAGGTATTGTAGGTAGTTTGTGTCGTCTTGGAATAACCACGAATTCACACTCGGTGTCTAAGGGTAGGTGAAAACCGTCTGGATCCCAAAGGCGAGTGTGAACCGGAGAGAAGCAGACTGAATTGTCGTGGGAGACGGTCCTAGGTAAGTTTGTAGAGCCACGGCAACCGTCGTCCGCGAGGGAGAGGTCTCTCCCAAGGAGGTGCTATTTTTAGCGAGACGAAGGCAGAGATTCCCAATTGGAAGGTGTGTGGTCTGACAACGCCAGACTAAAATATAGCGAGGTTAAGAGAGAGAGATGCAGAGGTAGTTGAATGAGAAGACCATGGTTTTGAGTAGAGAAGAAAGCGCCAGAGCAGAGAAAGAGGAGAAAGTAGTGTTCCAAGTGACGGTCCGGTTCGTTATGTTAATTCGGTCTAATGCCGGGGCTTATATATGTGACCAGCTGTGGTGGGCATCCCATATCGCAGTCCCTATCTGCGGCTGTTTCCCCTACTAGCTCCACCCCCCACTCTCACTGACGTCATAACCTTTATTAAACATATATACATGTTTTCTGATAATTATTTGATGACATAGATACGAGGTCTGATACGAGAAGAGGAGAACTTATAATTATTCTTAATTAAGAGTTGGCCACAACAGGGCCGTTACTGGATTATAATAACAAAAGTTCAATTAAAATCCGGCAGGATTAACGAGACAATTGCTGTTGCTTTACGATTCACGCTATGGAAGCTCTTCGCAGAAACTACCAGCTCAGTATTATCTTCACTTTTGTCCTAAGAGAGGATTATATATTTTTTACTCACCCCCCCCCCCTTGCTCTGGAAGCCTCGGTTATAGACAGCTGTGATGAACGGGCATCAATATTTGTCGTTCGATTATATCAGGTCTTCTGTCTCCGGACCTATCATCCCATTGGACAATGTGCAAATTGAATATAAAATAGTTATTTAAAAAAAGGAAATAATATTATATATAAAACTTCTACTGCTGGGTCTCTAGAGCCCAATCGCAAAATACCCGATCTGAATAAACCCTTATCCGAGACTTGAATCAAAGAGGATAACGTTTAATGCCCTGCGATGAAGTAAAGGGGGAATAAAGACGACTGCGCCGATCAATCTAGTGGAACTTAAAGAGATTGGAAATTCAAAGGCAGATTTGTATTTGCGCGGTTCTTTTTTTAAAGTTGATTTCGCCGGCACACTTTTATTTTGAGTCGTATTTCCGACTTAATACTTATAGCCCTGATAAAATTTGAAGTGGACTATTTAGTTTAATGAACTTTTTATTTATAGTTGCATATAAATGTTGATTAGCGTTTTATTGATTTTTTTAAAAGCTTTATATCACTTAGGATAGAGCTCGTCTTTCATAAGCGGAAATTGATAAGAGTAAATATCTTCGTTTTCCTAGGAGCGTACCCGACAATAAACAATACCGTACTCATATCCACAGTCGATTTTTAAGTTTATCTTTATTCTTAGTTTAACCAATGTTTTTTTTTCTTTATAATTCATCGTGGTTTAATAATATTACCTTCAGGAACTGTCTTCAAAGGCTTGTGCGAATGAATTTTAATAAAAAGAAATTAAAAGATATTGAAGCCTTTTAAAGTGGATAGTAGCAGAAAGGGATGCACTTTGAGGTTTATAGTAAAAAAAAGTCACCTTGTAGCAGGAATTTAACTTAAAATCGGTCAGATAACTGTCCCCGCTTTATGAACTTACTTTCTCCAAGCATTATTAGTTCACGTAACCTCAGCAATATATCAAAGGGTTAAAAGTTATCGTCACATAGGTAGCTTATAGTTGTTGCAACCCCACCCGCCAAAAAATAAAAAGATCCCTTTGGCCTTGTCACAATAATTTGAAAAATAAAATTCGATATAGTATTCAATATTTATTTTAAATAGGAAAAAAAAGGCAAAACACAATTTTTATTAAGTATGATTAAGATTTTTGAGGTCTGATTGAACAAGGCAACTAAACAAATTCTGACCTGATGCAAATATACATGTTACGTGGAATGCGTTTTAATATAGTGTTTTTATTTTTGTTTGTTAATGTTATAAATTTAAACTATTTAATTATCTATCTGTATTAAAATCTAATAATACGAAGATGATTGATATATTTATGTAACGAAATAGCAATAAGTATCTTTCTCAAAAATCTTCACTTGAACAATAAGCTATGTTTTTGCAATGTACTGGATTTTTTCTGTCACTTTCCTGTCACAAACCGTTTTGTAGCTTTATCTAGTAAGCTGATGAGCCCTTAATATTAACAAATGTCACTTCCAGTACTTTGAAAAAAATTGAAATTCTTAAAAAATGCCATTATTCAAATTATCGTTAAGACTATCAGAAACTATAATTTGGATTCGAAATGATTTTTATTTAGTTGAAACATCTAAAAATTAATTAAGACATTACATTTGATTTAAAAAAAAACAACATGAATCGTTATATGAAAAATAAAACTAGTTAGTACAAAAGGGTTTATTGCTACAAATAATATTGTGATTGTAGGATATTGACAAATTCACATTTACACTCTCATTTATCGTGACTTTTAAAATATTCATTCATGCAATGTAGGGATGTAAACGTAGCCCAGGGATCCCCCAATCAACCCACAGTATTGTCATCTCCCCCCCGTTATTGAGAAGAAGGCAAGTAATGGTAGGACCCCCTGCAGTCGCATCGTATCAGTGGATGATGAGGTAGTGAGAGAGACCCTCAAACGCTTTAGGTTGCAAGGACTGTATGCGCTCGATGTTTAAGGGTCATTTGTCTTCATAAGATGCAAAGTGTGAACGAAATTCGTACTATATATATATCCATGGTCTTTCTAACCATATCAAAATTCTTACCGATTTCAAGTATTTGAAGATGGTTGAAATAGCTGAGCCGAAAAGTCGAGTAACCCCGACAGGCCACCTGTAATCGGCAAACTGTCACCCTTTGGCAGACTTGTGCCAGCCTGGACCGACCACAATGGCGGTCAACCTGTCGGTCTCAAGCCGTGACCGGCATTGGACCCTCAATGGACCTTTCGACCTCTCTCACCTTATTGAAAGGGTCCAATCTCTTTCATACGGTCCCCATGTGTAGTTCCTTTGACGGCCTTCTTTTATAGACAGTTCTCTGTTGTCATTTTCTTCCCTGTAACGGACAATTTTTCTCTTAATGAATCGTTTCGTGGTGCTTTCAGTTGCCCTTCCTCAATCGATTACTGGAAATCCATTTGGAACTAAAGGAAATACTGGTACCTATTCCAAATGTTTTAATAAATTATCTTACCAAATGTCTGATTAGACTGATAATAGACTTATCTTAATAGGCATTACTAACACAATCATCTCGCCTCTAAACTACTCACTAGTGTCAGTTTGGTTACCGGGGTATGATATAGAGAAATTTTTATATGTATAAAATTTATAAGTGTGTTGATTTAAGTTTTTTTAAATTATTATAAAAGTGTACTCAATTGTTCATCACTTCAAAATCGTGGGTGATTGTCTCATTGTCTTCATGATTGTATATATGTTTAAGGATAGTTTACTAATATAACAAGAATTTTTTTTTTAAAATGCCAGAAATTTAAGGCCACCGAAAACACTCCTTATTCGAAGAGCATTTTAGTGAAAAAAATAATTATCTTTTCATGATTATACTATACATGTTAAGGTATAAGTTCTCCTATTTTGTACTGCATAATTCAGTGGGGCCTAGATGCAGAAGTAAAAGTAATTAAACGGTTAAATTAATTACCAATTACTTACATGATATAGAAGGTGTCATGCTCTCTAGCTGGCTACCTCTGCGACCTCGTCATAATGGATTCAGTCCTTTTGGTATACATAGTGCATTAATTGGGAAATAATATGAAAATAATATGTTTGATCTAAGTCAATAATTTGGTCCAACTTTCTTTCAAACAAAAGTACATCGTGGCAGATTAATAATTAAAGATTTTTAATATTAGCTCTTACTAGGTCCTACTACAGTCATGATAGACAATTAATATTATTAGAGGTGCTTGAGAAATAAAAACCACGATATATGAAGAACCATGAACAACTAGATTATATTATAAATATAAAACATTAAAGTATTAAAAACATTATTATTTAAAACACCAATAACACTTGGTAATATGCCTGAGTATTAACTAATTAATAAATATATTATAACCACATTGGTATAGCTATTGAATTCGTATTATAAGTATATTTCAACATAACAAGTATATTAATGTTAATTGGCTCTAAATATGCCATGGTGTCCAAATAAATTTGCAACGGTCTATGGTACATTAGGAATTGATAACTCGTGAAAAGGGGGGGGGGATCATCGTCCTCTTATTGTTTGCCGATACCAGCCTCAATTGTATATTCGATAATCAGGTGTTTTGATTTTACATACAGAATTCTTTCATGTCGTTTAAATATAACATATTATGAAGGATACTTACAGGAAGCTAGGGGAGCAAAGTAACACTAACTTTTAGCATCTGACCAGTTAACTCGTTTGTTCAGTGAACTCCTAATAGGGAACAGTTCCCAGTGGCAAATTGGATTTTATGTCTTTAAAACTTCTCCAGCCGCTTGTTAAATTTTCCTTGTTGTCAACATATCCTAACATTTGACAAGTCAATTATACTTAAAACGAAATCATCTTCTATATATCTATCTATATATTACAACCCCACTATCGACGTTGATTATTTACATTACTCAACATAAAAATAAATCGTTAATTCTGCATAAGATATTTTTCTAGAGACATATATTTTCCCGTCCCAGTAACAAACCTATTTTTTGTTTCTGCTAATTTATTCGGCAAGTTGCTACATATACAATTTTCAAATTTATATATTTTGGTATAACAAATACAATTTCTTCGATAGTAATACAGAAAAAATTTTTTTTAATAAAATGAAAAAAACTTAAATCATGGAAATAAAACATTTGTTGTGCGAGCCCAGCGCTGTCACCCTTGAATTTTCTTTATAAATCTTAGCCTTGTTTAGTCTGAACAAAGAAGATTTTTTACAAAGCCAAAAGATTATTGTCCGTTTCTAGTGTAAAGAATTATACAATGCTATTATACCTCTGTTTCAATCTATTGTGTCCTCTGACACTGCGAGAATTACCGCTATCCCCGGATTCCTTTTGTTCCTGATTTTATAAATATCGAAACTGGGATATCACATCAACACTTCTCCGCCCATTAATTCATTTAAATTTTCATATCTTCATGTTTATAGACTATAAATCATGAAATAATTTAGTTCATAGTTAACACAACTATTACGAATTAAGTAAAACATTCTAATAAAAATCCAAGATCCAGCTGTGCTAAGGGTAATATGTAGAAATTTAAGGAACTATTTGTTGAAATTAAGAAGGTTGATGTTAAATTCACACAAAAAAATATATTATTATTAGTAAACAGCTTTATTATGATAAAATTACAATTTGCCTTATTGGGCAGTAAATAACTGTGATAAATTATCTAATTCATACCATATTTACAAGTTTTCATTCACTCGCTCATTCATACAGCCCAGAGACCTCCCAAATCCACATGGTTCTCACCTCCATCGCATGCCAGAGAGGAAGTAGAGTCTTGGGAAGTCTCCGACGCTCCTCCGTCAACCACGTCACCGGATACAAGCCAGCGGAGGCCGGCCAAAAGCGCGAGAGCCACATACACTCAGGACTGGTCATTGCCAGGACTCCCACTGTTACGCATTTATAGCAGGTCGCGGGGCACTGCCGTTTTAATCTCCAAGGAGGATTATAGGTATTAGTGGTGCAGTGCGATTGCTAGGGCATTAGGGTGGTTGGATAGGTTACTGTGGAATTTTATGAACTTGGAAGGGATGAGTTCGAGAATGTAAGGTATAATAAGATCGTTATAAAGGGTTTTGTTGCTGACATAATAAGGGGCATTTACTATTGTTCACTGCACTATTGATTAAAAGGATTGGATACGCTTGATTTTCGACTTTTTGCTGCCCCCATAGCTCTATTCCGTATGTCCAGATTTGCTTAGTTATAACTTTGTAAATTAGTTTAATTTTTTTCTATTTAGAGATGGGATGTCCTTTGAAGTAGTCTGTACAGTTGTCTCAAAAGCGCCTGTTTAGTTCTTGTGTTTTTAGAAAAAAATATAAGAGCAATGTTTGTTTCAGCAAACCCGAGATTGTCGACCTTAACAACGAATGTAGTAACATTTTCAAATGTTCTTTGAGCTACTTAATGGATTTGAGGCTTCGTAGCTAACTAACTCTTTCAATTTTTTAGATGCAGTAACATTTTGATGTAATTGACTAAACGACACCTAGTATAACTTGTACAAAAGCATATCACAATATAAAGTTAAACAATGCAGCAATAAAAAAGTTATATAAAATTAATTCGTTTAACTTACGATCTGAGGATCTAGGCTAATCTCCAACCTGTGGTAGTCATTGGATAAAAGGATGCTAAAGGAAAAAGGAAGTGAATATTGAAGTGCATTTTGATGTCTAGCAACCACTGTAAGATAAATATTAAATCCTTATTATTATACCTTCTAAATGAGAGAAAACGCGTGTTGCTTTGGTGAAGGCCTCAACAACTCCACCTATGACTAATGTTTTACTCACAACATATCCACACCATAATTAAATTAGCGTTCTCCAGTGGTCCTAACTGTGGTACCTGATGTCTGTACCTACATGACCAGGTCATAGATAATCGAGACATCGCCGAATAGTCACTCCATTAAAATAAACCTAGTTCTAAAGAAGAAATTAATTTGTTTTATAAAAATATGATTAGAATATATATGACTTTGGCCTAAACAAGTATTATTCCCCTAAAATACCACAACTTCCAAAGAAATTTCAGTCTTTGCAATTCATTCTCATTTGTTCAAAGCCCAGATCAAACCCGACAGTAATTCATGCGAATACATTTCGCATTCACTCGGCTGGATCGCAGAGACGTTTTCCTACTTCGCTATAATGTGATAATATATCAGTATGCAGCCCGCACAGTCAATTTTCAGCGAGATCTGTATTAAGTTATCCCAAGTAATTATCCACTAAAGTTTATCCTATTACTTTGACTGTTTGTCATTGACAATCGAGTTAGTGCCGGGGATGTTTGCCGCTTCGGCCCTGTTAATTTCTTAGCCACACTCCTTTAACTGGCTTAGTGAGGAATAACTCCGGCTGGAGAAGGCTACAGAACGGGTCGGAGTTTGTTCATCAGGAATGTACAGAGAGATTCCAGGCAGAAGATTCAAAACGGCAGATTATTGCCAGCCATAAATTTACATGAGGGTATATTATTTATTGTTCGACTAAAGTTGAGGAATAAAAGATGCTACATTTTCATAAAATTAATTAGTATTAATATATCGATCATACTTAAATTATGTATACTAAAGGTATGTACAGGCAAATATTCGCATAAAGTCAAAGTACAATATTTAAACTTAACGCAAACATACACGAACTTATCATTAAACAACCAAGGCGCCTCATAACAATGATAGTCAATATATATATATATATATATATATATATATATATATATATATATACAAAAACCTCATATTTCCCTTCCAATGAGGCAACACGCATTGTTAAAGGCAATGTCCAAGCTCATAGGCCGCGGGAAAACTGTTTGGATCTACTCTATTCAGAAAAACCAATTTGAAACATGTACTAAACAAATTGACAACTTCACAGTTACAAAACACATTATTGCCAAGAATAGAAGACTACATCTACAAAACGAACAATAATAACTCACATGACTAAGATACTTTCAGAATGTGGACAGCTAAATTTATATTCACACAAACTATTACTAAAATTACATAATACATAATAATAAATGGTAAGACTGGAAGTTAGGTAGGGCATTTGCTTGTAAAGAAACAATCTATTTATAAGACCTACTTTGTAATTTTCCAAATCTTTGAAGGTTTTATGCTGTAATCTTAACGTAACCTAAATCTCAATAAAGATAAATAAAGCAGCACCGAGTCCTTCCAAATAATTAAGAACTCAGTTATACAATCTTGTTCATTCTAATATTTTTGTTTTTCTGTTATAGAGATTTTCACTTTATTTTACTTTGTCTTTTTCAAATATAATGAAATGGTTCTTTCTGTATGCCAGAAGTGAATTTGTCATTCATTGGGTGCTTTGTCCCACGGTAAATTTTCTATCTATCTTAATATCTGAAACTGTTGATCAGCGTAAATTTAAGGAGCAAGTATAATTGGTAAAACAGTTATTAGCAAGAATATAATATTATTTATTATTCTTTTTATAAAGAAGAAATTAATGAAAGTGTCTCGAAAAGTAATTAATAACTTAAGCAAAAAGTTTAATGTGTTCTAGATTTGCTTTATCGCTTTATACTGCCCATACTATATAAGTTGTTATATCAATATTAAACCAATATGTAATTAGGAAAATATAGGTTGATGGAACTCCCAATTATTTATTCTTTAATTAACCAATAGTCACTCAATCTTGGCAGCTTCTTTACAATATACCGTTTCAAGAGATCTTTTACTTGAACACATATTGCACTACAGAATCAAGAACTCTACCTGGATGATTCCCGGCATAAGTAAAAATACTTTGGTTTTAACGTTTCACTGTATTAATAAACAAAAATAATAATAAAAAACTAAAAAAAATACATATATATATTTATTTAATACGCATATATAAAACTTTGATATTTAAACTTGAATCACTCTTTTTAATTTAATTAAAAACAGAATATTTTTTAACTATTATAATTAATTTTAATTGAATATTTCCCGATGCATTTACCATAATAGCTAAACTTCTGTTTCGTTTTCATCAATCTAAATTATTTATGAATGTGTAACGGATAGACCTCAGGACACCTTCCAAATATTTGACGTTTTGAGCCATTTGGGATAAAGTTCTGAGAGTGAAAATAATCGATCTATCAGACCTAAGGGTGCACTTTGCACTGATGTTCTGCAAGTTCTAATTTGTACAATTGTCAAATGTGAAAAAAGTTGTATTAAGGAAGTTAGACATGGAGGTATTGACGTCCCAACTTGAAATTGGAATCTCTCGTATATGAAAGTTACCAAGTAAGTACATGAATTTTTACCACGTCACCATCGTTATATCCTGAAGTCTATTAGCTATATTTTGAAAATTCAAGCCAAGTTTGATGCATCACACAAGGGTTTTGTTCCGGTGGTGAACAAGAATTATTCAGTTTTATTTTTCTACATTGTTCACAGCACAAATTTACCGACCAAATCACACTTAATATTTCCTTGAACATCGTCTTATTAGAAAGAAACATTGCGAATATTAATTTAGAAAGCATTATTACGACGTATAGTACTTTATGCTTCGCCTCATCTATAATACATCAACAGCTGAGCTTACCCTGAACTTAGTCTACTTAACCACAATAATAAAATAATAGGACGAAACAATTAATCAGGACTTACAGCTCTTTAATTTGGCACCCTACTCAACATCAACAGTTATATAATGCTAAAAATATTGTAATGCTAATATTATATATAATGCTAAAAGTAGAAGGGGGTTGAGCAGAACTGTATCTCTGCCTTGTGACTTCATGGAAGTCACTGATATTTTTAAGTAAGCAACCGTATTCCTTCCAAGACCTCCATCTCAATTCCCAGAACTACCCTTCTCTTATACACATACGTCTCAGCTTTAGTCCCAGTCCCCACTTGTTCACCGACACTCGTCCCTAAACATCCGACCCATTATCTAGTAACATAACTCTTAATATTTGTATATACTTTTGCTTGTACTTCATAATAAAGCTTTTTTTTTATTTCTTTTAAAATACTCTCCACCATAAAGATTATTTAAGTAAAGATAGTCAAAAATTATGTTTTTTTTATAATAATTAATAAATGAACGTTCCTAATCATTTTTAAATGACAGGTTTTAGTTTTAGTATTGCACATCTCGTAAAATCTCTGGTCAAGTTAAAGTTGCAAACACAAAGTTAATGACATGTGTAATGAACTTCTTTAATGGTAGTTAAACACGACAAATTTGACAAAAACATTGTTCAGTATTGTTAATCAGTAAAAATTATATGTATATGCTTGCTTAGTTCTAACAAATGAAATTATGAAGAAAATAAAACTATCCCGCAAATGTTGATATCATTAATAAGAAAACATAAATATCACAAAATATATTTTTGCGGCGCCTGTATTTACCATTCCTTATGTATCTCTCTGTTGCTTGAAGTGTTTTTTATTTTTTGGCTACAATCAGCCCCCCCCCATTCCTATAGTCAACTGGCCTAGATAATAGTTAGTCGATGGTTCTTAGAATGGAACAGGGGGGGAGGGGGGTGAAGAAACCAGAAAGACCGGTAACGAGTGGGGTTCGGTGCTCGACCTCGACCGAATACTGAAAATGATTGCCTTCTTGTGTCTGGAATTCATTTAGCCCCCCCGGGTTTTTTTTTTTCCGGTCTGAAAGAAAAATTTCCTGGATCTTTACCTCTCCCTTCGAGGAATCTTGAGGAAGAAAATGGTGCCTGAGGTTTTCTTTGGAACCCCTTTCTTACGAACCATCAAATATTTTTCCGTTTGAACGGTTCTGTTATAAGTGCATCAAACCATTTCTAAGATCGAATAACAAATCAAAACACGGTTCATGAAATTTCTTTTCATTATTTTTGAAATGTATTCTTACTTGTTGCCAGTAATGTTTCTTATAAATCGACTATAAAATAAATTTATTTTTTTTGTAGTTAAAAATAAATAAACGAGGCGATATTAATTAATCGCGGTAACCTTACTATTATCAAAATCAGTTTTAATGATTGTAAAAAAAAAAAATTATCCGGTACTATGACTAAAAAGAAATAAATTTTATGGTTGAACCATTTCAGATACTGATAATCGCCATTAAACATGTCGTTATTGTATTATGACCGGAACAAATCACCATAATATGCTGATAGGAACATTTAATGACCACTGCTGTGAATCAAACATACCATACAGAAGTAGACCGTAGTTTGTTAGCCATAATTATGCGTGTGTAAGAAATTGAAAGTATCTTGGCGTGGAACTACAACCAAGAAAATTTGTGGACAAAGAAATACTTTAGATTTTTGAAACCAGAAAATGGAAACGTGATTTCAATATCAGTTTTGCATAATAAATTGTTAGTGTAGGGACAATCAGAAGAAGGTATCAGTGTCAACCTAAGTATTATTATTGCATTTGTTTACGAATATTCATGAATAATTATGCTTTTGTCATTTTTAATGCTTACCTTTAAGGATTTATGTTTGTCTGATGATTTGGGGTCTAAAGATTTGCCAATAATATTTAGACCTTATGGTTATGATTTGCTTCATTTTATTTTACAATCTTTAAACACTTACCTTTACGAAACTCCTTAAACACTGAATTAGGAAACCGAGAACTGTTTTAGAATACTTCGATAAACATTTATAAGTTAACATTTCAGAGCGCTAGCCAAAGACACGTGTGACTATGAACAACCTTCTCATTACCCACTCTCTCTGATGACAAAGGGACTACCCAGCGGCAATATAAACACCTTACAAACAGGGCTGTGCCAAGAGCTTCACAGAAATTGCGCCTTCAAGAAAACCGGCGTGAGACCTAAATGTTTTTCTTCAAAGAGTGAACAATACAGTGACATTCCCTTCGTTAAGTGACAGAATAAAGAGAGTCACTTTTGTGCTAGAAAAAAAAAATGCAGAGCAAATTTGGTTTCTCAATTCGACACAATATTATACACAAGTCTTATTAGTCTAGAGACCAAATTCCAAATTTAATTATAGTAAGTGAGCTTCTAAATGTTTTCTTACTACTCTCAAAACGGATTTAATGAATTTTCAAAATTACAGTATAAATAAAACTTAAATTGTATATTACTGAGTATAGGATTGATTAATGTCGCTTATTTGTTGGTACTTTTTTTTACCAAATTACAGTTACCGCAGTTCACCATATTAGTGAACAGGTTTTAAACAGAATTACCATGCATAATATAATACGGTTGCGTCTAATACTGGTTGAGTTGGATCGAAAAAAATTTTAATAAGAGTTTTAATAACTTTAGGTAACTACAGTCGACAAGTTATTTATTACATCTTATAGTCACATATTAGATCTTGATTAATTATTTGGTCAGATATTTTATGAGCGCAGTTACAGATTTAATTTTGCTACATGTACAATTAAACGATGCAACAGTAGAAAGTTTGACAGTATAAAGTTAATTTCCTTAACTTTAAGCAACTGAGGGTCTAGTGCAGTATCCTACCAGTGTTAATCATTGGACCAGAGGATGTTTTAGAAGGGAGGAAGTGAGCATTAAAAGGAGGATTAGACACTTCCGCTGTTTTGAAACTGCTCTAAAATAGACATGAAGTTGTCTAAAATACGTCTTGCTTTGACTAAGGTCTGGCGTAACTCTGGAAGAAAATCCTGAAAAAAAAATCTGAACGCCAAAAACTCCCTTAAAATCAACCTACCTCTAATGAATAAATTTATTTTTATATAAATATCATTCCAATATATACGAGACAACTTGCTAGATTTCCTTAAACAAAGAGAAAAATAACCCCTTGTGGTATTTGATGTATTTTAAATCTTCAATGCTTTTGATGCCAAATGGTGGATTCAATTTTAATAAATTAATGTCGATGATCAGTTGTGGATTTCCTAACCCAGCCTGCCTGCCTCCAATTAACTCACTCATTCATACACAATGGGGAATAAAAATTCCTTACCCTGTACGTTGGGTAGCTAAATCATAAGATACCAACATAAAACAGAAGGAACGGGTAGAAATAAAAGGTACCTGTCGGGGTGCAACAACCCCATTAGCATAATTAGACTGCTTGTGTGCCCATGTTTTATTTTTACGGCCCAGAATATGAAGGGTGTTTTTCATCCCCTGACCTGCAAACTTCGTTATCTGCCGCGAGTAAAGCAGATCCACAAACTGACGGAATCCTCTTTGCAAACGGGATACAGCGAAAAAGGATTCGTGATCACTTTTTGTAGAGATTTATTGAGGCCGATGACCTTAGGCCAACACTTGGAATGCTCGTTTGCTTTGTTCTAGTCATTTATTTTTTTTACCTTTTCACGGAGAGTTTCATTCAACTTTCTCTTATTCTTTGACGCACCTATATTTTGAACCTGTTGTTTACGACTTTCTCTGAAGCTTTAAAATTTTCCACAAAATATCCTAATTCTAGGAACTTGTTACTATTATAGTTACAAATATTGTAGCCATTTTACTCTGCAGAATATACTTTAATGATATAAAACAATTTGTAAATAACATTGACATGAAGAAACTACCTTTACAACATACACACATAGAAGGCACCTCACACTACCATAGTGAGTATTGAGATATACAAATAAATGACGATCAACTGATAAAAAAGAATGTAGAACATTGAAGAGACCAATAATATATGTTTATAAAAACAAGCAATATTAGTATATTTAGTTTAGTTTCTTTCTTTTGTTTCAACTGATTTTATCATTTTCGAAATCATAAGCAATCATATATAAATTATAATTTTATTTCATATCAGGATATGATTTATCAGCAGTATGCTGGAAAATATATGACTCATTGAGAAAGCCGATTCTTTTAGGATTTTACAGAAAAATGGTATGTGTTTATCACAAGGATGTGTTTTTATAAAGTTTTTCTGAATTATTATCGTGAACGAAACTTAGTAAATTGTTTTTTTTGGAAATTGAGTAGAGGTATACTTCAGCAATGTTCTTCTACGGGCCTTGTTAATTAAAAGCAATTTTAAGGAGATTCTAATTAATGTGAGGGAGAATTAAAATAAATGTAAAAAGAAAAGAGATAGAGAAAAAATTCAGGAAGAAAGAGAATACGAGAGTAGCTAAGTGAATGTAGCCTGGGATTCAGAAGGAGGATTGAGAGAGATCTTTGATGTTCTACAGCTTTTTTTTTTTGAAAACTTTTTCTTTCTAAATCTTTTTTCCTATGCACGCAAAGCCCCCCCCCCCCCATCGCCCACCCGTGCCTTCAGAAACGAATCTTTTCATCCAAGCTGGCAAAAGGAGTTATTACGTTATTTGAACGCTTATCTTCAAAGTGTCGGCCTTCGGCTGGAGATGCACTTGCTAAATGTGCCCATTTTAGCAATATGGCATTTACCTAGAGTATTCCTTGACTGCTTTATTATACCCCCTTCTGAGTTTTAAGTTTAAACAGAGTTGAAAAAAGTAGAAAATTAATTAATCAAATCTGGAGATGTGACGTATTCATGAATATAAGCACTAAGACTTCAATAAACTCAAAACTCCAATCAAGAGAGAATAAATAACCTAATTAATTGGTTCGTTATTATCAATTTACTGCTTTTAATACAACGTGTTATTAGCAGTTTCTTTATTAACTTCATTATACTCCGTGCAAAGTACTTTGTATGTTGGATTTCTTTAGTTATTAAAATTTTATTTGATTTGAACAATTATTATCTAGTAGTAAACTTTTCGTTTTTTAACGCAGGAATGGACCAAATCAAATTCGTTTACCTCAATGTCTTTAGTATCTATATTTTATACATGAATATAGAGAGAATGTTTAGGAAGCAAGAAAGTGAGTATTAAATGAGGCTTAGAAACTTGTGATATTTGAAATCCACACGCTAATATCACAATCAAATGTAATTTGCAATCACTTGACGAAAGTCGGAACGTCTCTAAGTCAAATGTTTCCATGCTCTCCAAAAGGAGGGAAAAAATTACTGGTAAATAAAAAGTCTACTAGCTCGAAGACCAATTGCCCTTTGCAAATAAATAATAATTATAGTGGCTATGGCCAAAACGCCTAGATCTAGCTAGATATCTAGCTTTAGGAAAACTCAATGTGTAAAAAGTGGAGTATTTATATATAATAATAATAATAATGTTATAAGTTTTCTAAAAAAATCTCTACTTTTCAATAAATTAAGCTCATTTTGTTTATCAAGGTTACATTTATGTATTTCTTTAGTTTATTGCTTATTTCACAATAAATGCTCACCTGATTGAGTATTCAAGCCGAAGAATCAGCAGAAAATTTTATAAACGGAAATGGAAAACATTGAAGAATTTAACTTATCCAATTATCATCATAAAGTTTGATGGATAAAAAAAGAAAGAAAATCAAGAAGATATAATAATATGCAATGCAGTGAACCAACGCTATTCTTGGACAAATTTTTGTAGAGAATATACCGAAAAATTGTAAATGTTCTGAAGACTCGATATTTAAGCTAATCAGTTCAAATTCGTATAAATTTCAAAGTATGATTATAGAAATTATAATTTTTCCCGATATTCAAGATCACACTAACAAAGATTTTAGAGCGTTTTCATTATTTTTCTGTTGTGAGGCAGATTTAATTCTCTCACATCAAATAAATCTATCAACAAACGACCATCCCTTTCTGATGGTAAGGATTTTTTCACCATCCTGGTAAAAATAAGTTTTGGTTCGGTTTTGAGGACGTTGCTGGCTGGCAGTTCTATAATATATTGCGTATGCAATCAGAACATTGCCGATATTTTTTTTGGTTTTTACTAAGAATAATTACATAACCCGAAAATACAAGTTTTTTTTAGTAAAATTAAAAATCTTCCAATTATATATTTTAGAAATCATTTTCAATTTTTTTCTATGGCTATATACAGTTATACGTCTTATAAACGTACGTAATGGTGTAATGAAAGCTGTTTTGGAATTTCGTCAAAGTTAAAAGCCTCTCTCATACGGTGTAGTGGGCTTGTTGATTAATGGTATGGAGTGCTTGGGTTCGGTTTCCAATTTAGAGAGTTCAATTAATATCGTTAGCTTAATAAAGTTGAATGGATTCACTTCCTGGCCATTATGAACGGATAATTACCGTTTAACAGGGAAAAGTTAACAAAACTAAACATGATAGATGATTTTCATTCCAGATTCAGTAATAATTTTAGTAAATAAACAAGCTCATCACATCTCTAGAGCTACAAAGCTGCTCCGTCGTAGATGGTCGCTTCGAAAAAACAGTTGCAATTACTTTCCGTGAACTCTTGAAAAGGATGGTTGTTTAAAGCTCGACAGAAAAAACTGGGAAATGCAAAACCCAGAACAAACTAATCGCTTAAAAAACCCGATGAGGTGGCTTAAGGCTGAATCCGATGTATTTGTATATTCCAACACATGAATATTAGTTCACCGAGTCAGTTACGTTCACAATGTGTCATAATCAGGGAATACTAAAGTCATTGCAAGTAATTTGTACTTCATTTGTCAACGTCAACTGTCCAAGTCCCTTGTATCGACTCAATTTAATTTGAGCAATTCTGTTGGACTTCCATTTAAAAATGAATTCCTAAAACAACCCCGTACAGAAAACAGAATTTTTTTTTTTATATTTTTTTTTATTAATGGGTTTTAGGCCAACATCAATCCGACAGGCATACCCAAACCACTTAAGTATTCATTTTTACCTTAACATCTTAAGGGCTGCAACCTGTAAATATTTTGTTTCCTGAACAATTACAATTAGTCGGTCTAGCCACTCCGTGACGTAAGTTCATACGAGCTGATATCGGTTCATACTACTGAATATATATAGAAAGTATATATTCTGATACCATATAAGAGAGTTGGGTGGTAACCCATCTAAATCATTTAACGTGAGACATTGATAAATGTAGCTTGGCATCTCTAAGTAGTTTTTGTATGATACAACTGACTCAAGCTACAAAAGTTCAGGTTGAGTTTCACATTTCAGTTCTGCATTCCATATTTCAATGTTCCAGAGTAAGGGATGCATATTATTATAATACAATACTATTTATAGGGTTGGGGTGTAATTTTCAGAGGTCCCTATCTTTTTACAAGGATTTCACGGCATGATTGTTTTTGTATTGGTGTTCCTGAGGATTGGTTTCCTCATCCAATATATTTTGGGTATGCACTAGGTAAACTCAGGCACAGTAAATTAGATATATTCATATATTCATAATTTATCGTAGAATTAGTTTTCGGTTGAAATCCCTTGTTTAGAGTGTTTGTAGTAACCAATGGGTGGGGGCATAGCCAGGGACAGCCAGACAATGGTAGAGCTCTTCTGCATGTTAGATTTAAATGTTTTATTTTGAGTGGTTTTCGGACAGCAGAAGCGTCTAACCCTCGTTCAGTATTCACCTTCTTCTTTCCTGAATATCCTTTCTATGGATTTATAACCACAGGTAGGATATTAAACTAACACATCAGACAAAGAGGTTTATGTATTAATTTCACCATCACTAACTTTTTTATTGTAACATCGCTTTTACTATAATAATATTGCAAAACCCTTTCGCATGCGAAGGAGGGGACAACCATGTGGATTTGGATGGATTCTGGGATGTTTGTAAATATTGTATGAATGAGCGAGTGAATAAAAATTGTAAATATGGTATGAATGAGAGCATTCATCACAATTACTTATTGCCCAATAAGGCAGATTGTAATTTTATCGCAATAAAGAAGTTCCTAATTTTAGTGGACTAGTGGACATACTAGTCAGCATATTTTGTCCAATAGGGTTCGTGGATTTATCATGAGAATTCACTTAGTATCTATTCACTTACGTAGTCTATGTTATATTAGTTATAACTTTGTCCTGCCAACGATTAGTTAATCTGCCTTATATAAGTTCATCGTGTGCGTTATACTCCCGATGTAATACTCTTACCCGCCCATGAACAGAGGGCTGACATGATGGATGACCTGTGCCTACGATATCCCCTATCAATCTTGCCTACGACCCTTACTCAGAAAGCCCTACTGCCCTCCATGCCTCCATCCCCAAACTACCGATCTACTTTTTTGTTTTAAAACTCGATTCATATTTATTACCACCACCCCCTCTCCTGGACTGGGGGAACTTTGGAAAGAAGAAAGAAGAATCGGAGATGACGGAGATGTTCCGACCCCAGCTTCCCCCCTAACGATGATTGATTCCGAGTCAGATGGAAATATCGATAGGGGAGATACAGCCGAATACAAATAGCTGGTGGTTCGTTGGAGTTAGACATGATAGCGCTGGATATTTTTAGGAGACATAAACATTTCTGGATTTCTGTTTATTATTTAACATTAAATAGTTCTTATTACCTTAATGAAATGAAATTTAGTTATTAAGGACCAGTCCTCACACTGCGTTTTTATTTATAGGGTCTTTCATTAAGCGCTTTCTATTTTTAAATTTAAATAAACAAAGTGTGTGTGAGATATCATCGAAATTTTTTATTAATTTGAAAGGCCTATTAATGCCATGACGTATGAAATATAACATTGTGCAAATACCCACCGTGGCTGCGCTGGGTGGCGCGCATCCGAAATGTCCAATTTTCCATGACTGGCGCATAAATCAGGCTGAATTTGACAGATGTCATAGGTTATGTTAGCTTTGAGGACCGCTGTGATTTGTGGCTTATTCGCATAGACCTGTGACTTAAGAAAATCCCACAAGAAAAAGTGTAACGGGGTCAAATCGCACGATCTCAGTGGCCAGTTCACATCACCTCCACGTGAGATGACCACACGTCCTTGTCTATGGTCGTTTACCTACAGCTCCTGGATCAGTTGAATTTTGTACGGGTGCACGCCCAAGTCACGACGCCCAATTCATCAAGTTATGATCTACGAAAGACCGAGTTTTTGCGAGCGACGCGAAATCGACTGCCTCGGATTCTCCTGCACAGTCTCACGGACAGCGGCGATGTTTTCGGCAGATCTTGCGTTTCATCGACGTACGGGTGTTGGTTGATTGTTTACTGAACCGGTTGACTCAAATTTATCCACCACATTGTGAATTATGGTGACCGCGGAACGTTACCCGAACAGAACGCCAATATTGATAAAACAATTTTGTCATTTGCACGTGCTGTTGGACGCTATATCCGCCCATGGTGATTTGGCAAAACAGTCTGAATAAACGAAAGGCAATTCGACAGATGCAGCTTCAACAATACGGCCGCTATCAACTATCAAAGTTCGAAAGTCCCTATTATTAAAATCTGTTGTATGTATATGCAATGGCACACATAAAGATCAGATCAGAAATGTATAATACATGAGCTGATGACTATTATAGGTGTCTATAAACATCGCCAATTTCTGAAAAGGTACATTTTCGAGGCTATAACAGGTGATACAATCGTACTACGAAAATGAGCTCTGATTAACCATCCATTGAAACTGACACGTTTGTTTCCTTGTTTTTTACACATATCTATCTAAACCCTAGGGTGAGCCCTATATTTGTCTGTATTTTAAGCCTTGTTCCCACAGGATGCGGAGATAACATGATGTACCAGAGGCTCGTACTAGCGGACGTTTGGTCAAGTTCCGACTGGGTGGCGTTCCCAGGGCTCGTGGTTTTCTCCAAATCTCAAGTAGTTTCCTTCTCATCAACACGCAATTGCCATACCTTCCTCCTTTAGTCCTCATTTATATTGTTGATTACTTACTAATTAATTTATTACCAGTAACATAAGAACGAAAACACAGGTTTCTAGATTTGAGAAAACCAATGAAACCCTAAAAACCATTCCAAGTGTTTAGGGAATTCAAGTAGTTTGTGCAGAAATTACAACATTATGTCCTGTGCGAAACATTCTGACGGCCACACCCAGTCTTTCTACTGGTTTTCACTTTCATCGCCAACTTCCTGAAAGTTTCAAGCTGGTGTTGTTTTTCATTTTTAAGTTCTACCAAAGAACCACCATACACCCGGTTCCTAACTTTATATCTACCATATTATCTTTATGGATACCATATTTCAGGTTCTCCTTCGTACAAATTCAAAAACTCTATTATTACTACATTAATCCACTCCCTTATAAACTAATAAAAATAAAACAGGCCGTGGGAATGTGTACACAACACGTACTGGTAGTGATCTACCGGATGTAGAATTTTAGTATATTAGTATATTACACCAGGTGGTCTGGGTATTTTTACGATCTGAATTTATTTATTAGTAGTAGATCGATTAACAGGGAGTGAGTTCTCCGTGGAATCTCCTGAATAAATTCTTTATGCCCTGTGAATGGTGGGGATATGTGCCTCTTGTGTTCCCCTTGACTATTCCAGAGTTATTGTAGACCTCCGTCTAGCAACATGTACTCTCGGTACAAATTAGATTTGAGTGTTTTAATTTCGATTGTTTTTCAGACATAAGAGGCGCCTAGTCCTGTTATACCAATTTTCGCTTCTTAAGCGACTTTGTGTCCAATGGTTACGATGTAGGATGTTAAGCTAGATTGACGCTTAAGTCACCGAATCAATTGTGGTTGCAAATTTAATTTTTACTATGCAAAACTACTACTTTATTATCTCAAAAACATCAAGGTTGTGATTATGTTTAAAATATTTTCAATGTTCTTTCAGTCTAATAAAATATGAAGACAGATTATTTTTCGTAATTTTCAAAGAGAGAAACAGGAATATATAAAATTTATCATACAAATATATATTTATTGATTTAAATTTTCCCTGAAAATTTAAAACGAAAATAGGAGAAAGCCTAGTGAAGTTACAAAATAAAATCACATACAAACGAGAGGCCGTAGGAAATGCTGAATTCAGCGGCCTATTGGATTAAGCAGGCTGGAAGGAAACAGGAGCTGAAAGGTGATTAATGCTTCCTCATTCAGTCTCTTGTTCCAAAGACTTTTTGCCCCTGTGCCTGCAATAACACCAACCATCTGTCTAAAAACATATCTTCTTTTCGTCAATAGCCTTTCTAACCAATCTCTATGTCCAACTCAAATACGTCGTCCGACGTTTCTTATGCAAAATACAGCTGAAAAACTGAACCCAGTTTTTGTGTGGGTCTAATGGTGATTGGCAAACAGGTCTTGTTTGATGGAAATGTGACCAAGTTTAATAATAATAATCAGCGAATGGCAGAGGCTCCACTTCAATACCAACAGGCTTTCTTCCATTTGCAAGATTTGTCAACCTAAATTATCCCACAATGCCCAGAAATATAATTATATATTTTGGAAAAGCTCTGTATATGTGCTTTATTTATCAGGGTAACTTGTAATTTAGAAACTAAGCCACCATGTTGATTCGGGAGGCCTCTGGGCTGTTTTTAAATACTGTATGTATGAGTGAACCAAAATTATAAACGTGATATGAATGAGAACATTTGTAACAATTACTTATTGGCCAATAAAAGGCAGATTGTAATTTTATCACAATAAAAAAGTTTTTTTATATGTATAAAAGAAATTAAGGATGACACCTTAGAGTCGAAAACGTTCTTGAATATTAAACTATGTTGTAAAGCCACCGAGGTGTATTTGTTTAAATAAATGTATCCACAACCAGTGCCGACCAAATAGTATAACATCAAGTATTAAAACAAAATTAAATACGGAAAGAAGAAAATTAAAAACATTGGTTTATAAGTTTATCACAATCACTTCATAAATTAAAAAATAAAAAACACCCCGAGAACTGTCGGTCTCAATCACTGTTGTATATTTACTTTTTACACATTCCGTATTTTAAAAATCACAATTTAGTTCATAATCAATGCAAAAAAAAAAGAAATTTTGTGAAATAAAAAAAACTACAAACTGTAGTTATAATAATTCTCATCGGTTTACTTATCGCCATGGTAGAATAACAAACAAAGATAAGAGTATTTAATTTTTGAACCTGTAAATGCTCTTAATATTATGTTCAAATAAGCTAATTATAAATTGGCCCAATGCTTGTCGCTGTTTCAAGAGAAGGTTTTTTGGTTCCACTCTGTTTTAAGCCTTAAATTATATAATTTTATAACCTTAAATAAACTGTTTTCCCCACTTTTTTGGCTATGAAACCATTATTTAATTACCCCTTCAAAATATCAATATATAAAGACAAAATGTAATTAGGGTTGTGTCTATTGAATATTTACAGTATAGTATAGTTAAAATAAACAAAACTATAATAAAAAAAAATGTAAATTTAATAACTAAATTTTCGATTAACCTTTTTAGTAGTGGCTCTATATTCAAATTCGTCTACGGTTAGGCTAGTTTGTTTCATTTATAGACGTATATTTGTATAAGGGTGGCTCACAATACAGCAGTCCTTTCCTGTCTGACAATATTTAAATCAAACAACTAACAAACTATACCTAACAAATTCATTTGCAACAAATCAATAACAATAATTATATAATATACACTTGATATTAACTATATAATAGCACGGTGAGCATTTATACTGATGTAATAAGGGTGGATTCAATTTCCTGAAGATGTTTTCTCCTGCTGGGCTTAACAGCTCAATTCGTGCCCCGGATCAGAATCACTTATCACCCTTATATTGCTCTGGACTTCGGCTGAATTCTTATCAAGTCCGCCTGTTCCTTAACTCGCTTATAATCTTCAGCTCAAGTCCGATTTATAATTACGTAAGTTATAAGGGATGTAGGATGGAACATTGTAACCCTTTGTTTTAGTACTATTTTTTTAATTAAAGAACAATAAATGCGTAGTTTATTTATCATACTTTGTAAGAATTAACAATATAATAAAAATTTTTATCTTTGTCAATAAAATCAGCTCAAAATAATGGCACAAAGTTACAATAAAGACCCTTTATGGAGGGTATGGACCCAGATATGGACTGGGTGAGGCGTAAACGTAAGCCCCAGATCAGGGTTTTACTGAGTTTAAATAGATATGCTTGATTCTACCTGAACTGCAGGACGATTGACTGTGTGCTGATACCCAGGGACAGGAGTTCTTAGGCTACCTGAGCAAATGCCCTGCTACTTGCGGATAACTCAACTTACATTGATTTCCAAGGTCGTTAAGTACATGCCATTGCTGGCGGGGTGCCCATATTATAACGTTTCCTTATTTGCACTATGCCAAGTCAACTATCGTTGGAATAAAGATTAGTGGTTTAACTCAACGCATCACTTGCGATCAACAAATCGCCATCCCGTATAAGAGACACTTCATTTATTTGTTTCCTATGTTTAAACCTCCGCGTACACACTACTCTAAGTTGTTTTTAAACATTGAAAACAATATTTACGATAGCAGGAAACTCTTCCTTCCCTGTTTCTCAAAAAGTGTCGTCCATAAACGTGCCTCTGTGTGGTTGTAATTACTTTGTGACATATTTATGAAACTTGTTGTTGCTACAAAGTTAAACAGTTTTCAAAGCAAAAAAAAATTGAATAATTACGTCAAAAATGGCTCTTCGAACCAACATAGAAACATTTTGATTTTTCTTGGACCTGTTTAGTTTGATGATTATTTGAAAATATGAGAGATATCTTGGTTTCGCGAATATTATTTTTTAAGGCCAATTTATCATTGCATTGTTGGCAGTAGCCGAGTAGCAATAATTGTTTACAGCAACTCAAGCCCGGAAAAAAGATCACACAGTAAAAAAAAAAAAAAACTAATGGCCTTGTTGTTTGTAAAACTTTTGTCTCAGTTTTTTGCAGTTGTAAATACTCTATGAATAAAAATTGGAAATATGGTATGAATGAAAACATTGAACACAATTAATTATTGCCCAATAAGGCACATTGTAGTTTTATTACAATAAAGAAGTTTTTAATAATTGTGGACTAGTGGACATACCAGTCAGCATATTTTATCCATTAGGGTTCCATTTGTTTTTAGTGTTGTAGCCTTTGTAAAACGTTCCGAGACATACCCACTTTCGAAAAAACAATTAAATGTTTATAACACAGTTTCCAATTTATTTTTAAGCCACTTTTAAAAATTATTTCTATCTCTGTCAAAGCCAGCTCCGTTGCCAACTTTTAGCAAAAATCAACATTTATTCACGTTATACATAAAAATAACCTAGTGAATTGTCTGAAATCAAAGTTTGAGTTTAAGCATAAGGATCACATAAGAATCCAGGTCTCAGAGGTGATTTGAAATTAATAGTCTATTTTAAAGCCTTTTACATTTTTTTCCCATTTAAAGTTAAATCAAATACGTGTTAAAGTTTTGAGAACGTGTGTATGAGATATAATTAATACCTAGCCTTTTCTTTACAAATAGTTTTGTATTTTTTCTTCACCTTTATTCTAGCTATTTTTAGTAACAGCAGTATGCAGCAAATATGGGAATGGACAAACTATTAACCAGATAGGTCACGCTGGTACTTTGCCTACAACAAAAAACTTTTAATAAACATTAAACAATATTATGATGTAAACAAATTTTATTCAATTAGATTAGACTCCGCTTCCTCTATCGCATGTGAGGGAGGTGACAACCATGTTGATTACTAAAGTTTTTCTGCATAAAACTAGTTCATCCTAATCCTCCCAGCTGAATCCTTACTCTCCAGTAATTTATCATCGTTGAGCTGAAGGGCAACCTGATCGAGGAGCATCTTGAAGGCGGGTGGGTATTGGAGCGTTTGAACCAAACCACTCCCGCATTTCGATGGAGCACCCCTTTACCTTTCACTGAACAAATTTCTTCCGCTGCCACCTTACCACTCAACCTTTTTTTTCCTTCTCGCAAGGCCGTGAACCACAATGTTTTCTTCCTGCATTCCAGTTGTAATATGTAATGGAATCTGAAAGAAACGGAAAGACAGTTTGTTTGCATAACTGAATGAAGAATTAGTAGACCACGATTTAAATTATATAAACAAACGAGTGAAATAATGATTTGCTGTGTTATTTTCAAATAAATAATTTTATCATCCTTAATGACTTGTGTAACAACATATAATCAATGATAACATTGAACGTTTATAATTTAATTCTACTTTTCCGTTATTAAGTTAAATTTTGATATCGAAATAAAAATAACAAATGTAAATGACTAATACTTGGGAAAGGTGATTTTATACAAGTTTCAATTTTATCGAACTAAAATTTGCTGTTTAATTAAAATTTAACGTTTAACTTTGGAGACCACATTTGCACTGAAAAACCAAAAAAACAAAAGACAATCCAAAAGGTCCATTACAAATTATTTGCAAAAAATAATGATAAATTGATTTTGTCTTATTATACTATTATTTTCATATAACGTTTGTTATTTTTTACTAATATACATTTTTTGTCATCGCAAAACTTTGTCTTTTTTTTATACAAACTTTAATGAATATTTTGTTAGTCTTAATTTAGACTTAAGTTATTTTATTTATCAGCTCCTAATTGGTAAACCATTTGTTTGTATGACTTTTGCTTTCAAAAATTTTATTTTCCATTAACTAATCACAGTTTTGTTCTCTATACATTCAAGCTACTTTCAGTCATCTAACCGTTTCAGTTTGCTAGTGATCCGGATAAGTTCGAAACGGGGTTGGATATTTCCCCCTCCCCTCAACACTAGTATTATTAATTTTCCCCTATTTTGGGGATCTATTTTTGGATTCCATAAATAAAAATTAAAATCGAGCACATCTCAGATGAAAGGAAAATTCCAAGAATTATGCGAATTTGTAACTAAATCTATTGCTAAAATATCCAGGTCCAGACGGAATAATTTTTTATTAATATAAAAAAAAAATACTGTATGTATTTCGTGTATACATGACATGAATACACGAAATGATCTGTGTTAACAGAAATATTAATGAGTCTGCCATAAAATATTAAACGCTGGCAATTCAGACGGGATTCCAATGAAGAAAATTAAACATTCAGACCTAACTAATTCAATTATAACTAATGAAAATACGGTCATCTGTGTGTTTTTCACATTAGATGCTGTTTTTCCGGCGACCGAAAAGGGAATGGCCAATAGACAACGCAACCGAGAGGCCAAGACCAAACGGAATTATATTCATATATTTATGTCTCAATTAACTTTGGCTCAAAGCGATGCCTCGCCGCGGGGAATACGTTATATCTTGCGGCCCAAAAATGAAAAATGGAACTTCGTAGTGGGCTTTAGTTATCTTTCGTAATGTGCGTACAAGCGCTCTGTTGAATAAAACCACGACTCTCTGTCGTCAGTTTTATAATGCTAAGATAATGTTAAGTAGAAGGGGCCTGAGCAGAATTGTATACCTGCCTCGTGACTTCATGGAAGTCACTGATGGTTCCTGTTATTTATAAGTAAGCAACCCTTACTTCCCTTACTCCATATTCCCAGAGTCTTACCCTTCTCTTATACACATATGTCTCAGCATTAGCCCCAGTCCACACCGACATTCGTCCCTAAACCCTCCACCCAGTATGTAGTAACGTAACTCTTAATATTTGTATATACCAGTGTTTTGCTTGTACTTCGTAATAAAGCTTTTCTTTCTTTTATTTTAAAAGACTCTCCTCGACAAATATTATTTAACTGTCGAAGATCGTTAATGACGAATAAGCAAATAAAAACATAAAGGTGAGTCGGTAAGAATTCCGACCGATAAGAGTCGATAAGAGGTTTTAGAATCGCTTTGTTTCAAGTTGGCTCTGCGTTAAAACATCTCCATTCCTGAATTAAAGTTGTAGTCTTAAAAATGAGTTAATTTTTCGTGCTTTTTGAGTTATTAAATTCGCCTAGGTTTGCTCTAATTTTCATTCTACATTATCCTTTAAACACATCCCGATATTTTTGTCCGACGATGTCAGAAAATATGTACGTTACCTTATGTTTAAAGAAGTAATAAATGATATTTGTTTTTCTTGAGACGGTCATAACTCTTACAAGAGATCTCTTCAACTTGCGGCTAAAGGGATATTGTCTAAAAGAGAACTTGACAGTATCAGCCACAGTAAGGAAAACTGTGACGGATGAACGCCAGTGGCCACTTGACACAGTAAACCTCACAAGGATTAAGACTGTTCCCATCAAATAAAACTGTTAACGGGCTGAAAGTAAAAGTAATGTGAAACAGTATACAGTAACAGAAACGAAGTTGGTGAGTGTATACGTTTGTATGACGATTTTTTGTTTGTACATCCATATAATTTTTTTTCCATGTTAACCTAATGTCAAAAATATACGATCGTCATTTCCTCAGAATGCCACTTTTACTAAGAATTCAAGTATGGAGTTCCTCATGCACATGCTAAATATAAATAAGCAGATATTTTATTTTTACGAATCAATTATATTTTAATTTAAGTTGATGAGGTTTTGCAAACATGAAATAAAACAAAAAAGATAGTCACTCAAAAATATAAAAACTGAATAGTATAAACCAAATGATAATGACAACAAAGTGAATTAAGAAAATAAAAGGGGCGCCAAGGTTGGTTCACTATGCTAAGGCAACGTTCACTTATTTTAACAACAGTACAAGCTTAATATTCTCTTGTGTTTTATCTCGTCCGTGTCACTGTAACTTTCTTTAAAGGCTCACAAAGTAAGACAATTTATAAAGGGTGTCCCAGAATTAACACAAGATTTGATTTAAATAGAAAACACAGTTTTTAGTATTTTTGTTGTTATATTTTTATTGAATTATAAAGTAAATAGGATAGGGTTATTTATGGAATAACACATCGGGAAAATGGCCTCTACGACTTTGCTGGCACATACGCACTCTTTTCTCGAAATTTTCCATGACCATTTGGCATAAATGTGGTTGAATTTCGTTGATGCAGCGTTGAATTTCCTCTTTTAATGCACGGGTGGATGTGAGCTTGTTGACATAAACCTTTGACTTCAAATAACCCCATAAAAAGAATTCTAAAGGTGTTAAATCACACGATCCTAGGGGCCAACTCTGATCACCGAAACGAGAGAGTACAAAATTGAATTGAAACTGAAGTGTTAAATGGGCTGTATGGCATGTGTCACCATCTTGTTGAAACCACATATTGGCCAAATCAATATCATTCAGTTTCTGCACAAAGAACTGTATTTACGACGCCTAATTGATGTTCATGGATCTTCAACAAAACTCTCACGCACTGCTTCGATATTGACATTTGAACGGCTTGTTTTTGGACGACTCGTGTGTTTAGTGTCTCCAACTGATCCAGTCTCCCTAAATTTTTCAATTAATCTCTTGCCAGTTGATGAAGTCAAAACACTATTCTGACCATAATTTGTATGAAATTATCGAACTGCGGCCGCCATAGTTTTATTATTTTTGAGATAATATTCAACAATAAAGACACGTCGTTGTATCGTGTAACGCTCCATTTTTACTAACCCTAAACTGTCAGCTGTTCAACTGTTTTTTTTTAGGGTTGTCAGCACTTTACTGCACAAATGGCGGCAAATTTAAATCTTGCGTTAATTCTGGGACACCTTTTATTACAACTGTTCATCAATTCCTCACCCCACAGTCTTCACTTATTAATCTCTGCTACATTAGTGCAATGCGGGCCTTCTGGCACCGAAATATCATAACTATAACAAAATATTTAGTAAAAGTTAATTATTATAGTGAGGGTTAAAGAATTGTCTGACCCTTATTCCCTGAAGAGTACCATGTACAAGGAAGGACAGCTAATATTTTAGTGGTTCTTTTGTTGGTCTTGAGTTTCTTATTATTTAAACATAAATCATTCTTATAAATGCTTTTCAGAAATTAAAATGTCTTCGATGTAATGCTAATGGTTGCGTGAGCCCTTTTCTTGGTAACTACCCCTATTAAAAGCTTCGCCCTCCCTTTCTCAAACAATGAGCACCCCTCTAGATTGAGTGAAAAAATTCTGTCATACTCAATTTTCTAATCCTGATTTGGATAGCACTGTATATCCATGGGGCATGTCACCATCCGAGTCAGTTAGTAATTTTTGTATTTTTAATAATTAGATAATTCTGTTTGTTTATTTCAAACATGAATTGATGAAGACAGTAATATTTTTGTGATTTAGCCTTGTGGGTTTTAGCCTGTTCGTGTGAGTCAGTGAAGTAAACCCGAAAGAGTGAGTGATGATGTAATCAACAGAGGCCTTCATCGCTAACTTGTCAGTCGTCTCAAATCCATAATTACTGTTTTCTGCTCTGTATGTACCATCCATGTCCATGTGTAGTAATAATAATATACATGTGATGTAGCAAGTACAATTTGTTAATATTGCCCGAGTGTTGGTATTTATATGCTATTGGTTTACTATTATATTGGCTATAAATAAAAAATGAGTGTGCGTTAATTGCAATCCCAATTATCCTAAACCGTCATTACTAAGATATGTAATGCTTATATAGCAAATTATGAATATTAATATAGAATAGATGACAGATTATTGAATATAATTTTATCTCGATTTCGTGCCCGTTATTAATTTATAACATGAGCATTTCCAGAATGGGATCATGCGTAAAAAGGTCCGACATATCTCTCGAGAGGTTAAAGAACGCTGACCTGCACCCGTTGCTGTGTGTGACGTCGGTGGGCGAGTTCATCCGCCGGAGACGCATCAAGTTATTTGACTCGTTGCAGAACCTAACTAACCCAGTGTTTAACACTATGACCCCAACCCTTCCCGCATCGATGGCAACAGACTGTCATGGTAAAATTAGGTTAAGAATTAGAAGAAAAAGGTGAGCCCCATCACCTTTACTAGTCAGCTCAGTCCAGTAACGTATAATGTGAATCATTGTACTTGTTTATTCCATTATATAAATTTATGAAATAACAAGACCTGTATATAACGCTAAAGGAAATACAAAAATAATTTGTAAATAGATTCGCCTGAGGATAATTGTATAGAATTATCTGTAAACTTAAAGGGGCTATGGGAAAAAACTGACAACTGAGTGACAACACCAACTCCCATTCTATACAAAGAGGTTTACAATTTTACTTTTTCAAAATTTTATGTTCCATGGATTTCAAACCATGAGGATCATTTAGTGTCATAGTTCATTCATACTGCCACGAAATATACTATGCAGTCAATCATACTTTGACGTATCAAAGAGACCAAGGCACTTGTAAAATCCAACACTTCCCAGATGACGAGACAAGACAGATATTCAACGCATTCCATAGCCAGACTACGAGGACACACCAAATCTTCAATTTGCTGATCGGCTTCAGCCAGCCTTGTGACTAACCCGCACCTTGAAGGATACTGGCAGCGAGATCTGCTCGATTACTTGAAAGTACAAAGGTGGGGCATATTTATCCGCCCATGTGAAACTTTATCGCAAAAATAAATAAACTAAAACCGCTTATTTGCATCAAAATACAGTACAAATTAAGAAATCATTTGTTAATATATTAGGTGGATATAAATTAGTTTAGTTTAAATACTTGACTGTTATTATATTACAAATTATATCACAAAATGAAACTTGAATTATTTTTATTTAATCCAAAAGATAACTGATGAAAGTCAATGAGAAATATTTAATATTCAAACACTTTATTATGATAAAATTACAATCTTCCTTACTGGACCGTGAGTAATTGTCATAAATGTTTATTCATACCATATTTACAATTTTCAGCTAGTCAATTTTTTAGTAGCCTCCGAGGTGGCGTGTGTATGTTTCAGATCTCATACTTTCATATTTGGATGGTTTTAGTACCGGTTCAGGTTCTTCATATGAAATTAGAGTACGGTTTCTTTAGATTTTAAGCATTTCAATATTATTGCTCGGATTAATAAGCTAATTAATTCCGAGCAATTTTGTATATATCTCTATTGTAGAAAGTTCGAGATGAATATCAATTAAGTAACTACTCCTAAGGGGTTGGTTTAGCTAAAGTAATGAAGATAACAGAGGGAGAAATAGAAGCCTGAAGCTGGGAGGAAGTAATCCAAAGTGGGCGGATGAGAAGCGGGGATAGTGTTGTAGAAAATAGACTCCCTTCCTAGTTACTTAAGAGGACGGACTTCGCCATAAGTCTTGGTGGCGACTTTGGGGCTTAGCTCCACCCATCTTGTTCTTAGCCGGCTTATTTTATCCATTCACTCGCCTGTCTGTCTGGTGGCTTTGTCTCCGAGGCCAACGCCTCATCGTTCAAGCTGGGGAGAGTATATGTGTTTTTTTTTTGAGTCATTGGCTTTCCACAATTGATGCGTCCGATGTGTCACGTGAAACATTTATATTCTATACGCTGAGACCAAAACATCATGTGGCTATTAATAACCCTAATCCCTAGATCAGTCAACACACTGCGCCAATCATCCCTATAATCCACCTCGGAGACTACTAACAAATTGACTTGCTGAAAATTGTAAATATGGTATGAATAAACATTTATCACAATTACTCATGGCCCAGTAAGGAAGATTGTAATTTTATCATAATAAAGTGTTTGAATATTAAATATTTCTCACTGACTTTCATCCGTTATCTTTTGGATTAAATAAAAACAATTCAATTTTCATTTAGTGATCACATGAAATAAGTCGAAGTTGTATGACACAAATGGCTTTATTAAGGTAATTACCGAATCTTCCAATAATTTAAAAAAATGTCAAAATAAATATTAGGATTATAAATCAGTGCACTAATTTCGTAATGCCTTTTTAATTAACAATGAAATACTGCCATATGAAGCAGCGTCCAAATGAATAATGATGCGTTACTAATGAAATAAATGAAGTAACCGTTTCATTCTCAAAGGCAATGTTAACTTCCATTACGCCAATTTAATTTAATTTTAAATTTATTTTTCTTTTAAACGGATTTGTTACTGCATTGAACAAACGTTTACAATAAATCCATGTATTTATAGCCTACAACTTCATAAATTTTACAACCGTAAGTTCAATCAAGTGCAATAATTTTCTTGGTATAATGTAAACCAAGATGATTCCTCTTTTGTGATCACAATATGTCAGAATAAATATTAGGATTATAAAGCAGTGCAGCGAACTGTTAAATGAAACAGAAACAAATATGTTTATTTTTTTTTCATTTCTTAAGCATTCTAAAATATCTGTAATTTTTAAAATTAGATTGAAATTCGTAACTGAAATTATATGCCAGTCCAGGATCATCAGGGTACTTCATGAATAACAGTTATTGGCTTTTGCCAATTACGAAAAATTGTTGGCTGTGCCATTTTTTAAGGGCAATTATTTCGCTTGAATAAATATAAATGATAAATTCAATAAAGCAAAGCCTTACTCGTGAAGAATTATTAAAATATGTCTGTATCTAAAATTTAAATAAGATAAGGGTTGAAGGTCCAACACGTCAGAGACCGGAGGGCGTCCTTTCTTTTTCAACAACCCCTATTTCTCTACTGCCCCCGTGAACCCTTAAGTGGGGGCTTGAATCGGGACAATAAAATTCTTCCCCGGCCTTTTTAAGCTGAATACATGTATATTTATTGTACAAAATATATTTGTATGAATGTTTATAATTGGTCCTCAACTAGCACAAGAAAACGTATCTGTATTCATGCATCATGGGTATATGTAAATGAAAATGGAAATATGTTAACGACCTGTCTCTGCACTTATGTCCATCGCAACAATACATACAGGAAAAAGGTTCAGCATACGCAGCTTACTCTCATGTGATATGAATGTTATTGGTTCCCTTGCAATATTTAATTGTTTAATTAATTACGCTGTACAGTTGCCAAATGAATGGATTTTATAATATTTATAAAGCGTTTCCGACCTATCTAAAATGTTCCTTATTATTAACATATTCTAACTTTTGACTATTATGCTGGATTTTTCTAGCTCATTCTAAAGGTATAATACATCACCTACCTACTATACTGCAAAACTACAAATTCACAATTAACATGAAATACTTCATAATAAGATATGAGCACTAATATTTACCTTATTGACTCTTATACAGAATGTGAACAGTTAAATTTATTTACTTCACATGAAGCTCTAACAATCAGCCAACTAGAAACAAAAGAAACCGAAGAAAAAACTATTAACTAAACTAAAATTAGAAACTATTTCTATATAACATGGTAAAAAGAAGTTGATCATTTACTCCATTGCAGTAAATAAACATTGACGACAACAATAAAGCTCAGCAGGACGGTATAAATAAAGAAATTTAAAAATTATCAATATAATTATTAGTAATAACCTCTTTATATACTTGTAGTTATGAGGGGTGCATGTATTTGTTTTCAAACATAACAGTGCAATTAAAAGATAAAAGGCAAATTAATGTGAGGAGTAGGTAATGAGGAAAATGTAAAACATCTAATTAGTGGAGATAATCCCCATATTAATTAGAACCGAGTATGATCCATTATTAATTATCGGTATGATCCAACCTTCCCTGAGTAGGATTACAAAAATAAGACCCTTATAAAAATGGTAATAAATATTTCATTCTTGCTATGTGTAATTTAAAACTAACAGTTCAAAGATTTTCTTATATTTATTAATTTCTTAGTTGTTGCTGTTTTTGGTACTTATCCCTCATAGAAATTATTCATACAGTAAAAAACAATAAATAAACTATCTAAGCTAATAAAATCAATTTATATACAATAAATGGAGAATTCAGATGTATTAAAAATTCACATCCCTTTCTTGCTGTTTTAGTCCTAAAGCAAAAGCTAAAAAAATTAAATCTTCTACACCAAGTTATTAGGTAATCTAAGGCGTGTCGGTTATTATGTGTGAATGAAGCAGGTGAACTTCAACGACCAACGTGAAGTTTTAACCCTATCCATGAAGTTAGGGGGTTAATATTAAAACAAACTTAACCCAACCCCACTTTGTTCCGTACCTTGTGAGAAGTGTTATTTGAACGCAACTCGGAGCGGAAGTTCTTGCTCGGAGCGTTTAGTCGCATTATCAGCATGCAAGTTTTCTTCAGCACAGCATACATTTTCAGCAAACAAGTAGGCCATATGTAGTAATGATGAGAGCAAAATGATAATGTTTTATTTAGACATTAGCTTTTTAGTTATTTAAACGTTTCCCACATCTGTTATTATATTTAGCTTTGAACGTGAAGATGACCGCATAGTCTTTAGAACCTTTTTAACTAAAGTATCTAATAATGTTTCAATCAACAAAATCAATGAATATAATAAGTATGCAATTTAGCAAAACTGCGTGCTGACCCTACCGAGCATAAGCAATAAAAACAATGAAGCACCGCCGTGAATTCGCCAGGTGGTATAATCAAGATCTAGCGATATTTTCTACAGAAAAAAAAGCAATATATGATATGAATTAAAAAAATATATATGAACACGCTCACATTCTGTGTACTGCTTACCTATTTTAAATCTTATTCAAACAATCTTAGAAATAATTTCATTTATTTATCTTCAGTAACTGTTAATAACCACTCTTTGATTGGTTTGGTTTGGGTAAAGACCGTACCAGACTGCAAAAGCTATCTGAAAGCACGAAGATGTGGAAGAAGTGCAATGGTAACTGTTAGACGTACCAAATTAATAGTCTTTGAAACAACTCACCTTCTCATTTTACCAAATCCCATCCTCAAAACTCAGGTCTCCTATCTGAAAGGATCATTTTCATTAAGAGAGTATGCTAGTCTCGGTAATTAACTTTTCAAATTAAATCGGGGCAATGTCCATTTTGTGTAGTATTTGGTGATCTGAAAAATACCAGGAGTTTTAAAGAATTAGGGACCATAAAGATAGATTTAAATTAAATAGTACAATGAAATTCACCATCCTCTTTGCACTTCGAGTAGCACTTTAAAATAAACTTTCTGGTTCAAACTGACTTTGGATAGTGCCAAAAAAAAAAAAAAAAGAACTACCACGATAAAGACGAGTGGAAAAATTCTGCTTCTCCACATTTGAAAACATGGGGGCGACAATGAAAGCAGTTGGGGGGTGTACAAATAACATTGAATATCTTTGAGTTTCTCAGTTCGAAAGCGCCATCCCCATAAAACACTAATTCTCCAGAAAAGAAAACTAAACAATATAAAAACAAATTTCAACGTGGCCATTCCAAAAGTAAATCTGTAAACAAAAACTGTAATTATGAATCAAAAAAACAAATGAAATCAAGAATATAACTCGGTGTTCCTAAAGTATTAATAATCTACGTTCGACAGCGATCGGAATATACCCTTTCTTATAATTAGTATCTGTTGACCTGCTATATAGATAGCTTCACCTCGAGATCCATGCATACATTAATGCATGCATGAGATTAAAGTCACTCAACAGTTAATGCTTTAGTGAGGTTGTTTTAGCTCTACATTCTACTAATTAGGGTAACAGAGTGATCGCTTATCAACGAATAAAAGTCGGTAATATAAATCACTATAGTTGCAACATATGTCCTTCCTGCTTGGAATATATTGTATCGAATGTATAATATTAGTCCTGCTATATTTGTTGTCAGCGAGAGGGGCCGAGGGTCAGCCCAAGTTGGTTTATTTAATTTAGCGCGGTCTGATCTCGCGCAAGTTGGGAACTTCTGTAGTTGGGTCCTTACTCTAATCAGGATTAATATTGGATGGAGTTTGGAAAGGGAAAGCCTAGTGGGCTAATTACAGATACTGGGTGATAGGCTTAGGGCCTAACAGTGCGCAGGAATTCCGTTGCTGGGAAAACCGTATGTTTTAAATGACCGACTTTTATTCGTTGATAAGCGATCACTCTGTTACCCTAATTAGTAGAATGTAGAGCTAAAACAACCTCACTAAAGCATTAACTGTTGAGTGACTTTAATCTCATGCATGCATTAATGTATGCATGGATCTCGAGGTGAAGCTTTCTATATAGCAGGTCAACAGATACTAATTATAAGAAAGGGTATATTCCGATCGCTGTCGAACGTAGATTATTAATACTTTAGGAACACCGAGTTATATTCTTGATTTCATTTGTTTTTTTGATTTATAATTACAGTTTTTGTTTACAGATTTACTTTTGGAATGACCACGTTGAAATTTGTTTTTATGTTGTTTCGTTTTCTTTTCTGGAGAATTGGTTTTGAACTGAAAAACTCAAAGATATTAAATATTATTTGTACACCCTCTACTGCTTTCATTGTTGCCCCCATGTTTTTAAATGTGGAAAAGCAGAATTTTTCCACTCATATTTATCGTGGTAATTTTTTTTTAAGTCCTTAGATCCCTCTGTACACTCGCCTCCCCCCCCCTAAACCCCTTGAATTTAAAACAATATGTGAAAAATTAACAAAATAAATGAACAAGAATCGACAGTTCTCTCCTCATCCTGCTATGCGCAGATGCATTTGAAGGAGGTTGGGTTACATAAATCAGATTTGAGGTTAAAAGTTATAACATGAATAGAATTCTAGGTGATGGGGCTCACTTTCAGTTTGACAATGTAGGAGAAAAACTTACAAACTAAAACCTAAACCTAGAACCTAAGACTAAAGCGTTCTAGCCGCGACAGTGACCTGCAATCGATGGGGGAACAGAGCGCGGGTTATCGTGTTAAACACCGGGTTTGTCAGGTATAGCAAGGAGTAGAAAAATTTGATGTCTACGTTGGATGAATTCATCCACCGTAGGCAGCTCAAAGATCTCGTGAAGCTCACTGTTGCTCCGCTGCTCGAATGAAGTAGCTCTGACCACTTTCATTAATATACCGTTTTGGAATTTTTTGAGTCGCCGAGCTGTCGTATACGTCAGATGACGAAAAAGCGGTGCACCATACAGCAGAGTAGGCCTGAGTACGCTCTTGTAGATCAATAGCTTGAGACGCAATGATAGATTGGGGGAAGTCAATAAATGCGTAAGCCGGTAAGACTTCGTGCGAGTTTCCTTATCCTCACCCTCAGAAAAGTCACATCCTCTTTCTCTAAGAGAGCACATTACCTCCGAGAGTCACTTCTAATTTCGGTCAGCTCCTACATGGCCAAACTATTGTGAACAGTGTTCAACTCTTCTTGTGGAAGTAGTACAGCTAGCATTAGCGCATTTATTTCATTTCCAATAATGCCATCTTCCTCATGTGATTCATGAATGTTACCAAACTCTCAGCTGCATACAAGAAAACTAGGGGGAAATATAGACCTCAACAATCGTAACTTGCCTCCGATGCTCATTTTAGGTTTTTTTATAATAACAGATTTTTATAACAGCAGGAAACCGTTTGGTTAAAAATGTATTTATCAGGTTTTACCACCATATTTCAATCATATGTAACCTGTACATAGATAATTTGATAATACCTCATTATTGGTTTGGACTTGAGGATTCGTTTATAATACTTATAATTATTCATTCCATTTCTTAGTCCACAAATTAATTTATGAATCCATATGATTCAGTTTTATATATCAATGTCGTTTTTATACATTAGCACTGAAACAGCCAATATTGAATGGAATAAAATAGATGAGATGGCGTAATTGTGGCGTTATTCCTGAAACAAAACTATTGGTTTATTTATTTAATAGGGGGACCGGAAAGTAGTGTCGGTTTTTTACATTAAATTGAAACACAAATTTTTAAAAAGTTTTTTTTTTAATCAATGATGTAATCGCCCTCATTATAAACAACCTTTCACCATCTAGTGAGCAAATTTGCAATGCCGGACCGATAAAAATCAATTGCTTACTGAGAAAAATATCGGGAGATTGTATTTTGGACATTATCCAAATTTGCATATTTTTTAGCGATCAGAATAAATTGAAATTCGAGGGCACAATATCGGGCGAGTATGGTGGGTGAGACTGGAAATAGAAAAAAAGTCCTCTATGATAATCCGAAATGCAAGAGGCAGTGTCTCTCTGCGAATGAATCGTCACGAAGTACAGCTAAGCCAGGTTCACACCCCAAAAAGGCGTTTTTGTGTGTTTGGTGGATTGTTTCCGAGGTCGTTCATTTTGAAGTGCTGAAACCTGTGACAGAATGCAGACCTTTTCGGTGAACAATTGTATCTAGTAAATCAATTTTTATATTAAGAGTGCTCAGCGATTGTCAACAGAAGGCGTTATTCAGACGCTTTGGACAACTGTACAGACTACTTCAAAGGACATACCATCTCTCAATAGAAAATAAACTACTAATCTATAAAGTTATACTTAAACCAATCTGGACATACGGAATAGAGCTATGGGGGACAGCAAAAAAGTCGAACATCAAGCGTATCCAATCCTTTCAATCAAAAGTCCTGAGAACAATAGTAAATGCCCCTTATTATGTCAGCAACAAAACCCTTCATAACGACCTTAATATACCCTACATTCTAGAACTCATCCCTTCCAAGTTTACGAAATTCCACAGTAGCCTTTCCAACCACCCTAATCCTGTAGCACAGTCATTGCACTGCACCACTCATCCCTATAATCCTCCTCGGAGACTGAAACGGGAGTGGCCTCGTGACCTGCTATAAACGCGTGACAGTGGGAGTCCTGGCAATGGCCAGTCTCTCCAATCATGTCCTGAGCGTCTGTGGCTCTCACGCTCTTGGTCAGCCTCCACTTGCTAGTATCCGGTGACGCGGCTGACGGAGGAGCGTGGGGGACTTCCCAAGACTCCGCTTTCTCTTCGCGGTGGATTTGGGGGGTCTCTGGGCTGTCTGTAAATATTGTATGAATAAGCGAGTGAATGATGAACTGTAAATATTGTATGAATGAGAGCATATATCTTAATTACTTATTGCCTTATAAAAGGCAGATTGTAATTATTGCACAATAAAGGAATTTAACTAACTAAAAAAAAAAAAAAAAAAAGAAGACGTTATTCTGCAACACGATAATGCAAGACCGCTCGGCTCAAGACGAACTCTGACAAAAATTAATGAATTAGGGTGGGAGGTATTGCCTCATCCACCATACTCACCCGATTTTGTGCTATCGGATTTTCCATTTATTCCGATCAATACAACATTTTCCAAGTGGCAAAAAAATTGAAAATTTAGATGATGTCCAAAATACCATCGCCAGATATTTTGCTCAAAAACCAATTGACTTTTATCGATCTAGCATTGAAATTTGCACATTGCATTGATTTGCACCCTAGATGGCAAAAGGTTGTTGATAATGTTGTTGATAATTGATTAAAAACAAACACTTGTTAAAAATTGATTTATTTGAATTTAATGTAAAATAAACGACCTTACTTTCCGGTCCCTCTAATATTTTTTTTGTTACTTCAATATGATCGAATATAAAACAAAGAATAGGAATGAACGGTTTAAAAGAGATCTATGCAGCCATAACTATCTAACTATGACATTAAACTTTTTTTCTTTTTTTTTTTCTAAGCTCTCTAGTTAGAATTTGAGGATGAGGGAGAAATAAAAAATATTTAGGGTGATCGGATCCTTGTACTAGGAGGACCTGCTTGAAGGTGGTGTGAGAGGAGTAAGGAGTGTGGGAATCCTCGGTGGAGGTTGATTGTTACGGTACAGTGGTGAGAGTCCACAGGTGGCTGGGCCTAGAGTCTTCTCTAGGCATGTAGTGCAGTCGTAGTTAGTCTGATATCAGTGAGGGTGCCTCTTAGAGGCTTGTTGTTGGCGGGCCAAGCACCGTGATGTCAACCATTTCCTCTGCTTTACTCGATCTTGTGAGTTGCCATCGTGCCGGTAGCGGTGGTGGTGTTATGTCTTGGAAGAGAGGGTTTAGACTGTGTTTCATCGAGTCGAAGAACTTGATGTGACGTCGTCTGATGGCTTCGGTGATGGTGGGGAGCTCGAACTTTTCGTGCATGTCGGATGCCTTCATTTCACGAAAAGGGGTATGCCATAGTGCCGTGCGCAGGATGTTGTTCTGGAAGCTCTGGAGGCAAGTTATGGTGTAGGATATTTACAGGCTGTATGGCATGTAGGAATCTAAAGAGTGGTGTCCCAAACAGTAGAGCTGGCCTCAGGACGCTCTTGTATATTAAGAGTTTCAGTCGAAGGGATATGGCCTGCCTTGATGAGATGCTGGAGAGAGTAGTAAGTTCTGCGGACTCGTTTTAATTTCTTTTGCAAGTGTGTGCCATTTAACTCCTATAATTCTGTGATATTATAGATGACAATGCGATGTCTTGTTTCAGGACTGAGCGCACAGACTGGTCCCGGTAAAGGACAAAATGCTGTGGGGGCCCCAGCCAGACCTGGCCCTTACTTCGACAGGGCAGCCTCCAAGAACGTGACAGCCCTATTGGGCAAAACAGCCTACCTCAACTGCAAGGTCAAAAATCTAGGCAACAAAACGGTGAGTACTTGTACTTTTAGTGACATTTAATATTTTCCAGGAATTTTTCGTTTATATATCTTTTAGATCCTGTAGGATTTGTGTTTCTGTTAGTGTTAGGGCTTAAGCAAGTTTCCTCTTTCATCTAGTCACGAAATTTTCGTCGACGCCATGCTTGTAGCAACGACAAAGATTATATTTATTCCTAGTTCTATAAGTTATCCAATCAAAAATGTTAGGAATCCTAAATTAAAGATTTAAAGAAAATTTTAATTAATTTGTTTAGATGTAATTACAAAAGGCAAATTTAACTAAATCCGTAATTTTGTTTAGAGGTGTATTATTATGATTCGTTGACCAGAGGGTGATAATCATACTAACCTCATGATTAGTAATTAAAAAAATATAAATTGTCAAATCAAATAGTAAGGTATCTAGTAAAAGTTCTTGACATTCAAGCTAGTCACAAATAAAATAATTGTAATGTTACTCGATTGCATTCCTGTACCATTATTTAAAGATCGTAATAAATTAAGTAAACATGTTTAGCGAAGCTTGCATTCTCTTCAGAGAGTCAACAGTATTTACATTCACCGGAATACATAAATAGCACAGAGGCAAGTACTTTCAATTTAATTTGCAAGTTCAAAGTGCTAATTACTTCCAAGTTTTCCAGGGAAATCGTATAATTACACCTTTTTTCCCGTTCTTAGGAGGAAACCATCCTGGAAATAAAAGGTGACTAAGACACCGCGGGAAGAGGAGGGGATGCGGATAATTTAAACTAATTAAAGCGGTTAGCGTTAGAAGGGGACAGGGGACGGGAAATATCTCGAGGTAACTAAAAGTGTCTTATTCAAAAAGGTTATCATAAAGGATAATGGCTGAAAGGGTGCTATCTGAGCCCTCCCTTTAATTAAGACGAAATAAAGGCCCGGAGCAGTTCCTTTTGTCCTTTATTCCTCAGACGGGACTCTAAGACATTTATCAGATCTCTTTCTTCTTCCCTTTTTCCATTCGGGTTACTAATGGGATACATTCTCTTGTCTTATGCTCTCCATATTTCTTTGTGTCCTTTTCACTGCGTTATTTATCCTTGGCTCTGTGAACTATCACTGTTGCTTTTTTCATTGTATGCAGTAGTTTTTTCAGTACCTCATTCGTTTAATATATATTTTTCAATATTGATCTATTATTTTGTAATTATGTTTTAAAGACCCTCTTTATCTGTACAGCCTCCTCTAATCAATTCAGCTATATATATTCGGCGATGATCAAGTATCATAATCTTCAATTCTATACTTATCCAGTTCCATATCTCCCATCAATCTAAATACTCATAATTCGCCATTATAATTATTTTAGTCATTTCCTATTTTAATAATTCCCGAAAAACTTTCTGACTTTCAAACTCTTTTCCTGGTTGTCATTTTTTTTTTTTTTTTTCAAAACCTATCTTTATTAATAGAATACAATGAACAAAATAAATAATTTATGATATACATATTTCTCCTCTTCCTCCATTCACAGATGCATTTGAAGGAGTGCATAAATATAATACTTTCTTTTTGTGGTTAAAAGTTCATAATCACATTCACACAATAGGTGATGAGGCTCGTCTTCAGCTTATTATCGTGAAAACACTAAACACTAAAACACTAAAAAACTAAAACCTATACCTAAAACCTAAGACTAAAGCGTTCCAGCCGCGACAGCGCCCTGCCATCGATGGGGGAACGGAGCGGGGGTTATCGTGGTAAACACCGGCTTTGTTAAGTATTGCAAGGAGTCGAAAAATTTGATATGTCTACGTTGGATAAATTCATCCACCGTAGGCAGCTCAACTATCTCATGAAGCTCTCTGTTGCTCCGCTGCTCGAATGAAGTACCTCTGACCACTTTTATCAGCATACCGTTTTGGTATTGTTGGAGTTTCTTAGCTGTCGTATACGTCAGATAACGAAATAGCGGTGCACCATACAGCAGAGTAGGCCTGGGTATGCTCTTGTATATCAAAAGCTTCAGACGTAGTGACAGATTGGGGGAAGTCAATAAATGCGTAAGCCGGTAAGACTTTGTGCGAGTATGCTTCAACTTCTTCGTAAAATGGTTACTAAAATGGAGGTGTCTGTCCATTTTAATTCCCAGATATCCTAGGTTGTTAGCTGGTGAATTTTCCTCCGTTCCTACTATGTAACTAGTAGGCAGCGGACTTTTTCCCTTTTAGTTGTCATCTTTTTCACTTTCTTGATTTCTATATTTTATGTTCGTCGCTACACATTTTTTTGTTTTAGTCTTTTGCTGTTGTTTCATTGTAGTCAGCACATATCCACTTGGACCCTTTATTAACTATAAGTTAAACACATCATTGCAATGCTACATATTTTTCTTTGTCATTGTTAGAACACGTTATTCTTAGGGTGCAATGTCGATGAATAAGTATTTTTTTAATTTCAATTTCAGTTTACTTCATTTTATTTGAACGCCTAGAAGTTCTCAAAAGAGTAAGTCGTTCGGAAGGAGACAAAAGCTTTATGGTTACGAACAATTTGTTCTTTCCTCGCTCTCTAAAATGGAAGGACAATCTCTGTTATCAGCTAATCTCAATAATAATAATAATCCCTAAAAGGACATTGAACTGAAGGAACTCCTAGCTCTGAGAGATCCATTACAAACTATCTTCTAATTTTAGTACACCGAATCTTCCATAGATGATACAAACATATACATTGGTTTAATTAAGTATTTCTTTTTTAATTTAACTTATCTTATTATTTTAGAGAATTTAGATTTGTCTAGCCCAAAACTATAGTTCTTTGTTTAATATAAATATAGTTAAAATACAATATCAAACAAGAAGACTTTTTTTTTCACATCCCCTTGTTAAAAGCTTGTCTATGTACAAAATATAGATTCTACAGACAAATCTGTTTCCAATTGCTTTATGTTATTTCCTGTAGCTTGGTTATTCTAATACACAAAATAGTGATCTGCATTGTACAGAAGTATAATGATGTACACTATACATTAATGGACTGAATTCATTGAAAGTGGTGGGGCTCATCTTATTTATCATAAACTTAAAACTAACTTACATCTAACAATAAAAAATAAATCTAAATCTTAATCTAATTTTCCCCGACAGTCTGTTCCATCGATGTGGCAAGGGTGGGGGGTTTGTGAGATCCTGTAATGAGTTAACTTCTTACTGGCTGACTAGAATTAGACCTTGTAAAATGAATTCACTTACATCAGTGTCAGCTGTATCTTAATCAGCCTCAATCATTGAATAGAAAGATTGTTTTGGGAAGCAAGGAGCTGAGTATTCAAGGAGGATTAGCATCTTATAATATCTGAAAACGCACTTTAATAACACTATACAACTTGAACTGAGAGTAAACCACGTGTTGGGGCGAAGGTCTGAACATCTTTGCTCAAATGACTCACTCTAGCCAAGAGAGAGGGATGACTCCTTGTTAACAATACAAATACATGGATGGTGGCTAAACATTTTATATTTATCGTATCAATGACTATTAGTGAATATTTTATCTTTTTAAATTTGTTTTTTGACACCGATTTGTCGAAATAAGTTCGGCATGCTTTAATTGAATTTCCTATGAGTCGTTTTGGTTGTGTGTTCCGCTATCGAGTAGTTTATTATTGACCGTATCCTTGAGTTCCTGTAGTTGGTAACCAACAGCCTGTTAGAATAGTGTGCTCTATCCTCAAATTCGCGATTCTTTGGGAAATACGAATATAATTGAAAATCGCGATGGGATAAAAGGAACGAAGCCACGACACCGAAGATGTCTCCGTTGATCGAATACGAGTTGAATCGATTTGCCATTCCTTCCAGTCAAGTGCTCGGACATTTGTCAAAGCAGTGAGTTCTTTGTTCAGACGGTAATGGTTGACCTTTTGGAATTTCCCTTTCAGCAATTTGTCATTGTTATCTTTCACGTCTCGTTATTTCTGTAATGTTAGCTCAAAGCCTTCCTTAATTTTCTAAACTAAATATCTTATTTGATTATTATACTTTTAGGCATATATCATTGTTTTATAATTACTTTGATGAATACAACTTTTTTTTAATGCATCCAACAACCTTTACATCTTTATTGTTATTACTTAACTATGTAGTTTTTTTTTAATTCCAAGTTTTAGGGTTCGCATGTTTCAAAAAATGTGCAAAACTACTAAAATAGCAAAAGTTCACTAAAGAGGAATGATTGATCGTTCCCCAGTCATGTCCCCTGAACTTCCCCCATACTCTAACTAACCATAATTTCACGATGCAACCCTTCATTAATTCACCTCATTCATTCATTAGCTGCTGCATATGCGAAGGGTCCTGGATGTCCGCTGCTTATGCATTGCTTTACATGGCGTTTCAGCTCATCCGAATGGGGTCAAAATTAAGTCAAGAGTTTGATTTGTTTTCACTACTCGCTAATGCGTCATTGTCTGCAAAATGACCAAGCGGCCTGATAATCATTGGATAGTATCAGTTCTCTGGAAAAGTGCAATCAATTATTTCTTGTTGATTTTGTAAGTAAGGTTGCATTCAGCTCGATGAACAAATCATATCACGATGAAGACTACCTCGCACTCGTCATTCGTGTCAGAACTGCAGGTAACGCTAATTAGTACAATTAATGAATCTTTTATGGAATCGTTAAATCAAAACATCACCATACGACTATTTTAACAGCGTCTAGGGCCAGTGAAAATTCTATTTCGACTAAAAAAATGGATAATGTCTAGTGGTGGTCTTAGATGTATCATAGGTTAGGATCATCAGTTTTCTATCCAATTTTAATGTCAACATAACGTCGAGCATACGAAATGTTTCGTAAAAACAGGACTCATTAACTCGTTTATGGTAGAAACATCTCGTTATGAATTGAAATGCCTTATTTTCACAACCCCAGCACTTCACCAAAGCATCATCATAGAGGATGATAGTATTCAAACAATAAAATCTTTTAGAGGTAATACATTCATACATGTATAATTCGTGTACATGAGTGGGTGTGTAACCGGGTATTAATGGTGTAATTTAACATTTTTATTTTGGTGATAAAACATTACATGTAAAGAATATAATAAACTTATTCTATTAGTGTAACGTTTAGAAAAATCTGGCCCATTATGTATAGTTATGTAATGATATAAAATAAAATCACACCTTTAAAACATACTAAAATAAAAAGATATACTGACTGTAGAAACAAAGAGCAACTGACTTCATGATACTGACTCCAAAACAATACTCACATACCATGCCACCAAACAATTACTAACAGGACTTCATGATACTGACTCCATAACAATACTCACATACCATGCCACCAAACAATTACTAACAGGACTTCATGATACTGACTCCATAACAATACTCACATACCATGCCACCAAACAATTACTAACAGGACTTCATGATACTGACTCCATAACAATACTCACATACCATGCCACCAAACAATTACTAACAGGACTTCATGATACTGACTCCATAACAATACTCACATACCATGCCACCAAACAATTACTAACAGGACTTCATGATACTGACTCCATAACAATACTCACATACCATGCCACCAAACAATTACTAACAGGACTTCATGATACTGACTCCATAACAATACTCACATACCATGCCACCAAACAATTACTAACAGGACTTGGGTTGCTGGAGTCATATTTGAAACAAATACACATTTACAGAAAAACCAATACACATCGTAATTTGAACAAACAAGTGAGTTGTATTTTTTACAAATTTACAAAAGAATGGAAAAAGATGTATAATAATGTCTACACGTCATGTAAATAGTTGAATGAAATAAACGACTTCAAAAGAAACAAAGTTGATTATATAAAATGTAATACTGTTAATCCAGAAGATGAAATGGTACGTCTTGTTGGTATGGACATAACACAAAAAAATATCTGAAAAGTATTGTAGTATAAAACACATATATGGACCGTTTATATTGAAAATGGTGTAAGTCAATTTTTTTATTCTTTTGAGATATTAAAAGGATTTTAGCCGATTAAAAAATATGAATAAATTGCACTACGTTTGACAATTTTTAAAAAAAATTCAGAAATATGTAATATTAACACATAAATGACTTTTATTTGAATTTAACTAAAATAATATATATTCTTTCTCAGTCATAAATGAACTTACACGAGTTCTATAATTATTTAAATCGATTTCTGTTTGATTATATTTACAATAAAATAATTATCATAAACTATAGTGAAATAATGATTTATTATTCCGTTCTACCTGGATCACTATCTGACGTTGATATGAAATTATCCATTTATAGAAGAAAAGTAAATAATTGTAAGAAATATTTTATTAAATTAAAATTTCAGATTTACACTTCAATACGGTCAAACTAATACTTACATGTCCAAATGCTAATTTTTAATTACACAAATTCTCAAGACATGTTAATACACGCAATATTAAAACTGTTTCCTCTCCACTTCTGTGGCTAGAGGCTTTATCATTCCATCTATTTTCGTTATATTACGCTTTTGCTGGTAAAATTCGTAGTTTTTCGCCTCTCTCATAAGTGCTTAATTAGTTATTATAAGGAAAATGGACTGACACAACTTTTATAATCAATCGCAATTATGTTTATTGACGAATCTTAAATTGATCAAAGCATATGGATATTTTCAAATATTAATTGTTTAAAAATGAAAAGTGCACACTAAATTAAAATTAAATTATGCGGTTTCTCCATTTATTATTTTTTTTAAACGGACTTACACCGCTTTCGAAATAAGCGGTGCATATGATTTATGGTCAAAGCAGTATAAGAAAACTCTCAGCAACAGATTACTACGTAATAAAAAGGCACCAGTTAAGGCCTTCTCAAAATTGAATGTTAAATACAAAACCCACATTATTTATTACAACAATAGGAAAAAAAAATACCTGACAACATGACAGATTACAATAGGGCCTACTCCAGTTTCCAGATTAAAAGGACTATTAATCTTTACCAGAAGATTATCCTGTCTACCTTACCCCGGAGTAAAATGCCTTTGTTGACGGCTTCTCAGGTAAGGGTAGGGGGAGTATCCAGCATTAAGCTTAATCCATCCTTAAATGTTTAAGTTAGTACGGGAGTGGCGAACGTTGGATATGGAGTGGGGGCGATAAAAAATTTCTGAGATTTTTTTGTCTGATCTTGAATTGTTATATGTGTTTATTTAAAAAAAAAAAACAGGACTAAAACCCGTCATAGTGATAAACAAAACATGTATCGTGTAATTAATGTACGAATGCGTTAGTTAATCAAATTACGTACAAATAATAACAATCATTTTATTAATGAATGAGGTCCATGTAAGCATAACATTGATAACAAAAATTAGTACGTTATGATTTTTTAAAAATATTTTAAGTAATCATACTAGTATATAATATTTTTAATCTATTGTAGTATAATAATATAATTTTATTTACTTTCCACTGAATTTTAATTCCAATACTAAGTCCAGTAGTTACCCCACCCTTTTCCATTACAAACCCATCCCTTCACAGATATCTCTGTGTCAACTGCTCTTGACCTTATGCCCGCAAGATTTTCCAGATTTCACAAAAACCTCTCCAGCCATCCGATTCCCTTGTCAACTCCTTATCTAGTAGCACACATCCCTATAATCCTTCAAGTCACCTCGGTGGCCTTGCAACATATAATAAACAGATATGTAATTCATGTTGTCATGGCACTCATCATCATCCTAACTGTAGTACTGAGCATCTGTAAGTCTTAAAACTCTCTCTAGTCTTCGCCATGGTGAAATGGTCGAAGACAGAGCTTGCTGAGGGGATTCCATTAAGAGTGGGGCTGCTATAGGGCAGAATGTTTTTATATATATATTGTGTTTGAATGAGAATTTCATATAAGTATGAATGAATTCTTACATTCTAATTAATAGTGCTGTATAAGCAAAATAGTCCTGAAAAAAATTGAAAATTAGCTATTGCTGGTTTTTATACTTATCCTCACTGCTCATATTTACAAAATGTTATTATATGTTTAATATCTAATGATGGAGCTATTCTTTTCCATATCCCCTTGTTATTAAAAAATATGGAATTCAATATAGATTCTATATAAATAAATCTATTTACAATATTATATGTCCTGTGCTTGAGATAAAATATTTCTTACTCGAGAAGAGTCCAAGAGCTACTTAGAAATCACAGTTACCCTCAGTAAAAGATTTGCTTGGGGAAATTGAGAAGTCCTCATGAGTTTCCAACAGAGCATTAATCAGTGTAATTAAACTGATCAAATCAAAGAAGATGTCAAAAATATTCAAGCAGAAATTAATGGAGTTGTCTGGGCATGAAATCCAGTTCAACCCTTGAGCAACCATGGGCTAACTCCATTTGCAGCCATGGAAACACCAGTACTGCAGCCAGGCCATGGCTGCAATGGTGGAAAACCGTATGGAAGGCTTACAATTTAAAAGCACATAGAGACTCACAAACACGTATTGCACTGGGCAGGAATGGATAGAGGCAAATATTGTGGCTGGATTAGGCGCGGTAACAACGGATTAGCATTAACTATGAACTTTTTTGTTTTGTTGTTCGAAGCAGCAACAAAAAGAGACAGTTACTAAACATTTTAAATATGATAGGTAACTTCAAAGCTCTCTTCAATATCCATAAGACTTAACATATTTTTAAGCGATTCATTTCAATTTATAGCTATATCCACGTTATTTTATATAAAACATCTTGTTTTATTTTTTTTACAAGCTGCTATAAATAAACCACTGCAGACACGTATGCATGAGCATAATAAAACATTTGTCCTGTCCAGAAAAATAGTACATGACCACAACGAAAACATTCACTAGTGACATTTTATTAGAAACCACCCCTGAGGAAGGGGTTGTATTTATTTAATTAAAGCCCTGATTCCCTGAGCAGGGCCTCCGACCTTCTCCTAATTCCCTAATCCCTTTGCGTGAGTTTTTACCTGACGTTTCAATGTGGTCTGACATTTGGTCCCTTTAATTATAACAGCTACTGTGTCTAATTTAGGTTACACATTCCCTTTGTCACATGTCATCAATTACTCATAACACTAGTTATGTACAATTTTTATTTCATTATCTTCCATTCTTTAGAAATGGTATTTATGCATTTGTGGACTGAAAATAAATTTGATTGCATATCACTATGGTTCATTTCATCACTATTATGATTTTGAATAATGTGATAGAAATGCTTTTATGCGATTCATTACTGCTATATTTTCGATCACTCTATTACCTTCTCACCTGTCATCGTCTAGTGACAGTATGAATTAAATACCCTGAAGCAAAATAAAGTACCTAAAAATTAGCTCTGATAGTAATATCCCTGCTTTCAATTTCCATTAAGTTCCCGCTATGCGTTTAATGTAATTCATAAGATACAAAGTTTTTTTACAATATTGTATTTGTTTTATAAACACCATTTGATTTCTCATAGTAGCCCGGAAACATCAATAGTATTCCTAGCATGGACTATCGGTGGAAATATTTCTAAGAAATAACTTATTTCTAAAAAAAATAAACTCAGAATTACCTCCAAATTCAGACTGAGAGGATGTACTTGTCAAAAATCAGCTTTAGTTAGTAAAAAAAAGATTTTATGGTGTCAAAGACTTTTGATCGAAACAAATTCATTGCTTTTTATTTATGTTCAAAACCGTAAGTCCAGGTAGGTTTTAAGATAGTTCTATATATTTTTTTTTTTCAAATCAAATATTTACTGCGATAAATTTACAATCTGCCTTATTGGGTAATAAGTAATTGTGTTCAATGTTCTCATTCATACCATATTTACTATTCTTCATTCACTCGCTCATTCATACAATATTGATTCTCACCACACCTTGAATGCGAAGTCTTTGGAATTCCCCTACGCTCCTCCTTCAGCCACGTCACCGGATACGAGCCAGAGGAGGCTGACCCAGAGCGCGAGAGCCACAGACTCTCAGTACATGTTTCGAGAAACTAGCAGCTCTTACTGTTGAGAAATTTGTAGCAGGTCACAAGCCCACTACCACTTTAGTCTCCGAGGAGGATTATAGGGATGAGTGGCCCAGTGTAATGCCTGTGCTAGGGAATTAGGGTGGTTGGATAGGTTACTATGGAATTTCGTGAACTAGGAAGGGATTAGATCAAAAATGCAGGGTATATTTAGATCATTAAGAAGGGTTTTGTTGCTGATGTAAGGGCATTTACTATTGTTCTCAGAACTTTTGATTGAAAGGCTTGGATACGCTTGATGTCCGAACTTTGTAAATTAGCAATTTATTTTCTATTGAGAGATGAGATGTCCTTTGAATTAGTCTGTACTGTTGTCCAAAGCGTCTATTTAGTTTTTGTCCTTAATAGTTATATTTATATAAGTATTTTGCTTTTTATGGAGAGGTCAGATTTTTGGTTTAGTGGTCTGTACAGTTGTTCAAAACGCTGATTTAGTGCATGTCCTTGAAGTCTCCTTTCTGTATTGTAAAGTTCTTTTTGAGGGGGGGGGGTGTTTTTACGTGAGCCCCTTAGATCATCGATGCCATTGCTTAAGTATTTAAACTGATTTAGTGATAACACCATTGCGACCCTAGGAGGGTGCCACAACAAAGGTAGAGTCCAAGATCCCGGCCGTTTACAAGTAAAGACCCTAGTGTCAAATGTTAGGTAGTCGTTACCCACTTGATCGGATAATGAGGATAAAAACGACGTAAATCTACTAACTTACATACATCAGAATCAGTACAAACGTGTTTAGATAATGTAAGATATTTAATAGGAATGGTTGACAGGATCCGCGTCAAAGGGTAACTATCCGTTCGATTTTTAGTGCAGTTTCCTTCATTGAATTCTTTTTGCAAATTGAATTGACAGTTATACTGATATATCAGGGTCTGAATAGTTTGAATTGATTTTTTTATTAGTTCTTTAATATTAATAATCATATGGGACTTGGCCCCAAAACAATTTGTTTTCTTCCTTTCAAAGGTTGGAGAATTCCAGAGGATACTGGTCGGATATGAGACATGCCTGTCATAACTTGAGGTGGAGCTATTATAAAGCTATTGTGGAGCCTTTTGTGGTATTTTTGCTTCGGTATTTATTTTTATAGACCGGTAAGCTATTAAATATTAATATTATTTTCCACCATCCTGGGCATAGAAAAAATAACTCACTTTTTAAACTAAAAATATCACCAGCTTGAATTTCGGCATTCGTTGTTTACCAAAAGGTATTCATGAATCGCCTTATTCGATAATTCTCGTTCTATACGAATAAATTCAAATCATCGAACGGAGCTAAGAGGGCCAGCAAAAAAGTCGAACATCAAGCGTATCCAATCCTTTCAATCAAAAGTTCTGATAACAATAGTAAATGCCCCTTATTACATCAGTAACAAAACCCTTCATAACGATCTAAATATATACTGCATTCATGATCTAATCCCTTCCAGGTTCACGAAATTCCAATAGTAACCTACCCAACCACCCTAATCCCCTAGCACGGTCATTACACTGGGCCACCCATCCCTATAATCCTCCTCGGAGACTAAAGTGGTAGTGGGCTCGTGACCTGCTACAAAGTTCTCAACAGTGAGAGTCTTGGCAATGCCTAGTTTCTCGAAACATGTACTGATAGACTGTGGTTCTCGCGCTCTGGGTCAGCCTCCACTGGCTCGTATCCGGTGACGTGGCTGATGGAGGAGCGTAGGGGAATTCCCAAGACTTTCGCTTTCGAGGTGGGGTGACAATCAATATTGTATGAATGAGCGAGTGAATGAAGAATAGTAAATATGGTATGAATGAGAACATTTATCGCAGTGAAGAATTGATTCTTATCGATATTGTCTTATTGTTTTTAAACCGGTACTAAAACTAGGTTAGAAAGTGTGTGCAATCTTATAGACAGCCAATCATTACTTTTGAAGGAAGTGAACTTTGTTTGTCATTAATCGATATGAGCCCAGAAAATTTATAACCCAGAAGATATATTGCTGTGTGTACGCAGGTCGACTTCCATTTAGTAAATTGAAGTTTTTGCACTAATCAATCAAGGTTGAATTCCATCTTTGGAGGTAGGTAAAACTAGTTATAATACAGACTAATAGCTATTTTATAGCTCTGACAATAAAGTTAGCTTCTACTCGACAATGAAAGCCTTGAAACGATAAAGTTGAGCGCCTCGTTACTGTAAGCTATTGTTTATTAATTCCTTATAGCACTTTGCTATCGTAAATTTACCACAGAAATAATACATTAAGCTTGACTACGATTGTTCGTAAATGAGTCTTGTTAAGTATGTTACTGTGCAACATCGCAGTTTTTTGTATTTTAACCTTTTCACTGTACTTAATTCATGTTACCAATTTAATTCATGTTGTAGCAATCGAACTCTGTTTTAGAATATATGAAGTTTTATAGTATCTCCATCGGTTATTTTGCCTTATCTATTCCAGATGATATAGTATTACTGTTAAAAGCGATTGTGCTGTAAAACACAACACTATGATAAGACTTAATAATAATTAACCTATTTCTACTTAAATTGAGATTATACTCATCGACAACCAACCTTATCATTTCTTTCTGACAGTATGACTTTTAGGTTTCTCGGACTATGTACTTCAATAGGTTTCTTTTTTCTCCCTCTTTACTGAAAATAAGTTCATTTCAATATACGGTTCATTGCGGTTTATAACAGAGCACATGTTTGGTTATGTTAAAGCCATGCTACGAGATCTAATTGTGTTTGCGTCTTTGGCCTTTAATATATATTTTGTTATTTCCAGAATGTATTGATGTGAGCTAAAAGATTTTTTATCCTGTTTTAAATTTTTTTTCATTCGCGTGTAGGTTGCTTAGGTATTTCATACTTTCTGTTAGATAATTTATTGAGAAACTGAAAGATTGCTTCATCTTAATATAGATTTAAATTTCTCGTTAGGCTGTTTTTAAATGTTTTAATTCATTATATTATTAATATGTTTTGCCAATAAGGCAGATAGTAAATTTATCGCAGTAAAGAATTGATTCTTATCAACATTGTCTTATTTTTTTTTAAACCGGTACTAAAACAAGGCTAGAAAATGTGTGCAATCTTATAGACAGCCAATCATTTCTATTGAAGGAAGTGAACTTTGTTTGTCATAAAGAAAGAGTATACTCATTGACAATCAACTTTTTAATTTCTGTTTTTAAATGTTTTAATTCATTATATTATTAATATTTTTTAGCAGTAAAATAATAACTGTCTAACTCTTCATGACGAAGTGGTCTATTGTAATAAAGGCTCGTCGAGTTTATACAAAAGCAGCGAAAACTTGGAGTGGTCTCAGTCCCGGACCATTGTCACTGTTCTAGGAAACTTGAAAATCCTAGAGTTTCCTAATGGCCTAACTTACATAATGTTCCACTTGTAAAACCAAGTCCCACCTCCAAAAATTCATTGACATAATTCCTTAGTAGTTCCTTAGCGAAATATTAATTGCATTGTAATTATTGTCGTTGAATATCTCAACAATCCATCTTGTCGTGAATATTTCAAATTTCATGAGCTGTATTTTTTTTTCCAACAAAACTGTTTATCAATACCTATTCATTCATAAGTGTGAGATATCGCCTGCTGTCTTAGAACCTGTCATTAAGCAGCAATGGAACGGAGATTATTTGGTGGAACGGTAAAGAAACAGAATTATGTTAACTTCGTATTTACTAATTATTATAATTGTGAAAAATTATTGAGTAGTAATTTGTGAAAATTGTGATGATAGCTTTTAATTTTTTTGTTGTGGTATAGATCCTACTATAATAATAATTAAAATTTTTAGCTTAAAATAGAAATATACCGGCAAGAATAAGAAGGATTATAATAAATCACTCTACTTCATAAAAACGCAACCTTTTATATAAATGGAAGTGTCAGTGATAAACGTTTGCCTTTAACGATAAATAAAAAAAGGAAGATTATACCAGTCAGTATGTGTCCGACTTTAACTATAAATTGACCATATAAGTAATAAGAACTAATTTATTACATGTGGCTCTGAGTAAAATTTCACATGAGTAAAGTTTCGAAATCAAGGTTTGGTATTAACATCTAGATGTACTCCCACTTCATATAATACCCTAACACAAGCAAGTTATAGCATTACACGAAATAATGTACAAGCGTATATTGTTTTGTATTGTCACATTATCTGTAATTAAAGTGAAAAAAATTGTTTTATTACATGATTTGGACCTGAGACCTTTGCTCCTTTCCAACAAGACTACCCAGTGCAGTCAATGCACTATCTGGGTGTCAAAATGCATAGACATCTCCATTCCTCGTCTCATTTTAGTAACGGAATAGAAAAAGTACGACACAGGTCTAACCGGCATCACCACTTCACCCAACTTGTCGCTGCGTCTCAAACTAATGATATATAAATGTGTCCTCCGGCCAGCTCTGCTGTACGGTGCCCCGCTATTTACCCACTTGACTGACAATACAGCCAAATGCCTCCAACAATTCTAGAATGGAATCATGCGAAAAGTGGGTCCACATACCTCTTTCTCGAGAGGTTAAAGATCGCTGACCTGCACCCGTTGCTTGGTGTGCCGTCGGTGGGTGAGTTCATCCACTGGAGACGCATCAAGATTTTGACTCGTTGCAGCACCTCACAAACCCAGTGTTTTACACTATAACCCCTGCCCCATTCCCGCATCACGTCGGGACTGTCATTATACATATTATTATTATGTACAATGCAGATCACTATTTTGTATACTAGAATTTGTTTAAAATGTAGCCAAGTTACCGATAGTACAATGAAGAAATTGTAAATAGATTCGTTTTTATAATCAATATTTTGTGCATACATTAATTTTGTAACAAGGGGATATAAAAAAAAAATATTGTTTTAAGGAATACAAGAAAAGTAGTGTGCCCCCTTGTGCTTAGATATACTATTTTATATGACTTTGTTTGTCAAGAGAGAGAGATAATAAATGAATAAAACTTTATTTACAAAATCTCGCAAATTTAGGTCGTGAACTGCCCTCATGCAATTAATTAGAAAATACATTACAATGCCAATACTAATAGTCTACATTGTTTGCTTTTTTCAAATTAGGTCTCTTTCAATAATTTACATTAGGTGCTACTGAATGAAGCACAAATAAGGAACATTATTAAATTAAAATAATTAAACAATGCCTTATTACTCTTGATAATGACGATAATTATTACTCCTAATTACCTAATTACTCTTGAGTGCCTATCGAAATTTAATAAAAAAGGATTTTTGAACTTTTTATTTTTTTGTATGCATTATTGTTACTATTAAATGAAAGGGATTTTTTTAAATTCATAAAATGGATTTTTCGAAAAAACATTCAATAAACATTTTTTAAGATTGTAAAATTCTTCTAATATTTTTTTTATTTTAACTGTATTACTTATTACCCAATGAGGCAGATTGTAATTTTATCATAATAAAGTTGTTGTTTTTCAGTAACTGTTTGGTTTCTTATTATGTTTTTATGAGCTTGGTAATTCATGGTGCAATGTTACGATTTTTATAATGAAAGATTTCTGAAATGTTTTGATTCGACATTTTGGTAATATTTCACCAAATCTAGTTGCATTTTGTGAATCTGATAATGTGTTTTATATTTTTAATACAGATATGTTGATTTTTTTTAATTGATTATTTTATACATCAAACTGACAACTCATTTTAAAAATATTTAAATGCTTTAATTTATCTCGCATTTTATTACCTACCTTCATATGAAGAATGTACCTTATAACAGTATTTTGTATTTTTTGTAGTTTTGGGGTTAATTGATAATTATAATCACACATTATAGATATTTTAGAAGATATTTTCAACTGTGTTATTAATTCGTGCGACCCAAGATATGTTCTATGTAGAATTCATAAATTTCTCATGTATAAAAAATATAAAGTGCCATGGAACTTGAGCCGCGGAGTTGTGTTTATTCCATCCATGATTCTGGAGAACTCCGGCAGCTTCGTACTTCCTTCATTGCGTATGCGAGCGCAAAACTTTTTCACAGTCCCGCTCTTCTTTGTTTTACATGTCGTTATTTTCCTATATTGTACCCACTTCCAACTACCCTTGTGTGCCCTTTACTTTAGTCAATACCTGAAGAATACACTCAAATTCTTTGCAATGTACAAAAAATGCAATAAGTTTGTAATACACAATCGATCATTAGTAGGTACATAGCTCACTCGGAGAGCATTAATCAGGGAATGATAATCATGGTTAAAAAACTCACATTTTTTAAATGAAAAAAAAGCTGGAAAAATAGTTGGAATGTCAGAATTATTAGCTTATCAAATTGATGTAAGCGTTACTCAATTATATATATATATATATATAAGTTATCGTCTCCCGGCTGTATACGATCAAAAAAGAGAGAATAAGTATGGTAATATTACACACAGGTACGATTGTTAACTGGCTTTAGTATCTTCTCATTCTCTATCTATACACAGGCTTACATTACATTACAGGTTTAGATTAGGCCCGGTAGTATTAGGCTTAACATATATATATATGGTAGTAAGCGATTCAAATCACAAACCTGACTATAAATCGTTTCCACTGATAAGTAAAGCTAATCAGCTAAGTAACTCTTTACGATGAAGTTAAAACAAGGTTTGCCTTTGGTTGCGGACCAGTTTCTGAGATGGACAAAGCCGTACAATGCCCATCAACTGGTTTTCTTCTGTTGATTCTGCTAATGCAATTATTGCACCTACCTCTGTAGCTGTCAATTTGAAGCAGTAATAATGTCAATGTTGAAACTCGACTTGACATAATAACCCCACTACCAAGTCATCAGACTTAAATACTAAAACCAAGCATAAAATTCCCTTTTGTTCAAACAATTATAATACCTTAGAAATATAACTTTCCAACCCTAGTTATTTTTACTAGCGACCAAGGTTCACAATTTCGTGAGGAATGACCTACCTAATTTATAAATACAGAGACTTGTTTTTCGATGTAGAGAATGTTGGAGACATTCCATTGAACGTGGAATTCGGCAGTAAATGAGTAACTGGTATGACTGATTGAATGTAATAAGTTTCAACAAGCTTCAATTGAAGAGATAATGTTTTACACATGTATCCGAGCATCAATGATCCTATGTACTCCAAGTTAAATAACGATAATATATTTTTTTCTTAATATCCCCTAGTTATTATAAATTATGGAAATCAGTATAGATTCTATTTACAGAATGTAATTATATGTCCTGTAGCTTGACTACATTTTATACAATTTTTAATAATTTTACATTGAGATTTGTTAATCTATAAAAAGTATAATGCACACATTTACAATCATTTATAAACATGTTTAAAAGTGATGAGGCTCGCCTTATGAATGATAGACTTAAAACTAACTTACATCTAACAACAAAATCTTAACCTGATTGTTCCCAAAAGTCTGTTGTCATCGATGAAGGAAGGGTGGTGGGGGTCATAGTGTTAAATACTTTTTTAGGTGCTGCAGCGAGTCAAAAAACTTAATGTGTCTCGGATGAACTCACACACCGACGGCACACCAAGCAACGGGTGCAGGTCGGCGTTCTTTAACCTCTCGAGAAAGGTATGTCTGAGCAACGATAATATTAAAATAGACGACCCTTATACGGCTATATACGGAAGCAAAGATATATGAATTGGTTTGTAGTGTGAGAAGAAAGCAACTCTTGAAAAAAAAGGTACAAGCATTATTAATACTCAAGATTCATCATCAAAACCCATCAAGGAATGGCCATAAGCTATTAACAACCTATTCACTCTCTCATAAGCGTAAGTGCTTATACATACAAAACAAACCCTAGACTTTACCACAGTGCCATTGAAAATAGTTTCAAAGGAAATCCATTAAAATAAAATGCTTTAAATGTGTTAAACCAAAATGAATTATATGAAAATTACCCCTTACAAAATAACTTATTCTTAGAGCTTTTTTAATTTGGTGACACGGAGATGAATGGAGCGCGTGAAAAAATTATATCACTCCAGAAGCGTTTAAAATAACGTTTCAATATGTTTTTATGTCCCAGACATTGTGATATTAAATGCAATATAGTTGAATTTTTTGTTTGTCGGATTATTTACCCGGTATTTGAACAAGTTTAGCTTACAAACCGTTCCACAGCTAGTACATACCGACGTTGTTGAAATTAATCTGACATTGTTTGAGACTAAGTGGGACGGAACGGAACCTGTTCAACTGAAAGGTTTTCCCAAGGGAACAGTAAAAAGATAAAAAAAAAAAAGGATTTTCCTGATGAACTATTGACACGGCGGGGAGCCATTGTTCCAGAACCCCCCTTTTAATTTTCTTCCAAGTAATTGTAGCCGTGCTTTATAGTGCTTGGACGTCTGCCAGCCTCCTCCAGCCCTCCAGCAGTCCTCCAGTTAGTGAGCGTATAAAAAACTGTTTCCACTCCAGGGATCGCCTGTACGTATCCATCTTCCAGGCAATCTCTTTGTCATGATTTAATACATGTTATTGCATCCAAGTTCCGTTTGACTCAACCTCCGGGGCTAGTAGAATATAAATGTTTTTTTATTACAGATGAAAAAGAACATTGGGTTTAAAATAGCAGCGAAAATAGATATTTTTCCTCATTTTAGGATCCCCATTTCTCTACTCATTTTAGTAATAAAATAGAAAAAGTACGACAAAGGTCTTACCGGCTGTCGCACTTGCTAACTTCACCCAACCTGACGCTTCGTCTCAAATTGATCGCTTCAGGGGCTGGGCCAGGTATGACCTGGCCGACCACAAACCAATGCCTAGTACCCCTAGGCTCCACCATAGGTAGACTCTCACTACCTTCCCGAACCCACCCGCCTCCTTTAGGTATCCCACACCCCATATCCTTCTCATATATCCTTCAAATGAGACTCCCCTTAGTGAAAGGCACCCATCAATCCAAAATAATTTTCCACATCCTATTTTTATAAGTTTGAAAGCTATGGGGAAAAAAAAAAAACTGTATTTAATATAGCAATGCTACAATAAATACAAAAATAGTTGGTAAATAGATTCACCTGAGGATCTCTAAATTATCTGTAAATTTAAAGGGGCAATGAAAGGAAAAAAAAAAAAAAAATAGCAGCAGCCTTTCGATTCTCTTCAAAAGCTTTTCGTTAATTGGTAAGTGCCCCACCCCAGGTTCGTCATCCTCAGACACTACACACAGATCCACAACTTCTATGGAGAAAGCAGCTTTCGTGTTGTGCAACACTTGAGGATGACAGACCTGGACTGTCAAAAGGCTTACCAATTAAAGAAAAGTTTTAAAGAGAAGACAACATCGGTGTTCATTAAAACCTAAATTATACCACTCAACCCAAAATATAACATTCTATTGTACAAGAAAGCTCCTTCCTATACCAAAATTATGCATAGATCCGATATGGTGGAACCTTTCAGATCTCAAAATTTTATTATTAAATTTCCTGGTAATTTTCTGATTATAAGCTACGGCTTAAGTTTTTTAAGAGTGGATGTGTTGCAGATGTTTATTACCACTCAGTTGAAAAGTAGTCGTGGGCTCGTTTGTGAAGCATGTGGTTGAACCGTGTTTAGTGGTTCGAAAGAGTTGGTGACCTGTGTTACGGTTGGCGGCACTGTTCTGGGTCGACAGTGTCATTCGGGCTGTTTGAATCCATCAACATTGTCGGGAATTTTGCTTTCGGGGGAATCACGTAAGTCATATTTCACTTTTCTGGGGTCCCTACGGTTTGTCATACACTTAGACGCACGTCCAGTTAAAGGGGAAAGCCTCACTTATAATAGGTAGAAGTACTCACCTGTCTTCACGGGAACAAAGCGCCACTTACTAACAATAACAGCATTTTACCAGATTTGAGCTCTTGCCACAATGGAAGCTTGATAGCGTCTCTTATTGTTCATAAACCGTGCGCTCAGTTTTAACACAACCTGACGCAACGAGAGCTAGGTCAAATGATCCCAAAATTAAGAGATGTATTATTATAGGAATGTTTAATATAACCTCATTGTCATGGAAATTATATTGCTAATTAAAATTAACTTGAAGAATTTACTGAATGATAAGAATTATAATATATCTTATATCATAATCATGCCCTGTTTTTCGTTCTCAAAAATGGTATCATGGTGGATAGATGAACAAGTGATTGAGATATTTATTACACATTAATATTACTATTTTATATATGAGGTCATAGGGATGAAAGGCAATTAATATACTTAATAGTATAAAAGAATACACTTTATTGTTCATAAAATAAGAATAACCATGAATAAACCATGTTTTATTTTCTTAAAGTATTTTGTTTTATAAAAACGCAACAAGTATACATAGAAAAAAAACAGTGATTGAATCATTCTTACCATTTCCTAAAAGTAATATTCTTTCTCAATATAGATATTTTAAACGAACATAAACAATAGAACTTTATTTAAAATGACAAAATATGAACACTTATCTCTTTAAAGTAATGATTTTTCATTAACAATATAAAAATACAAAATGGTTATTTCGTTGTTTGGCAAAGTTATTTGAATAATAGCACATCTTATGGAATGTAACTCACTGTGAACGTCCAAAAGACAATCTTCATACTTATGTTCTCCTCAGTGTATGCTCTGAAAAAGCCTTATCATAATTTTGTCATTACCAGCATTACAATCTTATTTAAGAAGAAAAATATAATACAGTGACAGTTTTAGAGAATATTTATGGATATTTTCTATTTTTAATGTTTATTTTTTCCAATTATTCTAAATTTTTCAAACAAGTTAAATTTTCACACGCAGTAAAAAGGTCGGGAGTACCCTTTCTATAACATTGACCAACTAATCCTATTTAATAACGTGGCTCTCCTCTGAACTTCTAATTACAACTCTTAATTTGTCCTTATAATTGAAAATTCCTTACTTTTGACCCCTCCGTGGTTTCTATAATACCTATATATCAGCGGTCTCCCTTTCCCAAGCATATGTATAGGACAATTGCTAATGAGGTTTGTAAAACAATTTAAAAAAAACAAAACCTTATTTTAAACGATATAATAGGTTAATATTTAACAATCTTTAACATATATTAAAATACACAAAACAAAACAATGAGATTTTTAAGATAACGATTTCTTTTTATTGTTTAAATGCTATCAGTACACAAAGTATTTTAAGCAGTGCTTATGTCAGTTGTTTAACGACTTGTATCATTGGTGGAAAAAGGTTCTTTAGTCAAAACCACTTCATTGGACACAGAGCTGAGCTCACAAAGAACAGAATGTTTATTAGTTAGGAGGAGGGAATAGGACCTCTGCGGAAAACAGAGCCTGGTGAATGAACAGATGGCTCTCCATAGCCCTGTATTCAAAGAAGTGACTCCGAAAAATCTACAGAAGCAGCTAGGACAGGTAGTGTGGGAAAATACTAAATGGAAGACTACAGGAAGAATGCGGAGGAGTACCAGAGGGTCAAACGGGCTTGCAAACGGGGCATCTTTTTCATATTCCGCTTCTTACAAAAAAAAATCAAGTAAGTAAATGAAATGAAATTAAAGGACAAACACGTTATTCTGTGACTTTCTATTCTTAGAAAAACAAATAAAACAAATGACAAGCTAACAAAAAAAATATATATATATATATAACATCACAATTACATATTACTACAATGAACCAGAAGTACAATAACTGTGACTAAACAAAAAAAAAAATGAGTAGAGGTGAATGATATTTCTGGGATCCCTACCGCTTGTCATTACTCTATGAAGGTCCGTACGACGCACGTCCAGTTAAGGGGGAGAGCCTCACTTATAATAGTTAAAAGTACTCACCTGTCTTCACGGGAACAAAGCGCCACTGACTAAAATAACAAAACTTTAGCAGATTTGAGCTCTTGCCACAATGAAAGCTGGATAGCGTCTCTTATTGTTCATAAACTGTGCGCTCAGTTTTAACACAACCTGACGCAATGAGAGCTAGGTGAATTTTAAGAGAAGATAACCTTTTTTAAGTGTTTCACACTACAGTCGCAACATATGTCCTCCGGTGAAAAATGAGGAAATAAAGAGAATATATGAATGATTCCAAAAAAAAAAAGTCCTTCAAAATGATAGTCTGGGTGGGGTATTTGACCTGTCTCATCACGGACTATTTATTGTCTCTACCCGGGAGCCAAAACGATATTAGGTTTACTATACGGAGGCAATAGACAGTTTCATTTTTACAAATAAAAATAAATTCTCTATCTCCCCTCTACTTTTTAAAGTGCATTTCGAATAAGTGCTAACCCAACGGAAGATAAATGAGAACAGCAATAGTCGAGGAATGCATATATAATCTACTACTTGCCAGTGGCCAAGCGCTCATAGCAAATGGCGAAGTTGCTTTATTTTTATTATTTAAGCTATTCCTTGGAGGGCAGGAAACCAGCTAAACTAAAATATAATATTTATCGCTAAACACCAGCAGCAATTTTCAACTTGAGCAATGGGATTTAGCAGCTTCTTACGATTTTAAATATTTACGCAGGTGGTTTTCATTCAACTCTACTACTATATAATTAACTCTAAAAATGTAAGCGATTGCTTCTACACGCTGCTAATAATGTATACTACTTACCCACTTATATCATGTACGTTTTGTTAATAATTTAATCCAACCACCCTAATCCCTTAGCACAGTCATTGCACTGCACCACTCATCCCTATAATCTTCGGAGACTAATACGGCAGTGGCCTCGTGACCTGCTATAAATGCGTAACAGTGGAAGTCCTGGCAATGGCCAGCTTCTTCAATAATCTCCTGAGTGTATGTGGCTCTCACGCTCTTGGTAAGCCTCCGCTGGCTCGTATTCAGTGACGCGGCTGACGTAGGAGAGTGGGGGGCTTCCCAAGACTCCACTTCCTCTCTCGCACGTGAGGGAGGTGACAACCATGTGGATTTGGAAGGTCTCTAGGCTGTTTGTACATACTGTACGAATGAGCGAGTGAATGAAAGCATTTATCACAATTACTTATTGCCTAATTGTGGCAGATTGTAATTTTATCATAATAAAGTAGTTGTAAAATTTAATATTTGTGTTGTCGTTTTTGTTATAAAGTAAAAACTTCTGTTATGGATTGAGTGCACGCTGGTCATATTTGTATAAGAATATGAAAATATTACAGACGACAGGAAAAAAGCAAAAAAAAAAAGAAACATAGGGATTTCTCACCAAGCAATTCCACGGGCTTTAGCAGGCTGTCCCAGAAAAGCACGGGTGGAAACGAGTTTTCCCTCGGCCAACAGGGTCCGGCGCGTGGGAGGGAAATTGAATAATAAACCCCAGGCCTATTGCCACCCCCCCCACCGCTACCGGAGAGGGCTCAACAGCCTGCCCGCGGCCGTAAGACAATTTCCACTTGCCGGAGAGGAAGCCGTTGCGGTCGGGAAATGATTAAAAGTGATTTTCACCTGACCTTAGCTAATAGGGTAGCGGAAATGGCCTTTCCTCCTGAGGGGCTCCTTAAACAAAGGTAATTGATTGGGGTTATTATATTAATTAAAGCCATTTTATACATGCTTAACTGCGGTATAAATTTCAGCCCGGGAAAAGAGGAAACATTACCCCCTGCAGTTAATTAAATGGGATGAGATTGAAATTCCAGCAACCCCTGTTATTTTTTTAGATGAAGAAAAATGAGATGGAGAAAATGGAGAAAGAAAATTAGGTATAGTTTACCGATATTCTATTATGATAATAAAAAAAAACTGGATATTCACCCAGTTAAGATAACCGGGTGCCTTATTATTTTGTATAGAAAGATGTAAAGTGCTTCCTCCTAATTGGCTAGTCTAGTAGCCAATTTCCTGTAGGGGAGATAGTTAAGACCTTAACAAGTTTTATCACTTTATTAATCGTCTTATAAAAGTGTTTCTTACTTTTCTTTTAGAATTAACTTTTTTAAATAGACTTTACACTTTGAAAATATTTTTGATAGTGAACGAAATGAATAACGTCCTTATTACTAACCAATCAAATAAATAGCAATGCACAAGGTTTTTATCACTAAAAATTATGAAAGGTTTTCGTGGTATTTAAGACTTCTTATTTATAGTTTCTGAATATCTAGATCAAACCTTTTTGACATTTCGCAAAAAGCAATTTCAGTATATTATGGTAATGACGGTATTTGTTACGAAAATGAATAAGTATAAGTATAGGAAAGGCAACTTAATTGTACAAATCTTGAATGATAACTTGATGAAACTGTAATTAGATGACATATGATAGATAGGATAAGTTATGAGGTCACACTAAAAATATTATAACATCAATTAAGGGGAGAAAAAAACAAGATTTTATTTTAAAAAAAAATGACTTATTTGTAAATTAGCTCAGTCTTTTCGATCACAATTCACTATTTTTGTATCCCAGTTTTACATTTTTAATTTATTTACTCTAATTTACCACTATAATGTAACTAAATACTCATATAGTTAATAAAACAAATAAAATGTTTAAGTATAAAATGAAACGATCTGAATGGAACTTTCCGCTGCCTACGGTGGATGAATTCATCCAACGTTGACATATAAAATTTTTCGACTCCCTACAGTACTTGACTAACCCGGTGTTTAACACGATAACCCCCGCTTCGTTCCCCTATCGATGGCAGGTTGCTGTCGCGGCAGGAACGCTTTAGTCTTAGGTTCTAGGTATAGGTTTTAGTTTTTAGTTTCCCGGTTAAAAGCTGAAGGTGAGCCTCATCACCGAGTGTTGTGTATGTGTTTGACTTTTAATATCAATCTGCATTATATTTATGGCCTCCTTCGAATGCATCTGTGTATGCAGCACGAGGAGAAAAATGTAAATCAAAAATTATTTATTTTTTGTTCATTGTATACTTATATAAATATAGAGGTTTTGAAATAAAAAAAAAATGCACTTTCCAGATTAAAAACATAAGGATAATGCCAAGGACAAAATAACTCGAGAAATTTTCAATCAAGCCTTCAAGAAATTATATTTCGTTCATCAAGACTTCAATCTCAAGTCCAAAAATGTAAAATATCCGTGTTGGTTTGGTCTCTAACTCCAAACAATATTTAATAACCTACCAAATGTGACCCACCTAGGAAATATAGTTTGGAGTTAGTAATTAAACGGTAATTTTATTTTGTTGTTCTTGAGATTGTAGTCCTGATGAACAAATATTTGCTAATTTTTCAAAAGTTTGATAAATGATTTCATAAAGTTTGCTGTCCTTGGCCTCATTCTGACATATTTTATAAAATATTAACTCACATAATACAATTTGAACAACAAAACTATCTAAGTATTAAAACGGTCTTAAAGCAAAAACTAATTACAAGTTTTTACATTCTTCACATTAATCAGGATCATTTCTTCTTTTTGCACTCCTTTCCTTAGCTCTTTTGAATCTCATCCTTGTTTTCTCAGCTTGACGTTTTTATGATAAAAAAGAGAAACCCAAAAATCCATACATGTCAAATTTATTTTGAAATAGTCCTAATTTTGTGTGAGTAAATAAGTGTCTAAAGAGAATAAGGGCCATTTCTATATCTAAAATTGTCATTATCATCACAAAAACTATTTATGATAATGAAAAAATGTTGGCTACGGAGTTGGCATCTGCGATTGAATGTAGCAGTAATGTGGTGGTGGTTTACGACGTCAGTAAGATTGTTTATTAAATGTTTTATGGCCTGTATTTATGTTGTTTTGTTTATACAGTGTATCGCCATTTTTTACAATATTATAATTTTTATATTTTATATGATAACATAGAAAAACGATTGAATTGAGTAACCATCGATAGTTTCCTAAAAATAACATGTACACTTATCAAGGGTAATAAACAATATAGTATTTTTAGACAGAGGAGAAGCAAAAAAAAAAGTTCTTGTGAAGATCCGATTGAGGTAGAATAAGTTTTTAGAGGACTGAAAAATTCTTAGCAACGGAATTCATAGCGGTTATTTAATGTAAGGGCCAAACGAGCGACTTCTGAAGGAATGGAATATTTGAATTGGAGAGGTCTGTTATAGGAGCAAGTGGTTTCAAATTTACTGATAGGGTTTCAAATTTGCAACCTCTTTTTGAAACTAGCATTCGATAAGAGGATCATGTAATGGCTATTTCCGATATACTTTTATTTTAGACAGTGATTTTTTAATCGTAGTGAAGGGTGGAGGAAGAGATGGAATTTTTGAACCCGTTATATATCGTAAATGTCTGTCTGTTACTATGGTGGTCTTATGAATGATTTAACCTCTTGGAAATTTAGATGGTATAACTCCATCTATTTTTTCCATAAGACATTTCGAAATATGGTGATTACGTACGCTTCGGTTAAAACACAGAAACGTTAAAATAATGACTTTCTACTGACTACTTTCGTTAACTTAACAGCTTTTTCAATCGCAGTCCAGGAGCTTTTCAAGATTTTAAGAACTCATTATAATTTTTTATTTATTATTTATTATTATTATATTCATTTCCGATTTTCTATATTACTGATGTACTGGAAAGTTTTATAATTTCACAATAAACATGGGCATTTATATATTGAGCGTTTACTTCAACAGCAACCGAATTTTTTTCAATTTTTGAAGTAATGCAACAATATTTGAAAGCATGAAGTACTGAAGCAGATGAGTAAAGAGCTGAATTTGAAAGCAAAGGGCTGATAAAATGAAATACCTGTTCACAGCCAATGGTTAAATTGAATCATTGTTCCTACACATAAACGAATATCACAAAAGAAAGTTTTCCTGGAATGGTGCAGTTCCATATTCGTGGAACGGAACAACATCATACCGTGATTTCGACGTATTTCCAAGTAACGAATATATAAAGAATAGCTCTCATTTGGTGGTCAGAGTTTTCTTGTACTGTCCTATTGTTAGAGCCGATGGAAAGGATGATGTGGGCTGTAGATGCTTCACACATGAAGGACCCTTCGTCGAATGATGTCTTATCTCGTACTCATTCATATCCGAAGCAGCCTATGTCTATTGAAATACATCGAAAATTGAGTCCTTTATTTTAATTACTTAGATTGGTTTTACATTATTTGGTTCAGTTTCTATGGATTCTATGAAAATTATCAAGTCGAGTCATAAGTAACTTCCGATGCAGCTAAGTAGAATCTATTGTCCGTATCTACCCCCTATTAATTACCATGACAACAAGTTTTTGTTTTCACTATATAGACGAGGCTTCAGTTAGTCTTTTGTCAAGGGATCGTCTTCTCCTTCCAGCATGGAAAACGGAAGCGTCCGACCAGCTTCACCATAGGCGGGACTGAATGCAAACTTTCCAACAGCATATGCTACATCGGCATCAGCCTAGGCAGACACATGACGTTCTACACACACCTGCAGAAGAAGTTGAAAAGAGTACGTAGGACTTACTACTCTCTCCAGCATCTCATCACAAGCCCGGCTATATCCCTTCGGCTGAAGCTGTTAGAACATAGCCAAAACCCTCTATTCCGAGACATGACACCCCCACCGCTACCAGCAAGATGGCAACTCTCAAGATCTGGTAAAGCAGACCAAATGGTGGACATCACGGTGCTTGGCCCACCAACAACAAGCCTCTAACGGGCACCCAACACTGCTATCCGACTAAATAAGACTGGACTACAAGCCTAGAGGGACTCTAGGCCCAGCCACCATTGGACTCTCACCACTTTACCGCAACTATCAGCCTCTACCGAGGCTTCCCAAACTCCTTAATTCCCTAACACCACCTTCAAGCAGGTACTCCTAGTACAAGGATCCGCTCAACCCAAATATCCCTTTATTTTTCCCTCATCCTTAATATAATAATTAGAGAGCTAAGAAAAAAAAAAAAAAAAAAAAAAGTCTTTTGTCAACTGTTTTGTGTGATGCACGTTACGGTAAACTGTTTTTTTTTTACCTCTGAAATGGAGAGTCAAAAAGTACATATTTTTCATGTAATGCTTTGGGAATTTAAACAAGGCAATAATGCTAGGGTGACAGCTGAAAAAATATACAGTGTATATGGAGAAGGACTAATAACTGATCGGGAAGTTAGAAATTGGTTTATAAAATTCCGTTCTGGAGATACGACCTTACAAGACGAACCGAGGGCAGGACGTCCTTCCGACTTTGACGACAACCTTTTAAAGGCAATATTGGAGCAAAATCCACGTCAATCAACAAGAGGTATAGCAGAAAGGTTGAATACATCACAATTAACTGTTAACCGCCACCTGGAGAAATTAGGGAAAGTCAGCAAGCCAGTGTGGGTACCTCACAATCTCAGTGAACGGAATAAAGAAGATCGCATGTCAATCGCCACAAGTCTGCTCTCACGGGTAAACATTGAGCCTTTTTTAAACAGCATTGTAACAGGCGATGAAAAATGGGTTAACTATGACAATATAGTCCGCAAAAGACAGTGGCTTGATAAGGATTAACCAACCCTACCAGATCCGAAAGCAAACATCGATGGCAAAAAGATTTTATTGTGTGTATGGTGGGATTGTCAAGAGATAATTCACCACAAGTTGAAGTCAAATTTAACGATTACTGCGGATAGATACGTTTAGCAGCTCCAAAGGGAAACCCCATGAAAAGCGTCCTGCACTCGTCAAAATGAATATAATTTTGTTATTTAATGAGAGCAAAATAAATGTCTGATACAAAAACGGAAGTTACTGATGACTCGACCTAAATACTTAGAATGTCCCAGAATTTCACATTTTCTATTGGCAAGTATAATAATAACTCAACCAGGAAAATGTTTTCTTTTAATTTATTATATTGAAAATTTTTTATTGTGCTAAAATTACAATGTGCCTTATTAGGTAATAAGTAATTGTGATAAACGTGCTCATTCATTATATTTACAATTTTTATTCACTCGCTCATTCATACAGTATTTACAAACAGCCCAGAGACCTCCCAAATTCACATGGTTCTCACCTCCCTCGCATGCCAGTGGACACTGACGAAGACCACATGAGCCACATTTTTAAGTTATTAAAAAAAATGTAATTACTTTAAAACAAAGAACGGTTTCATATTTGGGTCAGCTAAAATAAAAATATTCCAATGTAAAGAAAATTCCTGGAATATTTTTAGTATTTTTCAAACATAAGATCACTGTGGAGCTCAGTTGGATCGGTGTTAGGCGTGAAGGACGCCTTGAGTGCCCGCTTAAACCATAGATTTTATTTTAGTTTAAAAAATAATCAATTGACAATCGATATTACAGAGCAATCGAACAATAGATAGTGACAAACGACATTCAGTCAACCCCACTGCACTCCAGAGCGAGTCCTCCTTTCCCAAGAGGTAGACCAGCGGATATCCACGACATCCCTTGTCCAAGAGGCTACGGAGGCAGCGGACCACTGGCTTGGAAGCCTTGACATTGGGGTGGTAATTGATAACAGCGTCTTGTATTATGAGAGAATGAGTAAACCGCTGCTTCATTGTATTGAACTCATTTGTTGGTTTGAACGAAAAACTGATATTGACAGTTATGTGTTGAAATCGTTTACAAAATTAAGAAAAACAACGATTTCGACTTCTGGAAATCCTGATTAGACGGAGATCGACATAACCCTTTTCTCTTTTTTGAATTTCAAATGAAAATGGCTCGTTCGGAAACGTTCCGCTTGTGACTACATCGCCGTCTTTCCAGACCCTAATCACAGGAGATAGAAAACTAAAACTTTAGATCTTAAATAGCATTTGAGTTGGTAAAGCATCGTTTGGAATGTCTTGAGGCCTGACAGAGTATTCAATAGAATAGAGGTGTACAATATTACTGCCGAAATAATTTTCGCATATTTATTATGGCTGTAGTTTTTGTTGGTCATGGGGTGACAACCAAGCATCAGATGCACCCCCGGGGGCTGTGAGGCGGAGGGTTCGTTTCATCCCCTAGCGCATTCTGTCTGCTATGCACCCCGAGAGGCAGCCAATGAGCGCACTTACCAACACGACCTGGCCCACCCCGCACGGGTTTAACAATCGGCCAGGTGAAAACAGATCAATATCAGGGGCCCGCCCAGTGACCCTACGGCCTCATCCCGTAGTCTCTGTAGTGGCAGCCACTCCGGCTCATTTGAAGGCGGGTCAGGTTCCTTTCAGCGAAACTAATCTCTTATTTCGTTGAAGTATTTCTTTAAGACAAAATGAAATGTTCATTATATAATAATAATTATCGATAATGAAAAGCCAAAGAACCTGGGACCTTCCCAATATCTTATGAGGGGCTCAAACAACTAAGCTATCCCGACTTGTATAACGACGTTTCCAATTAGACGTCTCTTTGGCCAAAATCTGGCAAAGATTGAAGTATAAGTCAAGGGCGTGGAATTTGCACGTTAGAAGCACTGGATCCCACAGCTCCAGCCAAATCCTTAAAATGTTGTTCTTAATTTGTTTTCGTAGCTGAGAGGCTGAACACCTGGATCTGGAGAACAGTAAGGACTAACTGTCACAGATATGGGACAACTGGAGAAGATCCGGGAGTTGATCAAGGTTGAAGGAATGAACGGTCGAAATGAAATTCTAAGGATATCCGCAGGAAGAGCAAAATGATCTTGATACAATTTATCCTGGAGAAGAATTTATACAGGAATGTATGAGGATGTCTACTGTAGGACCAATCTAGGATAGAAATTTAGCTCCAATGATTTGCCAAGGAAACTCGTGTTGAAGAATCCCACTAATGTTATATTGAAGACCTAAATAATTAATGTTATTTTGGGAACTACATACTCCTACAGGTACTCCTAGTAAAAGGGTCGGCTCACCCCAAATAAATTCCTTTATTTTTCCCTTATCCATAATCTTAAAAATTTGAGAGCTAAGAAAAAAAAAAAAAAAAATGAATTGGCTCTTGAGACAGGAGTAGATCGAGCGTGGAGGTCCTGTCGGGGTTCACGAAATGACGGAAGGTCAGCAATCTTGGGTGGATGACCGTAAATGGTGTTTGAGTGATGTACCGGCCAAGGGCGTTAGCCGTCGTACTGCTCCACCAACTGTGGTTCGCACTTAGGTCACCCACGATGACGTGTCTTCGGTCATGAGCTATGCTAGTGAGCAGCAGCTTATACGGGTCGCAGTTGGCTCTCGGTCTTCTGTAGACTCCTGACACTATCATGTTCTTCGTGAGCCATATCTCGAGCGTTACGATGTAATGGGAGGGCCCTAGGGTCACTGGTGGGTGACCGACTACAAACCAATGCCTAGTACCCCTAGGCTCCGCCATTGGTAGACTCTCACTATATCCTTCTCATACTTCCTTCAAATGGGACTCCCCTTAGTGAAAGGCACCCATCAATCCAAAATAATTTTCCTTTTATTTTTCCCACATCCCATTTTTATAAGTTTGAGAGCTATGGGGAAAAAAAACAAAACTAATACTTACTTACTAACTTGAGAAACTTATTTATCGATTAATCTAAAGATTTAATACTCCTAAAAAAAACTGTTTTTTAATATTTACCTTGTGTGAAAATATCAATTTTTTTAAAAAAAGTTTTTGAGTCTCTCCAAGAATCTTTTATTCATTATTACCAAAAAATAAATTAATAATTTTATTTTAGAATTAAATTTTAGTTCTTAAGATTGCCTGCACATGTGAAACGAGGCCTGGTGATGTAGCAATAAATATGATTCTTGGAGATTTTCTAAGAGACTAAAGCTTTTTTGAAAAAAATCATTTTCACACAGTTTATTTATTATTAATTTATTAATAACATTGTGTTTTTTTATTATATTTATGAATCCTAGTAAATATTTAGAAAACAAAATCTAATTAATGTATAAGTTCCTCGTTGTCAAGTTAAATTATTTTCACAGTATACAAATAAATGATAAAATTTTGGATTCATCTTACAAAAACCTATGAAATTATGTTGTGCTTGAGTTCTGCCTCATGAATTTAAATTCAATCTCAGGAACCAAAAATTTCAAGTAGATTCAGGCATATACTGAGCCTGAATGATAAGTGAGTTGTGGAGTTGATGAAAAATAATGTAAATTTTAGGTATTCCACTCAAATTACGGACCGACAAGCATGCGAAGAGCACCCTGAACTTCTGAACTAATTAAAAATTATCTCTGGGCCGAATGAGGCTTTGATGTAATAGATGGCAAGGAGGGCACGAAGCGAAGCCCCACAACAAAGCCGACCTATTGAGTCTTTCTTTTGAAGGCGATAATTTCAAAATAAAACACTTTCACTAGTCAGAGGTAGCTGTCAGGGAAAACACGGGATAGTTTGAAGGAGTCGAATTGCAACTAATTAATCTTCTTTGAAAATAGGTCGGATAATTGATATTTCAGGTCCATTAATGTTTACTAAATTAGGGTTGGACAAATTGCTTCGACATTGTTTCCGATAGCCCCCACAAGGGATCCCATTGAATACGATATTTAATTGGCCACTAGGCTTTACAGTTGTAAAGAGCCTACGCTCCGAAGGGACATACGAAGGGTATAGCCACCAGGGTAATTATTATAATTCTCTAGAAATAAATAAGAACAGAAAGAGAATAGGTTTAGTGGGGGCTGATAATTGTGCCCACCTTCTGTCCTCTAAAGGTAAAATGGTGGTAAATAGAAAAAAAATTCCTGAACGAATAATTAAAAAATGTAATGGTACCTCTTATTAGGTCCAGCTACTATGCATAAATGTGCTGGAGAAAAAAACAACAAAATAGGCAAAGAACCGTGAACAACTAGATTTTATTAAATACAAAAAAAAAACATTATAGATTTAGAAAATTAACCATAAAATAATTATGAATATGCATCATTCTCCTCTCGCGTTTTGTTTAAATATTATTCTCTTTGTTCATTGTAGTCATCACATACGTGCATAGCCTCTTTATAACTCTTTTGTAAGCTCAAGTACGCATTTGTACACAATCAATGTAAAATTATATAAACTTAGCTTATTTTCGTCATCTAAGCATATTTGTTGGCCACATAATTAAATGATTTTTTACCCTTCGATTGTTCATTTTAAAGAGCCATGACAACATGTTATGACACCTGCTATGGCGAGCAATGGCGTATAGTGGTGGTATATAAAATACCGTGGCCATATTTATTGACTCTTGGCACCAGGACTGTAACTTTGTGGTCTGTCCAATGTATCGTTGTACAGATCCACTCAAATAAGATATTTGAGTCCGACCAGTTATCACCTTCGAGATCCCTCCAGTACTGGTTGGATTTTTGCCCCTTAGCGAAATGGGGGTAGAATGTATAAGGGATGAAACAGGGGATACTAAGGATTTATGTTTGGGACTAGCCTCAGAAGTATTCGCATTAAGGAATCGTATTAAGCTTACTTATACCACTAATAATTTAATGATATAACTTATATTTGTTTTGATATATGAACCACAAAGGTCATCAGATTCTTCTATTATTCTCTTTTCAGGTCATTCATAAGAAATAAGAGTAAATAACTCCGTAAAACAAAATATTAAAAAATATAGATTTTTTTTAATACCCTTGCTAAGCGTTATCAATTTTCAATTTTTCTCAACTTTTTTTTCAATTTTCAAGTTTAATTTTCATCTAGGATATGATTTTCTTATGTCTAAAGTGATTTTCAACTAGAATGTCCAGCAAAAATGTGTTATATCACATAATCAGCGTTTTTGTCATAAGGCGTATCTCACACTTTTAAGCGCTCCTGCATGTATCATCACTTATCAATCACATAACCCTTCCTGTAACTTTAGTTTTCAAAACTTGATCGATATTTAAATTACAAACAAATTGTGTTTTATAAAATTAGCTTTCATGGCGAAATAAATTTTATGAGTCAACATCAACTAGTATAATTAAATACTCTCTACTAATAACAGACCTATGAGTAATGTTTCTGGCATCACTATGGTAAACTATCACCAAATACCTTTTGTTTGAACTTCTGCTCAAACAAACAATGCAAGTTGTAAATTACAAATTCAATTGCAATATTTTTGTAATGGCCTGTGTTCAAGTAGGGGTGTAACCATCGGCAAGCGTTCTTGTATTTGCATGAGGTTCGAGGGACATTGTCAGGATTTGCATTCAGCAGACTATTCAAACGAGTAGCTGTGTGGTAATGCGAAAGTAAATGTTAAATTAGTGATAATCACAGCTCCAATGTGAAAATAAAAAACAATTTACTAATTGTAAAAATAATTTAACTAATTACCAAGGCATCGTGAGTATGCAGTAAAAAGATGTTTTATAATGAAATATTTTTTGATAGTATGAAATAAAATAATTTGTTACCAATTAATATCTTGACTACCCCCTCAACCAGCTATCTATTCTCAATTATATTAAGTTAATGTATTAATATAAATTGAATGGGTCAAATTTAAATTTTGTACTATAAACAACTTTATTATGATAAAATTACTACCTGCCTTATTTAATACTTAATAGGCAATAAGTAATTAATAAATTTTCTCATTCATACCATATTTACAATTCATCATTCACTCGCTCATTCATACAATATTTACAAACAGCCCAGGGGCCTCCTAAGTCCACATGGTTGTCACCTCCCTCGCATGCGAAAGAGGAAGCGGAGTCTTGGGAAGTCCCCCACGCTCCTACGTCAGCAGCGTCACCAAATACGAGCCAGTGGAGGATGACGAAGAGCGTTAGAGCCACATACGCTCAGGACAAGATTGGAGAAACTGGCCATTGCCCGCACTCCCACTGTCACGCATTTATAGCAGGTCACGAGGCCACTGCCGTTTCAGTCTCCGAGGAGAATTATAGGGATGACTGGAGCAGTGCAATGACTGTGCTACGGGATGAGGGTGATTGGTTAGGTTCCTATGGAATTTAATGAACTTGGAACGGATGAATGAATTTAAGAATGTAGGGTATACGACGGTGGTCTGAAAAGCTTCCGACCTAACAAAGATACAAGACAAGTTTTTTCTGAATTTTTTTTTTATTTTTCAACATAGTCTCCTTGTGATTCCACACACTTCTCCCAGCGATGCTCCGATCTCTGTAACCCGTCCAAATAGTACTCGGCGTTTTTCTCTGCAAAATAATCGTTCACGAAGGTGATTGCCTCTTCATTTGACGAAAATCTCTGTCCTCCGAGCGCAATTTTTAGATGAGGGAACAAAAAGTCGCTTGGGACTAGATCTGCTGAGTAAGGCGGATGGTGAAGCAGTTGAAACCGTAATTCATGGATTTTCGCCATGGCAACCGCTGAGGTGTGAGACGGTGCGTTGTCTTGGTGAAACAGGATTTTCTTTTTCCGCAAATGTGGCCGTTTTTCCGCAAGTTCTGCCTTCATCTTGTCAAGTAATGATGCGTAGTATGCTCCTGTAATGGTTTTTCCTTTTTGAAGATAATCGATTAAAATAACTCGATGACTATCACAAAAAACAGTCACCATCACTTTCCCAGCCAAAAAAAACAGTTTTTGCTTTTTTTGGAGCCGGTTCCCCCTTTGCAGTCCACTGTTTGGACTGTATTTTTGCTTCAGGCGTATAATGGTGTATCCAAGTTTCATCCACAGTAATTAATCGGCGCCAAAACTCAGATTTATTGCACCTAAACTGTGCCAACAGAGCGTTGGAAATGTTCATTCCAACACGTTTTTTGAACACGCGGCACCCAACGCGCGGACAGCTTTCTCATCTGTAAATGTTGATTTAATATGTGACAAACACGCTCTTTTGACATGTTCATAACCTCTGCTATCTCTTTCACTTTAATTCGACGGTCGTCTAGCACAATTTGGTGAACTTTGTCGATGTTTCGTCGGTAGTTGCAGTTTTTGGACGTCCCGAACGTTCATCGTCTCCCAAGCTCTAACGACCACGTTTAAATTCAGCTGCCCAACATTTCACTGTGGTGAATGATGGTGCAGAGTCCACATACACAGAAACCAACTCATCTTTGATTTGCGTAGGCGTATTTCCTTGCAAAAACAAATATTTAATGACAGCTCGATACTCGATTTTGTCCATTTTCATAAAAACACTTACATCGACTCACTCAAACGACTGTTACACAACAACTGCGCGTCCAAAATGGCTGAAACTTTGGTAAGTAACTGTCAACAGATGAACAACGAAAGTCAATAGCTTTTATTTACGACGGCTGCTATCTTCATGTTGAGGTCGGACTTTTCAGACCACCCTCGTATTAACATCGTTATGAAGGGTTTTGTTGCTGACATAATAAGGGGCATTTACTGTTGTTCTGAGTACTTTTGATCGAAAGGATTGGATACGGTTGATGTTCGACTTTTTTGCTGTCCCCCATAGCTCTATTCTGTATGTCCAGATTGGCTTAAGTATAACTTTGTAGATTAGTAATTTATTTTCTATTGAGAGATGGGATGTCCTTTGAAGTAGTCTGTACAGTTGTCCAAAGTGTCTGTTTAGTTCTTGTCATTTTAGCCTCGTAAATTTAAATTTAAATACAGTATATAATTATTCATAATACGCAGCCATCATGTTAAATAGCATACCTAATAGAACACTTGTTTTGCTGGAGCTGTTGTGTGGCCCCCCTGGAGTATCTTCATAAGACTCCCTAGTATCAGCTGACGGTCATGTTTTGTGCCTCCTCGTTAAATTCACGAGCCCTTCCTCCTCATTGCACGTTTCTTTTAAACGTAACGATGTTTTGCCAAATACTTCTCCAACAGACTTTCTCTCGTGGCTCCGACGAAATTCCCGTTAAATTAGTAAAAAGCATGCTTCCTCAATATCCTGCATGTTTTGCAAGGAAGAAGGTTAGAAAACAGTACTATCAGTTTCTCAATCTATGTAGTTTTGTTACACTGGAGGTTTTATTACTGGTTTGTTTGAATACATCCTTTTATTGCCATGACTTTCCATTAGCCAGGTGTTGTTTCCTGGTGCATTGAGATTTTTTGTAATATTTTTGTGAGTGGTCACAGCCACTCCTTCGTGAACAGTGAGCCGAGGGCCGTCCAGCGAACACTGGGCTGCCGGCCTCGCCCCCTCTGGGCAAAGCCAGTCTGCACTCCAGAGCAGCCGGTCCTTCTCTACCAAGAGAAAGACCAGCCGCTCCAGACGACAGCCCTCGTCCACGAGGTAGTTCATGGGAGCTGCGGACCACTGGCTTGGGATCTTTTATGTAACATTGATATTGGGTTTTAGGGATATGCATTATGCGAGAATGAACAAAAGTTTACTAAAAAACAAATTGCATTGAACTCATTTGTCGGGAAGAGCGGAAAATTGTTATTAATATTTTTAAGGCCTACTAAAATCCTCCCACCTCTCTTGCATTTACTCTCCCACACGACTTCAGCCCACTGATGCACCACTGATCCGCTAACTTTGAGTTCACTGCGGCATACATTTAACCAACTGAACTCATTCATGCCACAAAAAACACAACGATTTTGACTTCTCCAAAACCACAATTTTACGAAGGTTGGCATTGCCCATTATGTATTCCATGCAGAAGCCATTTCCAAATCAAAATGGAAACTCCTTTGGGAACTTTCCCCTGTGGCTACTCTGGTGCTTCCTCACACTGATTGAGTTCCACTTCATTATTCATACTTGGTTTCAGGAGGTCAAATTTTGTTTTGATTTCTCTTCTATTCATGAGGTAAGCCGGTAACTTACCGGTAGTTGAGTGGTCCACTCACCTGTAATCCAGAAAAAAAATTGAAAACCTTCGTTCTCATCTAGAAAACCTTACGTCATTTACTGTGGCAACTAAAAAAAATCTGGTTCGCAAAGGACCTGTCACGTCAGCGTGCAGTAAAGGGTTTGCTTGGACACTGTAAGCTGACGATTTTAGATGGATTTCTTATATTGGCTACACAGGTGAAGCGATTGTGCTCTTCAATATCTGAATCCAAATTTAGCTACCAAAAATCTGATCTTGCCAATTTCTTTATTATAGTCATATCGATAGGTGATATATGTAAATGCTTTAGTGAAGTGGGTCGAAGGTAACTGCTCTGTTTAGCCGCACGAGACATCATCTATCCAGTGATAATTACAGTTACTTCGAAAAATATTTCTTTTCAGGATCCGATAGCATGTTATTTTCATTTGGCTATCCCAAATCTACCCATTACTTTACTTAATACCTTATATTTGACGGACTCTGTGGCAACTTGTTAATAATTCAACACAAGCATCCCCTCTTCTACACATTGTAGAGCCGTACATTTGGAATTGAATATAAATAAATACTCCTATTTATACCTTGATAAGGCATCACAATTGACGTTTGATGAAGACTTACTACTTCATTGTTGTAGATGAAGCCCGAAAGAAACTAATCCCTTCATTTTAATCTGTCTTAAATAGTCACTGACAGATTTTTATTTTTATTATAATTCTTATGGGCCACTCCACAATTTTTTAACCGAGCTTAAATCGGTTCTTTAGACGGTATAACCGCTCTATTTGAACCCCAAACTCAATTCTCTGAGTTTTAAAATCAAGTCTTTCGTACACTTAAGAAATAGCTGTTTTCTCACTCATGAGTATTTTCAATTGATACACTACTTTTCATTACCTCTCATTTTCTCCATTTACAGTGTATAGGGTAACCGAAATAACCAAACCATTTGCTGATAAACAACAACTCGTTACTAATGACATGTTTCACTGATTCAGAACGGCTACATGATTGCTGGTTTATAACCTCCTTCCACTGCCCACCTAAATCTTCATATAAAACATATCACAGATCCCATAGCAGTTTTCAATGGTACAGTGAGCACGCTCCTGCTTTTAAATAAATACAGATATCTCCAGTTTAAAGACAATATAAATGTAAAGCCTTCTTTATTTCCTTTAATTTTTTTTTCCCTTAGCCAAGCAATTATTTTCACTGGCTAATGGCTACCCCAGAATACACTAATTTTATAAGGTACACAAAAAAAAACAGGTGAAGACAAGCTATTAATTTTTAATAAAGTACCGGAGCGAAGAAATACAAAAATAAAGGTTTAGAATATTTCGCCCCTCTTGTAATTTTCTTTTAAATTTACCTTTCGTCTACAGGGAGATTTCATAATTAATTCTAGGTGTTTCTTTAAGCCCGATTCCTTTGCGCATCTACTGCGACTGGTTTAAGGCTGTTGGGCGTGTTTGTTTTTAATTTAAGTCCATCGACGGAAGATTCATTTCATATCTTTAACCCTGAAAAGGATTCGTTCAGATCAAGGCGAGGAGCACTAAGGAGTAAAAATATCATAAGGGGTGGTTTAGAGACAAATCATTTTTTTAAATTATAATAATGTATAATTAAGGTACTTAATGTCGAATTCAATATTATTAAAAACATTCTAAATATGACTACATCCTCTTATCCCTCAGGGCTTAAATTATTTTATATCATTTTGAGTACTATTTAATTATTATCTGCAATCACAGAATTGATAAATTACAAGTTTCATATGGATTAAAATATACCTTTGCTCAAGAAATTAATTTAAATCCTGGTTATTTTGCTTGGCTAATAAATTGATTCCTGAAACCCAGGAACCCTTATGTCCTGTCCATAGAATTTGACTACCATAAACTACTTAATACACCACCAGAAAATTCATTGGTAGCTTCCTTAACCTGGTGTTTTTTTCTAAAGCTACCATTTTTAGTATATATCTGTATTTTATATCTATTTTATACCTATTTTATATTTTTTTTAATATATATGTATTTTAATGCATGCCAAGAATCTCAGCCTTTCGGTAGTACACCAGAGCGCATCAAATACTTCGGGCTGTTTCATCAAATACATAAATATATTATGTAGATTTGACTCCATGAAAAGTGGTTCCCTCCAGAGCACGGTTAGAGTTAAGTGACCATTTAGACCATTAGACATAAAATTAATTAAAAACTAAATGAGACGTTGAAAAGAGTTTTAATAACGACTCTTGAATATAAGCACCCTTTTTACTAGTATAGTGAATTAAACATCGGCGGATATCCGCTTCATTTTTTTCATCTTCTCGCAGGGGCCATCATGTTATAATAGGCACGGCCTATTAAGCTTCTTCTTTTGTACAATTTATCAGGCCGTTAAACAATGAATGCCCTCCTAGCTTAGTAGTTTACTCACATGAACGAACAAATGAAACGACAAAAGTATCATTAATGACTTAATCTATAAAGATTTTTGGTTTCACCTATTGAAAAAATAAATTACTACTTAAAAAATAAAGAAGGAGCTTGAATCCGATTCAAAATCCAAATTAAGTTCTGTTACCAAAGTGCCTGGAAACCATTCAGGTAACCTCAAAGTACTTTCTTTTCTTTATAACTTTTTCTTCCCGAATACAATTTCATTTATCATTAATTTATAATATTATAATGTCTTTAGTTTAATTTAGGATTTTTTTTTTCGCTAAATTTCGGATTTATTTTTTTCTTTTTCTTTATTTTTCCTACATCCTATTTTTATAAGTTTGAGAGCTAAGAGAAAAAAAAAAAAAGTTTAATTTAGTCAAGTCACGTATAATGTATATCATTATACTTGTTTATTCATTATATAATTTCTATAAAATAACAAAACCTGTATATAATGTAGTGATGCTACAGGAAATACAAAATAATTTGTAAATAGATTCGCCTGAGGATCTATAATTATCTGTAAATTTAAAAAGGCTATGAAGGAAAAAAAAAAAAAAAAAAAGTTTAATTTGTTAGCTTGTACTACATGCCTAGAGAGACTCTAGGCACAGCCTTCAGTGGACTCTCACCACTGCACCGCAACATTTCCACCGAGGCTTCCCACACTCCTTAATTCCCTCACTCCACCTTCAAACAGGTACTCCTAGTAAAAGGATCCGCTCACCTCAAATAAATTCCCTTATTTTTCCCTTATCCATAATCTTAAAAATTTGAGAGCTAAGAAAAAAAATAAAAGTTTAATTTGCAGCCTTGGACTAGTCAAAATTAAACTAAAGACATTATAATATTCTATAATTATCGGTAAATTTAAAGGTGCTATGAAAGAAAAAAGAAAAAGTTAATTTAGTTTGTATATAGTTTTGTCATATTATATTCCATTTCAGTTGTGTTTATTATTGATTTTTATTTCTAATTGCTTTGACTACGTTTGTGAATAAATGCATGTACCACAATTGCTTGAAGGAATAGTCCTATCTCCCTGAGCTTTGCAAGGAGTTTATATTATCTTTACTTTATAGCTACGGTATTTGGTTTAATTTAATTGTTTTAGTATTATTTTTCCAAATTATGGCTAATTATAGCCTATCTAACAACCAGAATATTATTAATTAAGGATACCATTTGCCCATACCTTAGGTTATAATGTCGATAGATTACAGCCTAGCAGCAACCGTGCTAAATTACCGAATACCTCCTAATATCCTTTGGCACGGGTTTAATTTTTAATTGAGTAATTTCCGCCTATTATCCGAGGTTGCATTATTAAGTTTTAAGGCAAGTAGCTATGAACTGTTTAAGGTCGTTCGTAGTAGAGCTAATACGCCATTTCTGGGTCACCATCAAAGATGAAGAATGACAGGAGGGCTAAGGAAGCACGTAGGGGCTTCAGGCGAGGATGGAACAAACCCAATAAAGAAAGAGGACTGTTTAAGTTTTAAGGGGGGCTGTAGGGGTGCCCTTACCGATAATTTATATTTGAGCAACACGTAGGCCGGTGCCAGGAATTCAAGGAACAACCCGGTAGGGCTTGGGTAAGGGTGGCGTTTTATTTACCATTTATGCCTGCCTCCCTGCCCTTTCTAAGACAGTCTGTTTTCAAGCTCAGAACGTTTAATAAATAAAGCCATTACAAGGAGCTAACAAAAATAACTGTCAATGAAGAGTATTACAGATTGACGGTAAACCCTTTAAAAAAGATGTTATATTACATTTGAAGGGGGAAAAAAATAGTGACCAAAATTAATAAGTCTTAACAAAACTAATATAATATAATGACGACCAACCGTTAAAAATAAACAAAATTCTTAAAAATGATTTTAATTAGGCGATGAAATAAAATTTATACTGTGTAGACGACATGTCCGGGCATAAGCTGATATTTGAGCTCCATGGACGTGTATTCGATTTGGTATTCCCTATAGAGACGGTGGTCTAACTGTCTGCTGTCCTGAGAGGATTTTGCCCAGGAAGTTTGCAGAGCACTCTAAAGGACGTTCGGACAAACGGAGTCCTGAAGAAGTGAGAGAGGAGGGGATGTGAGGATGTCTTAATTGTGAAGCACGATGCGTGACTTGGCAAGCCTTGCCTGGGGTTTGTCTCACTTCACGCCTTTGGGACGTAAAGACCCTTCAGTTTTTCGTGGAGGGTTGTCATCAAAAGCTTGTGCATCCGGCAGATGATTGGGGTTAACTATAATTTTAATTATTTCATGATGGAGTTTTTAGATTTTTATGTGAGAAACCTATCGAATGCACAGTATCAAGGATATAAACATGGGTGTATGATGCATGGAAAGGTATTCAAAATAATATTAGTATAAAATGTTCTATGATAGCACAAAACAAGAAGAAATAACATCTGATGGCTGCCTACACACCTTGTACGTTTTATTATTTTCTTCTTCAAAAACTCACGCCTAAACAGTGCATTAGCTACTGCGGCACACAAAACTTCCTCGTCGCTACCCGATTAATAAAATTCAAACATTTGAAACAATGAAACTGAAGAAGGAACTGGCATTGGCGTTTTGACCAGAAGGGATCACTTATCAGGGACTTAGGGATTTGCCTAATCTCGATCCGTGATTACTGTTCGTGGTCAACCAACCACTTGTCCGCACGTATAAACCTCCAGAACCTCATGGGCCGGGAAGCCACACGTTATAGGAACAATGCTTAAAATTGCGGGAGGGCAGCAGCATTTTGGCACGAGGCGCGAGCACCCAATATGCCACTAATTGCACGTACATGCTCAACCAAACCACAGCACAATCACTACATATTCAGTGAAAAATAAATAGTGTTTGAACAAAAACTAAACGATAAGAGAGCATCATTGTCTATTGTAGGCTCCAACTTAAAGCTTAATGACATATTGAAACTCGATTCAAGACGAACGCTATTTCTAACAGACTTTCGTCTTCCTATTTTCCAATACGAAAATCTATTCCTTCAAATACCAATGTATATAGCCCTAAAAATAGAACTTACTTCAATAAGAATCAGTGGATCATAAAATTCCCTGTTTTCTCTAAAATTTGATTTGAATACATTACATTGAGGGGTTTCAAAGGCAAATCTTTTTCAAAGGAGGAATACACCCCTTCTCCGTATGAGATGTAAATTTCGAATACAGCGGCCCGCAGCCTGTCATGCCCCGACAAAGTCTCATAGAATACCTTTAAGTAGTGCAGGCATTTTCATACAGAGCTTTCTCCACGAAGCTGAAGAGATTCCATCTTGTAACACTGAGACTCACTAAATAATACGACCCCCCCCCCTAGCCGGTCGGTTAACAAACTACCTTATGATTTACGAGTCAATTATTTGTTTTCTCTCGTGGGGCCCCTCGTTATAGCACAGTTGTAGAGATGTCGAGAAACTTTTTTTTTTTTAATATTTCTCTTTTTTATGTAGTTATTGTCTCCGGCGAGACGTTGTAAATCTTTTTTTCAATTTCTGATATTAGTAGTAGGGGAGGGAGAGAGGGATGAATTTCGAAATGAAGTTTTCTCCTGGGAAGTTTATGCCTGAAGGAAACAAGTTCTGAGTATCCGCTAACGTCTGGATTGACTTTTTCGTTATCAATCGCATTCTAGTAAATTTTCCAAGTTTTGACATTTGATTTTTCTATTATTTACATTCGCGAAGATTTCATCTTTAATTATTTTAATATTGTGCATACTCAAATTGAAACTGTTTTCATTTCGGACATCGTAATGAAGAGTTGCTTATTTAATGGTAGGTTGTTGAGCCTTACAAACTTCTGCAAATTTTTATTACCAGCTACCTCCATTCATTCCAATCCAAAGTCCTTGGAACAATGCCCTATTCTATAATTCAAATAAAATTTTCAAAATTGTCCTTTACATGCCCACTTGAACACTCTAAATTTTAGAAATTCCATACATTATCTAGCTGCACACATTCATACAATCCAATTCAGAGATTAAAGTGGCAATTGCTTCTATTCTGTAACTAGCCTGATGTTGGGAATCGTAGCGCTTGTAAATATTCTTCCCTAACTGAAACGTCTGTGCCTCTTGCGCTTTCTCAGTCAGTCTGACAGGGGTCTAGATTCCTATCTCCTACTCCTTTACATTCTTCCAGGTTAATTTTGTGCTTTGTATATATGTCCATATTTCACGTGTGTAGATTGTAAATACTTTGTGAATGATAGAGTGAATGCAATACTCTAGATATAGTGAATAAGATTACTTATCACAGTTATTTATTTCGGTAGATTTTTTTCATTTAAAAAAAAAAATATTTGATACTTTTGAATATTTCCCCAAAATTAATAAATAAAAATCATTTATTTTTTTATTAGGAAAGGTAAAGTGTCGACTACTCTCACCTCTACTGGTAGAAACAATAAAGAAAGCTCCTCAAAGAGGCAGAAGAGTACCAGCCTCCCAGAAAAAGCAGTTTATCGCACGCCCCCCCACAACCCATTTACAGCCCTTAATTTTATGCCGGCTGATGGAGGGCCTGCAAACCCATTTTCCCTCAGGACCCTTGGTAGGGCCTACCTGTACCCGGGTCGGACCCTAGTTTTTCAATGCTCTCCCTATCTGCTCACCCCTTTCCCTTATCGTTACCCCTTTTTTCTTTCCTCTCAGCTCCTACTTTTTTTTCTCCTCAGCTTTGACCTTGGAGGACCTTGTCGCAGCTTTAGATAATGCTAAGGAGTCATTAATTTAACTAGCTTAATCGATTCTAGATTTTCCCAGCTAACATAACATCTGTAATTGACCTGATGAAGGTGTTTCTTTTACAAAAACAAACACTGGATAAAGAAAGTTAAAAAATTTGTATGCTAATTTCAATAAATACAAAAAAAGACTGTATTAATATTTGTAAATGTTGTATGTTCTACATTACCAAATACTAGATGTATTATGTAATGTCACTGGTTTTATTATAAATATACAAATAATAAAAAATATATTTACATATCTAGACTTCCGGTCAGGACCCGGTAAGACTCACTATCCCCTAGAATGATTGTAATATTTTCAGTCGATAACCTCTGAAAATTCAGCCATCTGAAACTTAATCTTGCGTAGACCACGATGTGATTTATCTAAAGCTACCGTGAAGTCGTTTTTTCTTTTACATCTATTAAAATATTAAATACGCGTAACGCCTTTAAGTGAAAATCAGCGAATTTAAATATATTACAATGCAACCGCCTTTGAAATCTGGGCAGTCTGATGTATGATTGTGAATGATGATGACGTGTAATGATAGAATATTAGTAGTATACTACATCAATTGAAGTGATTAAAGATTGACTAGGCTCAGTGGGCATAGCGCTTGATCAAATATCATGAGGTTCAAATCCCTGTCAATATGTTAATTATGTCATTTCACTTTCCCATGGTTGATGCCACAATGCCGATTCCATTTATCCATCGTATAATCGATACATCGTTATATTTCTTGAACAGATGTACGATATTTCTATGCTGCTCAAAACGGATATACGAAATTATACTTTTAAATTTTTCCATAGCGCATTGATGCCCCAGCCGCACTATTACAGCGGATCTAGGTTGCCATGAATAGTGGTCGAGGTGGCTCCTTTCTTAATATTCTTGAACTTTACTTATATTGCCTAATCTATTTCCTTTTATGATCCTAACTTTGAAAAGGAATTGACTCATATATCACAGCTGGTAATGGAAGTTTTGGCGCGAATAACTTTTGGTTCGGAGCCGCTGAGGTAAATCACTTTTAAGTGCAGGGTCTCCCTGTTTTTGGCGCGGCTGTAGCGTTATGGAAACTTGAAAATTAGCCTTTTCAACACCGTTTCCATGCCAAATCTGCATTATTAAATCACCGAAATCTAAATTTCACAGATTATTTAGAAGGCAATCAATGTAGTCAGGACGTGTGGAATCCAACACTGGAATTATTCGTGTATTTGGCAGTCTGCTTAACAAAAGTGAATGACTATAAAGAAAAATTAATTTGATATATCACGCATCAAAGGTTTTTAATTAAAAAAAAAAATTTATTACTGGGTAATAGTTAATGATATTTGGCCTGCGTTATGGATTATTTTCATGTTATTATCACACCTTTTCTGTTATCATTAATTTCTACGTGTAGGGTAAAATTAAAAATATATCGTACATAATATTTGAAAATAAAAACAAAATTGTTTTGTAGCGTGAAAACTTCGAAGTGATTACAGCACAATCTAAATTTCGCGCTGGTAAGAGATCGATAGGCTGTAAATTACATATATATCAAAACTCAAAAAAATTGAAACTCAAATATGACCCACCGATTCCAAGCCGAAGAGAGACGTAGATGTGATGTGAGGGAGGTTAATCGGGAAGGTGTAGGAAATCAAGATTTCGGAACATTCATCTGTAATATATAATATAATGTCGAGGTAAAATGATAACTCGACCCAAGAGGACGAGTTAAAAACTTGATGCAATATCAAGGCTCTAAATGCTCCAGGAGAACAACTGCCAAAATGCGAGTGACAACAGACTTAGAGAGAGAGCGAAGATTAAGGCGAGACAGATAAGGGCAATCGTTCCGAACTGAAATACATAATATCTGTTGTAAATAGATTAAATGTTGTAGTGATAATAATTATCTCAGCCTTTTAGGCCATAATAATCAGATTAATGAAGTCTACCATAAACTGCTACAAAATCAATTCATTTTTATGAATTAGTCCATTTTAATTCAAGTTGTAATGCAAATATTTATAAAAAAAAAAAAAAAGTTACAATATAAAAAAATACCTGAGACTATTTAAAATTCCATGTCTCAAAGTCAAAAAGCAGCTCATGAGGACCACAGCAGGCAGAAAAACAAAAGAATATCATGGAGTGTTTAGTTCTTAAGAAAACAACGATACCCTAATAAGTGTTTTAACTGGTCAGATTTATATTTGATAAGGCGGAAATTAGGTCTATTGTGTCGTACTAGTGAAAATGAACACGTTTTGAATACCTAACCAAAAAAAAAAAAAAATTGTTTTGGAATGAAAAACTTTATTGTCGCCTTGGGAAAACACTTAAAGGTCTTGAAGAAGAAATTGGGAGTCCGCGGTGAGAAGACTTATTATAAAACTTGTCCCGCGAGATCGAGGTGGAAGTTTTGAAATAAAGACATCTGAAGGGAGAAATCCCGCGATAAGGTAAAACTCTGATATTAGGACGGGAGTTCGCAGGGATAGCATTAACTATGCTTACCCACAGACAGTTCAGAGCTCAACCTCCTCCAGAGTTTTCACTTTAGCCTGTACTTGTGTGGCAGGTAAGGGTCCTACTTTTGTCTCCATGGTTTCTTATTTCAGACAGAGAAATCATTCTTTCGACGCGACAGATACATTTTTCCCGTTTTCCCTAATTCGCATTCGTCGTAAACTATTTATCATACATATAGACATATTGTCTTTTAGCTACTACTTTCACGAATGAACTTTTATTTTGTGTCTTACGCCATTTTTAAATGAAGCGTACGGTGTGAAGATAAGCGTGGTGGGAAGTGTTCTCTCAGGTGAGAAGCGTAGAAGTGTTATATACTAGCATAAAATCTTTTAAAGTTAAAAATTATATTGAGATTACTTCGTTATTCAAAAAGGAGTCACCGAGGCTTCTGTTAATGTTTTTCAACCATAAATCATTTGGTTTTCACCTATATCCGTTCTGGTGATTGTTAGTCTCCTGTCAGTTCAATCTATAAATATTTAATTTTTTATCGCTATTTTATTTGAAAACATGTAACATGAAGAGTCGGTAATTAATTACTTGTGACTCTCGGCGCTGTGATCAATAATATACAAATATTTTCACATCCCCAGCTGATTATAATTACACAAAGTCATGAAAATGACACTTAAGTGTTTATGACTTTCCCTTTTATCTAGAGGCAAGCAATTTGTTTTGCAATTCCATTAGACAGTTAAATTATCCCTCAAAGCAAATAAGCACCAAGGTTAATAACTAATTTAATCATTTAATAATGAATTTGAAATCATTTTTAATATAAATTGAATTTAAAAATGAATAAATAATTAGGAACAGTACGAAATAGAAAAAAAGTTGAATGCGTCAATGGTGGATAGAAGCTGTAATTAAGGCAACAAGAAACAGTGCCTAGTATTAGAAATTATCACTTATAATATATATTCATATAGATAAGAATTGATCATGTTCAATGATTTTAATTTAATAAATATTTTCCGTTTATCGAATCATATTATTTCTAATGTAAAACAAATTGAGCAAGAAGTGTTAGTGTGGTACTTAGGTTCCCATCTCGTCAAACGGCTCACCTCGAAGCAACATACGAGACTAAAAAGACAAGAAATAAACAGACGCTTTGGACAACTGTACAGACTACTTCAAAGGACATCCCATCTCTCAATGGAAAACAAATTACTAATCTACAAAGTTATACTTAAGCCAATCTGGACATACGGAATAAAGCTATGGGGGACAGCACAAAAGTCGAATATCAAGCGTATCTAATCCTTTCAATCAAAAGTGCTGCGAACAATAGTAAATTCCCCTTATTATGCCAGCAACAAAACCCTTCATAACGATCTTAACATACACTACATTGTTGAAATCATCCCTTCCAAGTTCATGAAATTCCATAGCAACCAATCCAACCACCCTAATCCCGTATCACAGTTATTGCATTCACCACTCATCCCTATAATCCTCCGCGGAAACTGAAACAGCAGTGCTATAAATCGTGACAGTGGGAGTCCTGTCAATGGCAGTTTCTCCAATCATGTCCTGAGCGTCTGTGGCTCTCGCGCTCTTCATCAGCCTCCACTGGCTCGTATCCGGTGACGCGGCTGACGGAGGAGCGTGAGGGACTTCCCAAGACTCCACTCCCTCTTTCGCATGCGACGGAGGTGACAACCATGTGTATTTGGGAGGCCTCTGGGCTGTTTGTAAATACAGTATAAATTAGCGAGTGAATGCAGATTGTAAATATGATATGAATGAGAACATTTATTACAATTACCTATTGCCTAATAAGGCAGCTTGTAATTTTAGCACAATAAAGATGTTTCAATGAATAAGAAGTGAATGTTTATTTTAATGCTTTATCAAATTAATGAATTGATAATAATTATCCTCTGCTATTAGAGAATCGATCTCAGATGGTTTGGTCTCATCTAATTGCAACAAAAACTCCAGCAGGCTTTTCTCTGCAAGCTCACGTCTCTACACCGGCGTCTTGATCAAAAGATAACAGCACTGCTGCTTATAAATAACGTTTGTTGGGCTGATATCGATTATAAATAGATTGGACGATGTATCAGTTTAGATTCAATTAACCCAGTTTCCACACTACACTAATAAACCTTACCCTACCGTAATTGGTCTTACACCCCAGCGGGCATTTCCTACCCCAGCATTTGTGATTGTTAGTGAGTGTTATTACAGATCCCAGATCACGATAATGCCTTTATTACATCGTTCAACTGTCCGTGCCGACGAATAATGTGGGTAAGAGATATAATTTAAAAGTTCACACGAACCTCCAATGATAATTTTTAGGGAATGTATTAATTATTTTTGTACCTGCGATTAGTTTCCACGTCCTGTTTTTCCCATTCGGTCAATGTTATTTTCTACTTGTAGCAAGCAATATTCTTTTACATGGGATGTAAACATCCCATGATCCCCTATATGTCGGATTACAAAGATAAATAAAGACAGTCTATTTCGAGAACTGGAGTTAGTCTTACGTTCCCATTTTCCTTCTTTTTATCACATTTTACCCGGTGGCGAATAACTTGTATATACTATAAAGTATTATTAACAAAACTATAGCAATGTAATTAGGAATCATAGAGTGCAGGACCTATTTGAAGATCACTGCTGCCTAAATCAAATTTGCATAATTCATAAGAGAGGGGGTGTAGAAATAAAACTATAATGCAAAATAAATATTATAATATACACCGATGCAAATCATTGAAAAGAATCGAAAATTACTGACTGGTTCAAACATAATGATAGTCCACCGATTAATATCAAATGCCCCTTTTAAATGAAACAATAACGAACAATTAACAATTAGGAATATCTTTATTACAATAGAATTACAATCTCCCTTTTATTGGGCAATAAGTAACTGTGACCAATGTTCTCATTCGTACCATATTTACCGTTCTTCATTCAGTCGCTCATTCATACAGTATTTACAAACAGCCTAGAGGCCTCCTGCACATTGTTGTCACCTCCCTCGCATGCGAAAGAGGAAGCGGAGTCTTGGGAAATCACTCAGGATCATCCTTCAACCACGTCACCGGATACGAGTCAGTAGAGACCGGAATGAGTACGGAATAGCTCGAGAGCCACAGGAGGACTTGATTGGAGAAATTTAGCATTACTAGGATTTCCACTGTCACGTATTTATAGCAGGTCATAATGCCGGTGCCGCTTTAGTCTCCGAGGGGGATTATGGGGACATGAGACCCAGTGTAATGTAATGGGTGATTTCAATGGGGTTTTATGAACTTGGAAGGAATGAGTGCCGAGAATATCTTACAAAATGGTGGGGTACATTTTATTTTATGCATTTTATTTTCAATGGTTTCTGCTGCCATCAATCAAGCCTAAAGGGAGGATAATTGCAAGAGTATACCGAAGTAAGCATAAGTACATGATAAAATGTATTCAAAGAAGAGGCATTAAGTTGCTTGAGTATTACGTGGTAGCGAATTAAGAACTGTGAATAATGTCAAACATTTTTTTGTAATGATTAGAAACGGGTTTATTTAAGTGTCACTATTTAGGTTATTTTTTTAAGAAGAAATATTATTGGAAGAGAAGTGGTTTTACTTTAATCTGCCACTGCATAACGAGCGCTCATTGGTAGATTTGTCTCCTAAATTGAATTTGTCATTTCTTCATCTCTTTTTGAGTGGCTTTCGTACTCAAGTAGGATTCCTCTCGATAAGTTATTATTCGGGGATAATAGGAGATCTGGAAAGGCCGCGTGGAATTTACTTACCAAAGGCCCCTGAACTCCAGTTGCCAAACAAGATTCCGCCATCAGATAGCTTCAAATCACTTTACTTTCTAATTTCCCGGCCGTTAAGGCCCCTCAATAGAATCCCCTAATGACCCAGTAACTCGAATTAAAAGTTTGCTCGGATAGTTGTGAATGGAATAATGGTCGCGCGGTAGTTGAAGGGCCCTAAGTTCCTACTCCGTCTGCTTCTTAGGGGGCCTGCTTGGATACACTGCAGATATCCGTTACAATATTTAGCTGTTTCCGAAGTCGTGAACTCTTCGTGGGCTCCCTCCCTCATTAGAGCAGACCGTCGATACCGGAGATGGCTCGCTGGCCGCTCACAACTTTAACTGGCTATGTCTTCCAGCCTAGGGGACATACCACGTACACTCTAACACAATATAACTTACATGATTACAGTAATCGGCCATTGGGTTACAAGTATCCTAATGCAACATTCGTCTCCCCCTCTTCTCATATAATTTGTTATTTATTATACTGTTATGAAAAAAAATTTTCATTATTCGCCTTTCTAGGCATTCCACACCCCATATCCTTCTCATACGTCCTTCAAATAGGGATCTCCCCTTAGTGAAAGGCACTTTCCAGCCAAAAATAATTTTCCTTATTTTTCACACATTCCTATTTTTATAAGTTTGAGAGCTTAGAAAAAAAAAATTCGTCATGAGTGGAATCGATTGTTGCAACTAAAGTGTGAAACATTCAAAAAGTTATATTCTCTAGAAATTAACCTAGCTCTCGTTGTGTTGAATCTGAATACGTACTTTCTGAACAACAAGAGACGCTATCCAGCTTCCATTGCGGCAAGAGCTCAAATCCGGTAAAATTTTGATATTTTAGTCAGTGGCACTTTGTTCCCGTGAAGACAGGTACATTAACTATTATAAGTGAGGCTCTCCCCCTTAACTGGACGTGCGTCGCACGGACCTTCATAGAGTAATGACAAGCGGTAGGGACCCCAGAAAAGTCACATATGACTTACATGATTCCCCCGAAAACGAAATTCCTGACAATGCTGAGGGATTCCAACAGCCCAAATGACACTGTCGACCCAGAACAGTGCCCCAGACCGCAACCCATGTCACAAACTCATTCGAACCACTAAACACGGTACAACAACGTGCTATACAAACCGAGCCCACGACTACTACTAAGCCCAACAATACCTCCCCCTAGTCATGGGGAAGTTAAATAGTTATGACCTTACACGCCTACTAACCGAACACAAAATTGCGGGATACCGAGTAGTACAAGGGCAACAGGACACTAAAGTGTTTTGTGGCACGGAGCAAGACCTAATATCAACAGTCGCCGCTCTTAAAGCAGCTAAAGTACCTTTCCACACCTACGCCCCAAGGGGAACAAAACTGAATAAAAATTTTCTATTACACGGTTTCGATTTAGCTCATCCCATCGAATAATTACAAAACCACATCATTCCTGCAGGCGGTGTAATATCTGTCTACAGACTGAGAAAAAGTGACCACAATGGCGCCAAAACGGAAATTGAGCCAGTTCTTGTAATAGGTGACGCAACTCTTACTGCGGACAAACTAAAACAAATCCGCCATGTAACGTGCTATTCCGAGTAAGCACCTATAATGAGAAACGTAGCATCCCCATGTGCCAGAATTGCCAGGAATATGGCCATACCAGGCGATAGAATCAAACTGATGGTGACCATGGAGATTAGACGCCAGGTCCAGCATAAAACTATTGCGTCAACTAGGAACACTAGATACGCTCCGGCACCCCCACCACCACGACAAACGGCTTCTTACTCTCAGGTGACCAATGGACAGCACCTGCTAACGGAAGAATTTCCAGCGCCCACGGCCCCACCTAATTCAACAATGGATGCCATGTTCAATATGTTAAGCACCATGATCACACAGCTGAATAGTCTCATAGAAAGAGTTCTTACAAAACTCGATGGACCAGCAACAAAATGATAGGTCGTAACATACTTAATTATAACGTTTGCGGCGTTAGGCCCAAACAAGGTGATGTCGAGGCTATCTTACGTTGCCATAACCCGGATGTTGCAATTTTAACAGACACCAGACTAAAGAAGGACTGCTATTGTCGTTTCCCAGGCTACTCTACCTACCGGCAGGACACGCAACCAACAACAGGGGGCGTGGCCATTTTAGTCAGGCAGGGAGTACCATGTAAACGGTAAACGACTAAACACAGTGGTGCCATCTGACGGGAACCACTATGTAGTCACTCTCCAACTACGATTGACAAACAATATTATCGTGACTGGAATTTATAGAAGGCCTAGAACAAACCTAACGACAGCCAGGCTCCTAATAACCCAGGTCAGCAAAAATTAAAAGTCACATAATCATTGGAGACCTCAATGCCAATCATAGCTGGTGGAGTGGAACAACAGCCAATGCCCTTGGCAGACACATAATCAAGACACCATTCACAGTAATCCACCCAGGCGTACCGACATTTAGGCAACATGGCAACCCAGATAGGACATCCACACCAGATTTACTTCTCACCCAACAACCTCATCGGGTCACTGGCTGCTCGGCGCTCGATTTCGAATCGTCAGATCATAGGCTCATTATCTATGAGCTAGAAGGCAACATTCCGGAGCCACCTGCTACAAGAAAAGATTACCGAGAGGCCAATTGGGGCCGATATAAGTATCTCATTAGTGCAGAGTTGCCCCCAATTGCGCCACTCAGAAATACTTGGGATGTCGACAGTGCCATCTATTAGTTGCAGGCTACCATTGTCCGAGCTGCTGATGTCTCCCTACCGAAGTTCGCCCCGGTACCGACTTCCCTGAGGAAGCCACCGGAACACATCATGCAACTGATACGGCAACGCAACAATATTAAAAACAGGTGGTTCCGGACGAAAAACAAAGACCTGAGGCCTGTGCTGCCTGCGCCCGACCGGCGGACCCCCACCCAAACTTCCATATATACCTCCTACCACCAGGTTTCGGCAATCATTCGTCGCACTAGAGGCAACAGAGGACCAGGAGATGACAACGTCCTTCTGAAACAGCTACCACGGAAGGGGATATCCCACTTATTGAACATCTTAAACTCCTCACTGCGACTACACTATTTTCCCCAGACGTGGAAGCATGCCGTTGTCGTCCCACTGTTGACACCGGCCATGAATGGGTATGAGCCAGCTCACTACAGGCCCATCCGTCTTCTGACCCAGTTGTCAAAAATCTACGAAAGGATTCTCTACGATCATCTCACCAGGCACTGTGACGCTCAAGACATCATTTCACCTCAACAGACTGGCTTCACCAAAGGACTTAGCTCGGACTGCAACCTTGTAAAACTGCAGCGGCACGTTGCAACGAACATGCGCCACAACAGAGTCACTGCGATGATCTCCCTTGACTGCACGAAGTCATTTGACTCCATAGATCATCGTACTCTCCTGCGACGCCTGAACGAGCACGACTTTCCTGCGCAACTCCAGACCATTATGTCCTCCTACCTAGCAGGCAGAACATTTTCTGTGCGAATAGGAGCCGTCTTAACAACCAGAAGAGATTTCGTGGTCGGAGTTCCCCAAGGGTCGGTGCTGGGACCCCTACTCTTCAACATATACACCACGCATATAGTAGGAGCTTCATACTCCAATTGTGAGGTAGCGGCATATTCGGACGACATAGGGGTCTACAGCACCAGCCTCAACCCAACGAAAGCTCTAAAGGCTGCAGAGGGCGCTAGCCAATTAATCGCCGACAGGCTGCGAGCTTTCCACATTCAAGTGAACCCAGCCAAGACTCAGGGGATCATCTTCTCTTTCCAGTATGGGAAAAAGAAGCGTCCACCCAGCTTTACCATAGACGGGACTCAATGTAAATTAGCCAACAGCGTCTGCTACCTGGGCATCAACCTAGGCAGGCATATGACGTTCGGCACACACTTGCAAAAGAAATTAAAACGTGTCCGCAGAACTTACTACTCTCTCCAGCATCTCATCACCAGCCAAGCCATATCCCTTCGACTGAAACTCCTCATATACAGGAGCGTCCTGAGACCAGCTATACTGTTTGGTGCACCACTCTTTAGATTCCTACATGCCAGCACCATAACTCGCCTCCAGAGCTTCCAGAACAACATCCTGCGAACGGCACTGTGGCATACCCCTTTTCGTGAAATGAAGGCTACAGCACCAGCCTCAACCCAGCGAAAGCTCTAGAGGCTTCAGAGAGCGCCAGTCAGTTAATCACCGACAGGCTACGAGCTGTCCACATTCAGGTGAACCCGGCCAAAACTCAAGGAATCGTCTTCTCCTTCCAGCATGGAAAACGAAAGTGTCCACCCAGCTTCACCATAGACGGTACTAAATGCAAACTTGCCAACACACCTGAAGAATAAGTCGAAAAGAGTACGTAGGACTTACTACTCTCTCCTGCATCTCATCTCAAGCCCGGCTATATATATCCCTTCGGCTAAACTGTTAATATATCAGAGCGTCCTGAGGCCAGCTCTACCACTCTTCCGATTCCTACACACCAGCACAATAACTCGGCTCCAGAGCTTCTAGAACAAAATCCTGCGCGCGGCACTATGGCATACCCCTTTTCGTGATATGAAGGCTCCCGACATCCACGAAAATATCGAGGTCCCCACCATCGCCGAAGCCATCCAAAGAAGACACATCAAGTTCTTTGACTCGATGAAACTTAGCCAAAACCCTCTGTTCCAAGACATGACACCCCCACCCCTACCTGCAAGGTGGCAACTCTCATGATCTAGGAAAGCAGACCAAATAGTGGACATCACGGCGCTTGGCCCACCAACAACAAGCCTCTAATGGGCACCCATCACTGCTATCCAACTAAACAAGACTGCACTACACTGCACATGCCTAGAGAGAATCTAGGCCCAGCCACTAGTGGACTCTCACCACTGTACCGCAACAATCAACCTCTACCGGGGCTTCCTACACTCCTTAATTCCCTCACACCACCTTCAAGCAGGTACTCCTAGTACAAGGATCCGCTCAACTCAAATATTCCTTTATTTTTCCCTCATCCTTAATCTTATAATTAGAGAGTTAAGAAAAAAAAAAAAAAGTTCCTTTATTCATACTAAATTACCAATAAAATCAGTTGGAACGCACTGGATTCGGGAAGGCTAGTGGACGTATATGAATTATTATATTATGAACATTCAATTGTTTTGATTATCACGCCTGGTGTAAATACATGGGTATAGAATAAAGCCATAAATGTGAAGTAAAGAAGTAATTTATTATTTAAAAAAAATAAACTTTTTTGTGGAAAGGTAATTCAGGAATATAACCAATAACTAATAGTTGACGGTGTACAATAATATAGTCCAGTTACTGTTTCAGTGATTATTTCTTATGAGCTCATGATTAGTATTTCTTATGAGCTCATGATTAGTATTTCTTATGAGCTCATGACTAGTATTTCTTATGAGCTCATGATTAGTATTTCTTATGAGCTCATGATTAGTATTTCTTATGAGCTCATGATTAGTATTTCTTATGAGCTCATGATTAGTATTTCTTATGAGCTCATGATTAGTATTTCTTATGAGCTCATGATTAGTATTTCTTATGAGCTCATGATTAGTATTTCTTATGAGCTCATGATTAGTATTTCTTATGAGCTCATGATTAGTATTTCATATGAGCTCATGATTAGTATTTCTTATGAGCTCATGATTAGTATTTCTTATGAGCTCATGATTAGTATTTCTTATGAGCTCATGATTAGTATTTCTTATGAGCTCATGATTAGTATTTCTTATGAGCTCATGATTAGTATTTCTTATGAGCTCATGATTAGTATTTCTTATGAGCTCATGATTAGTATTTCTTATGAGCTCATGATTAGTATTTCTTATGAGCTCATGATTATTATTTCTTATGAGCTCATGATTAGTATTTATCTAAATAATACAAATCTTCAACACCTTCTATATCACTGGGGGTGGGGGGATATCAATCGACAGTAAAAAAAAAAAACTGGCCGGTCTTAAGGCTTATATAGATCAGTAAGGCTGTTAACACAATAACGTTAGGGGTGATACTTACATAGGCAGAAGTATCCCCTCTATTTTTTATTTATATGTTATAAAATAATTACCTTTATTTTACGATAGGTCTGATAATTGAACCAACAAATTCTTTGTTCTGAAAATAATGAATATCTTGACTGTTGTTTTCGTATATTAACTAAACACGTAAATAGAATATGCAATATGAATTTCGGATATGTTTGGAGACTACAGAGTATATGATGGCAAACTAAAGACGGAAGAACCCCTATTATTGACATTGGTGATACAAGTATAGAGTAATTGAAAATATTTTTTAAAAGTGAATATAGCTATATCTTATAACATCATTAATTACCTTTATCGTGGCTTGTAAATGTGTTTGTTTTACTATGAGATGGACAATATAAATGTTTTTCTATCGCCATTTTTTTTATATTACATGGAAAAGATACTAATTAAGTATGCGATAATGAATGAATTGAAAAATGAACTTAAGGTATTATCATTATTAGTCCTGAGGATGCATAGGCGTAACGTTAACTGATGATGTCCAATCAGAAATAAGAGACAATGGAGAAATTTAATTTTAAAAGAGCGTAAATTTTAAAATATCAAAATGTATGCTCTATAGACGTACAGTATTAATTATTAAATAAAACATAAAGATTTATAGTGGTTTAGTAATTAAATTGTTACATAGCTAGACCCAGTTGAGAGGCTTACGCGTGAGCATTGCACCCTATTGTAACACTTTAAATATTGAAAACAGGAAAATAATTTATACTCACGCAAAAAAAAAAAAACGTGGAAAACATACAGACGGACAGACACCCAATAATTTCCACGTAAACTAACCAAAAAATTGAATACGAATTATACCCGAACAGAGGCAATAGCAAAATGTACTCGGGAGTGCACTAGTAATATACTAACAGAGATATTAAAATAGTAACTTTGACACTATCGCACAAACAACCCCTGGAATATTTTGACGAATATTAATGTCTATGTAGCAATAGTACAGCGCCTAGAAATCGTCTTGCAATTCCTAGACAGTTTCGCACGACCGAACAGTTGCGAAGGCTTAGTATAACCGTAGCGCCGGCCTCTCTCTTTCTCATAACAATATAAAACCGTTTATTCTATAGTTTTCAAAAGATAAGTTGGCTAACCACAATTTTTTTTTTACATATATGTTAACATTTTTTTTTTAAATATTTATACATTTGATAAACTTTCAGCATGAGGGGAATCGTTTATTGTTTCTAAAAAAATATTTCATTTTACTTGCTTTTATGTGTATATAATATATATGCCATTCTGTATCTATGCTTAATAAATCCTAAAATTTAGCGGAACAGGACTGACTGTTCATTGAGTTTTTTATTAAATAATTCTTATTACTACCTTATAAACAAAAACTATAAAAATTACTCTATTAATCAACTGAAAACTTTAAAAACATATATATTGAATTCGGTTAGGAACATATCAAGTGCGTGGTTTCTTTTGCTGGGTTCAATCCCCCCCCCCTATATTATTTAAAATTATTTTAGAGTTATCGTTCTACTCAGCGATCAAAACTTTAAATATTAACTAGGCTTTATCTGGAACTTAATTTAGCCTAAGGCTGAATATACATTGATTTTTTTTCTCAATACTTCACACTACTGCATAAGAGAGTGGTCTGAAAAGTTTCCGACCTAACATAGCTTTTATTTATTTTATTATCATATTCATGCTGAGGTCGGAAACTTTTCAGACCACTGTGTACATACTAAATCATATCGTACATTTAATTCCTGGCACTTATAACGCGGTTGCCTTGAATAAATATTATAATGATGATGATGTTGTGATCTCAGGATATTACCTGTGTAACTGCAAAATTATCCATGTGAATAACAAACTAAATAACAATAGATATGTAGTGAAGTACAAATAATGGATCTTATTCACCAAATTACACCTCCGTATTTGTCAGTTAAGTACATTAAAACAGGATCCGACGCTGGGAGGGCACAAATATTAATAAATACCATAAAAAAATTGTAATGGTTTTAATAGTGCCCGATCATTTGTTAGCATGTATAAAGCAACTCTTTATTACTATAATAGAGTTAATTAAAATAAACTAATTCCAAACTCTGGAATAAGATAAAACCTTGGTGCAACTAAAAATATACTCGTAAATACATACTATGGGAGCATAAGAGACGAAATTAGGAAAGTCCCAAATGTCCTGAAGGAATATATAAATATAAGCCATCCAAGGAGAAAATGGACAAAAGATGTAACAGGGAGCCTATATGTAGAAATATATGTCGACCAGAGGGACAAAGGGCTGTACAATAGAAACATCCTAGGGAACCCCAATCTTTATTCGTCGAATATATGGATCCAGAAGGGTGTGGCTCTACTCTAAAACATACACTAGCTAAACGTACTGCATCATTTTTTCTTATTTATGATGTGATTTTTTTAAACGATAAATTATTAAATGTTTGGAATCTCGCGTGGCTCTTATTCCGACCACTTCTCGCTGGTGAGTATCTACTTTTATACCTTCAAATTTTGTTTTAATAACTCAAAAAGTAGACTATATTACTTTATGACGTAAACAAAATTATATTTGGTAAAAAAAATATCTTTGGTGTTATGAATTAAAAATAGTATTATTGTATCTTTTGGTTCTATTCTTGTTGTATTCCGTTTTCCTAGATATAAATAAGTAGATTTTTTTGTTTTAATTATTAACTGTATTATAGTTTAAGTTTAGAGTTGCTTGGACACTTGGCAACTACATGTATCATAAAATTAAAGAAATTATAGTTTAAAAAAAAAAACATCTTCAACTGAGTGAAACAAAAGACCAGGAAACGCTTATTTTTACAAATGCCTATTATGACAAAGGTAAGTAAAAAAATGAATTTACATAAATAAAATCCATGTGAATTTTTCTCTTAGTCCTATTTACTGCAATATATATATATATATTTCATCATCTTCATTTGAAATTATAATTACCTTTTTATTAGACCAATATTTATATATTAGGTTCCTAGTAATACATAGTTAAGTCGAAAAACAGATGCGTTCAAGGTAACGTATTTTAACGTTGTAAGTTTTTCGTCAATTATGTTTTGAAGATGATTGGATCGGATTCACCGAAAATATAATAAAAATTTCTTCATAGGGCTATGAAATCCTGCTAAACTGAGCATTTCTATTCAACTCGTTTTGAAGTGAGCTTGGCTTACTCATATATATATATATATATATATATATAGAGAGAGAGAGAGAGAGAGAGAGAGAGAGAGAGAGAGAGAGAGAGAGAGAGAGAGAGAGAGAGAGAGAGAGAGAGAGAGAGAGAGAGAAAGAGAGAGAGAGAGAGAGAGACATTTAAGAGCTCATCTTGCTATATTATATTAAATAAATATGTAGTAAATCTTTTTTTTTTTTTTTTTTTGAGAAAACAACAATTTATTAAGATAAAATTACAATCTGCCTTTTATTAGGCAATGAGTAATTGAGATAAGTGTCATCATTCATACCATATTTACAATTCATCATTCACTCGCTCATTCATACAATATTTACAAACAGCTAATAAATAAAATATAAAACAGTAAACAGTAAATATAAAACTATTGTTAAAATAATAGACTAGAAACACAAAGGAATGTGAAACCCTTAAAGGACAATGGTCTGCCCTTTTTTATGGCTTTGCCGGTAGAGCTATGGATGATTCCCGATTTTACCTGGAGACAGAACAGAGCAACAAAACAGTTTTCCAGGAAGGACATACGCTGACCTAGGAAAATCCTGGCAGCAATTTATAATAGAAGCCATAATAGAAAAATTGTAGAGAAGAGAAATTTATATTTATGACGACACAAAATCCTCTCACACGCTATACTATATCCCTTTTCTATAGTTCTCTTAAGATTCAAACACCCAAGTTTAAAGGCGCTTTAAACTCTTTAGTATGCCATAAAGCACCTTTGGCATCTTAACTATTTTTACATAAGTGACATGCTACCAAAAATTCCATTTTAAATTAATAACAGTTTACAACAATTTTTTTTTTTTTTTTCCTTAGCTCTCAAATTTTTAAGATAGATGAGGGAAAAATAAATGATTTACGTGGGGTGAGCGGATCCTTTTACTAGGAGTACCTGTACAGTTTACAACAAGGAGTAGTATTACTACTAAATAGAGAAGTAATGATTTAGAATCACTGAGGAGATGAGTGCTCATGGGTTAAATACACAACAAAGCATCACCCTTATTCCTCAATAGTGCTGCAACCATTGACGTCTCATTATTATTAAACTTTTGTTAAAGCATCTAAACCATCGCACAGCCAAGGTGAGATTATTCCTGGAAGTGTTACAGGGTTTTTGGAACTTCTAAAAAGTTTAAGTTATAGAGATGATATTAGTTGGTTAATATTTTCACCAAATGATAAAAAAACACTCGTAGCAAACACCGGCTTCGTTAATAATCTCTCTTTGTTGATTTATTGGTTTCAACCCAATAAATAAATCTCCAGAAGAGACAATATCTTCAGTGTTGCCGTTATAAGCACCCGCTTCTGGTAATCTTCTCTACATACATTTTGGTTGTATGGGTCGTGTTTTGTGTTTAATACGACGAGACAAATTTGTTAGCGCTGCAAATTTTCTATTAATTAGGAGTGATGGGGAGCACCAGGACTCACTGTTGATTTCTCTTCGGTAATAATAATGTTACATATGAGATAAATTTTAAAATTGTGAATATCTTTTGAAATTTTAAAGCAGTCAAAGCTGTGAATTTTTCTTATTGATATGTTTTTGGACAACCGGTACAATACTAAATCTCTTTCCATCTATTGAAATCTTGTAGGTGAAAATTGTACATCCACCGACCTATTTACTAGCAGAGTCTACAATACAAGATGGCCAGTATATAATAATTTGACTATAACACTTTTTCCTGTAATCTTATACAGGAAATCTTAACATAAACTCAATAAATATAAGATTATTTACAGTAACTAAAATCTGATTTTTAAACATCGAAGATTTCAAACTGGTAGATTCTCCGTTTTCCAAATTCTCAGTTTGAATATTACTTCTGGGGTAGAAACTAAGAGTAATGTGTGGATTGTTTAAATAATTTTCTATACCTACAATCTTAGTTCATAAGCATTCCTTCCATGTCTTTACATTTGTGTTTGGATCTGACTTCCAGGCTTGCACGCTACAAGGAAATGTTTATTGTTTGAATGTACTATGGAAAATTTAGTCTGTTTAGTTTGGCAATCGATGAACTAAAGCAAACTTTCCAAGTGTTGTTTTCTATCCATTACCGAGCCGCTGCGTTCTGAAGTAAGATACTAAAATCAACATCACGTAAATATAACTAACTATTAGCATATATTTTAATGGATTTAGTTTTTATTTTTGCGTGCGTTTCCGTTTCTTTCAATAAGCTGGATATTTACAGCCTAATCCTGTAATGTTTCCTTCTACTGCTGTGATTCAGTACTCATACATTGTTTTATTTCACGTAGCCTTGAAAGGCTTGTGTGGTATTCTTTCATATATCATCTTTAATAAAGGTTCTATCATTCTAACCTTTCCCCTAAATGTAGAAAACTGTTTGTACATTACATAAAGTACAATTAATCTTGACAATTATTGCCATTCATTACTTAAATTAAATAGGTCCTACATAAAATTGCCGGTGAGTGGGTGGAGCAGCTGCTCTTTATATGCCTCGTTCGGGTTATAAACGGGAGGGACGGCTCGGCCTAAAATGTTTCATATCCCTCGTGTGCATAATTAATGGGGGGTGGGTTGTGGGAGGGGGGGGGATCTCTATAGCCAGCTTTTATTTTTTATATGCAAAATTTACATTTTACAGCGGGACGGTTTAGTGCGGCTCTACTACTGTAGTGCCTGCTGCGAAGAACAGCCCCTATGATAGTAGTCAGGAAAACCGGACCTGAACTTGGTTTTAAATACCAATTGAGTGACTATTTTAACGAGTGGAGCAGAAACAGTCTGAGCTCATATATCTCGCATGGTATTTTCAGAGTTTCAGGTTAAAATAAAACTTTAGCACAACATTAGAACGTTTGGCACAAGCGTTCGAACATCAGACGAATCCAAACAATCCAAACCAAAGTCCTGTATAATATATAATTAAATTATACGTGTGAGTGTCGATGGACACAGCGTATGGTAACTCTCCAGCTTTTAGCTTTTAAAAAAATTACATTTACAGCCATGACACAAGTTTTATGTTCTTTTTTTCATAATATCGTGTTTTCAAGCCAGTGAGTAGTACAACTGTCATTGCTCCCTCTTCCTATCCCCATAATACAAAATTATTACAGAATTCAGCATAGATTCTACAAATGAATCTACTTACAATAGGTCATTATATTTCCTGTAGCTTGGCTATATTTTATACAATTTCTGATTATCCTACATTGCGATTTACGCTTGTACAAAAGTATAATGATGTAAAATATACATTAATGGACTGAATTTATCAAAAGTGATGGGGCTAACCTTATTTATCATAAACTTACATCTAACAATAAAAACTTAAACTAAATCTTAACCTAATTTTCCCCAACAGTCTATTGCCGTCGATGCGGGAAGGGTAATAGTGTTTTTCGGGTAGATGTGTGAGTCCCCAAGGTGGGGAGGTAACACCCGCCGCGGACAAGGGTCGCTACAACCTCTAGCCACCGTCCGGCGAGCGCCAAGAAAGTGATAAAATGGGAGGACCTGTAGTCTTTCACTTCTGCTGCCAGCTTAATTCGTTTTGATCTGACTCCATAAGATCTTAGAAGGTGTGCCCCGACAGTGCACTGTGTTCAGGAGAAGAAGATGAGGGTAGGTATTATAGGTAGTTTATGTGGTCTTGGAATGACCACGAATTCATACTCGGTATCTAAGGGTAGGCGAAAACCGTCCGGATCCCAAAGGCGAGTGTAAACCAGTGAAGCAGACTAGATTGCTATGGGAGACGCTACTAGCTAAAGTTTGTAGGGCCACGGCAACCGTCGTCCGCGAGGGTCGTTCCGAGGAGATGCTAATCTTAGCGAGACAAAGGCAGAGAATCCCACTAGGAAGGTGTGGGGTCTGACAATGCCGGACTAAGAAATAGCGGGATTAAGAGAGAGAGATGCAGAGTTCAATAAGAAGGCCATGATTTGAGAGGGCAGTGTTCCAAGTGCCGGTTCTGTACGTTCTAACGACCTCACCAAGACGAGCCGGTTATATAGGCAGGCCAGCCGTGGTGGGGGGTTTCCCCACTAGCTTCCCCCTCTCTCTCTTTTAAGGCCTTAAGGTCTTTATTAAAATATGGAAACATAGATAGATATTTTTTTGGGCCGAGAAGAGGGGAACTTCTAATTATTCGTAATTAAGAGGTTGACACAACAGTGTTAAACACTGGGTTTGGTAGATGCTGCAAGGAGTTAGACAACGGGTGCAGGTCGGCGTTTTTTAACCTCTCGAGAGAGGTAGGTCAGGCCACTTTTCTCATGCTCCCATTCTGAAAGTGCTGGAGAGCTATATTGTCAGTCAAGTGAGTATATAGTGGGGCAACGTAGCATAGCTGACCAGAGGACACATTTATATTTCATCAATTTGAGACAAAGCGACAAGTTGAGTGAAGTTAGCCAGTGGAAAAGCGTGTAAGACTTGTGTTGTACTTTTTTCTATTTTTTTACTAAAGTGGGTAGACAATGTCATTTTTTCTCAACATTCTTTTTCAAGTTTATCTCACATTCAATTTAATTGAACGATAATACTTTACATAGAGTCTACTAAACAAATCCATTTTCCAAACCAATACGAGAACGAGCTAATCAAGGTTCCAAAACAAGAAGTTTCAGATCTGAAGACCACTCGAGTAATATTCGTTCTGACGGTGACACCAAAAGAACTTTCACGTGTGGTGTGTGAATCCAAAGGTATATTCTTGAACACTTGAAACAATGTTGCTAATTATTTTATCAATCTGGGCTAAAGGGAAGACTTCTTATATTTCGCGGTACTTCAGAAGGTATTTAAGATTTAAAGACTTTTTCCAAATGGTTAAAGGGACATTGACGACGGTAACTCATAACTAAAAATCAATGATAATGTGAAAATAAAGATTCGAGAGCTAGAATATAAATAGGGTATCTAACATTTCCTTCTTATCTTAATATTTTTTTTTTTATTAAACTATTTTTGATTTAAAATTATTTAAAAAATTACGATGTTTATTTGAAAAATTACGATTTTCCTGTACATCATTACTGATTGGGATGTAAGAATTCATTCGTACTTATGTACAATTCATATTCCTACCAACATTATATTCTGTCCAGGAGCCTCTCCAGTCCCTAGGGAATTCCTCCAACCAGCTGATAGAAGGGATGGAAGCCGCGGACCTCCCTCCATCTCTAGCTCTCAACTGTTGTTGGACCAGTGAAGGGACAAGAGAGCTTAAGACACTGAGGACATGAGTGCCGGCCCCCATGACATACTTTTCAGCAGTGGATCATGAGGCAAAAAAAGTTCCATGGATAAGGAGTTGAGAAGAGGATCTAGATGGAAGGATACGTTTTCGGGGAATTTGGTAAATCTTGAGGGTACGAAATCGAAACAGTTGCCCCATGGCTATCGCTGTGAAGGGGTTAGAGCGTTGAGTGGAGTTCTGAGCACTTTGGATTAGAATGTTTGCATTCCTTTGATCTTAAAAGGTTCGGCCGACCCTGTAGTTCAAACCAGTAAGTCTATACTGTTTTTAGCAACTGTTTGTGTTTGTGCAGTTTTTTATTTTCCCTTGTGTGATGTTGGAGTTTCTGTTAAGTAATATATGTTACTGTTCAAACCATCTTTTTAATTGATTTCTTTTAAAAATTTTATGAGGGTTCCGAATCAGTCATTTGTCTGGACGGAAAAAATAAATAAATGAAAATATTTTAAATAAAAAAAAAATGTAAAGGCTATTGATCAGTGAAACGATGTGTTTTTTAAAATTGATCTGTTAGTTCGATCTTCAAATTATAAACATAATATAACGTTCGTGCGCGAACAGACAGTCAGACAGTGCGAGAAGACATGAACCTAGGGCACGGCCTTGACCCTGCTCGATCAATAAGGTAACCTGGTGAGCTGCAAGCTGTCTCGTAAACCGCCCACGGTTTGTGAATGGGCGTATCTCTCATTGTTAACTAACAGAATTCATGTTTTATTATTTTAAATATAATATCACGGTTTCTATTAAATACATTACTATATATATGTCATATTATTATATTTAAAAACCACTAGTTGATCCAAGGATCCGTTGCCTCAATATTTAGCTATTTTTATTATTATCGAATAAAATATGTTAACATTGGTTAAAAAAACTCACGTATATAATTTTAAAATGTACACATCATCGAAATAAAATATGCAGAAAAATAAGAAAAAAATTTTCTTGACAAACTTATTTTTTGATGGTGAATAAACCACTCTATTTTTAATGATATTTTTTTTTCAAAATGGGTTTATTTATTACTTAAACCATCATGAAAAATAAAGAATAGTCAAATATTCACCAAAATAAATAAATACGTAGTATTCAATGCACGTTTCTTTTGTTGGTTATCAAAACAGTACTTCTGGTTCTTTCTGTTCTTTTTGTAACGAATTTTAATAAAATGTCTCAATAATAACAGTTAAATTTTAAATATTAATTTATCTGTATTTTCATATTAGGAATATCCCACAAATAGGCGTGCTCATTTTCGTGGTCATAAAGTTCGTCCATTGCATTTGTCCAAGGCCTTATAATTTAGTAACAGAATAGTATATAGAAGATACGTAGTTCTATATATACTACTATATAATATAGTAGCCAGATTTCGTTGAAGTGGTGATCCTTGTTTTCCGAAAAAGAAATATTTGTCGTCTACAATAGTTATTATAAGAAACTATTTTATTGAAAGAAAAATTACAATTTGCCTTCCAGCATTAATAATTGTGCTGAGAGATCATCCATACCTTATATACAATTCCATTCATACCTATATACAATCAATTCATACCTATATACATACAGATTCAGCCCAGGAGCCCCCCCGCCCCCGAAGCCAATCCCCCAGCAAGCTGGCGGAAAGGCCGGAAGCAGCGAAGCTCCCCCCGCCCCCTCTCCGGCCGTGGCGCCATCCGGCGTAGGCCACAGAAAGGGCAAGAGAGCCACACACGCTCAAGACATGAGTGGGGATGATGGCCAGTGCCAGGACCCCATGACATAGATTATCTATTTATAATAGGTCGCGAGGCCACCGCCGTGTTAGACGTCGAGGAGGATTGTAAGGATGAATGTTACTGGATAAGGAGTCGACCAAAGGATTCGGATGTGCGGAAAGGTTTTGGTGAAATTTGGAAAATCTTGAGGGTATAAGGTCGAGGACAGTTGGTACATGGAGATCTCTGTGAAGGGATGAGTTTTTAATATAAAAGGGTGCGTTGACTATGGTTCTGAGGACTTTGGATTGGAATGTTTGGATACGTTTGATGTTCGATGGTTTGGCTGTCCCCCATAACTCTATTCCGTAAGTCCAAATTGGTTGTAATAACTGTTTGTATACGTGGAGTTTGTTTTCTAGTGTGAGGTTAAAGTTTCTGTTCAGTAGTCTGTATAACTGTCCAAACCGTCTGTTCGATTCTTGTCTTTTAAGTCTTGTGTGAGGGTTCCAAGTCTTTTGTCTAGATGAAAACCTAGATATCTAACTGTATTGGACATGGGAAGCGGAATTGAATTGAAGGTTACGGACGGGCAGGATCCTCGACGGAGAGTAAATGTGGTGTGAACGCATTTGCCTTCATTAACCTTGATGCGCCAGATGTTGCACCACTTCTCTATCTTAGTGAGGTGATTTTGGAGGTTGTAGGATGCCGTTGACGGATTGGGATGTGACGAAAGAATTGCTGTGTCGTCAGCAAAAGTTGCAAGGAAGGTGCTAGGACTTAACGGAATGTCAGCAGTGAAAAGGGTATACAGGATAGGGCCAAGGACGCTGCCTTGAGGAACTCCTGCTTCTATGGGGTAATAATCGGAGTATTCTGAACCACAACGGACCCAAAAGAACCTGTTAGACAGATAGGATTGAAGGATTAGATAAAGGGTCTGCGGTAAGGAGATTTTTAGTTTGTAAAGCAAACCTGGGTGCCATACCCGGTCAAAAGCCTGAGCTACGTCCAAGAAGGCACCCGTGCTGTAGTGTTTGCTTTCAAGTGCGGAGGATATATGGTCAACAACGCGAAGGCCTTGTTGAGCAGTGGAGTGTCTGAAGCGAAAGCCAAATTGATGGTTAGGAAGAAGGTTTTTGGATTCAACTATAGGCAAAAGGCGTTTGAGTAGGATTCTTTCAAAAACTTTTGAAAGGATTGGAAGTAGACTGATTGGGCGGTAAGATGAGGGATCATTTGGGGACTTTCCAGGTTTCTGAAAGAGGACGATAATGGAATATTTCCAGAGAAGTGGGTAGTGGGTGGTTCTAAGGATACAATTAAATATATAGGTGAGGAAAATTATTGCTTTGGGTGGGAGTTGTCGAAGGATCTGAGCAGTGAGAAGATCGTATCCAGGATATTTACGGAGTGGTAGGTTTTTTAAGTGGTATTGGACCTCGGAGGGATTGACTGCCTTTGGAGGAAGTGAAAGAGGAATCGGAGAAATAAGGAAATCTTCGACCTTCGTATCGTGGGATGGATTATGCTGGTTGGGATGAGGTGTGAAAGTATGTGAGAGGTGCTGTGCGAATGCTTCAGATCTCTCTCCATCTGACGCAGCCCAGGACCCATCGCCACGACGAAGTGGATGTGATACATAATGGTATTTTAGGATATTTTGGGTAGCTCTCCAGAGAGAGTTGTCCTGAGTGGATGAAGAGGATAGGTAAGAATTAAATGTTTGGGATCGGAAGGTTGCCAACTCTCGCTTTAACAATTTACAGTTTTGATTGTAACAGCGGCGATCGGCAGGGTGTCGGGTTCTTTGCCATAAGGCTTTGGAGTGGCGTTTGATGTGGATAAGGTCGAGTAGGTTTTGAGGTAAAGAAGTTTTGTTCTGGGCATACGGGGAAGGTCGAGGCTTTGAAGCATTCCATGCACATTGTTGGATTAAGGTAGTAAGGGAATGTACGACATGGTCTAGATCATGAGGTGTTTTTAGGGTAACTTTGAGGTCAATGGAATTAGTTAGAAGTTCACGGAAGAGGTCCCAGTCGACTGGACCTCTGATGAATGAAGGAGGAGGTAGTTTGGGGATTGGGTGTAACGAAAGAGTGAGGAGTAGAGGGCTATGGTCGGACGACAGGTCATCGAGCCGTGTAGTGGACGAATTTATCGATCCTAATCCATGGTGGATGAAGAAATCAAGGATGTCAGGATTTCGTTAGGGATCTGCAGGCCAATAGGAGTCTGAGGAGGGAGAGGGGTGGAGTTTGTGGATAAGAGTGCAGATAACAAAGCTCGCCCTCGGGAGTTGGTGGTTCTAGAGCCCCACTGTTGGTGCTTTGCGTTGAAATCTCCACCCACAAGGTAGTGATGTCCAATTGAGTTAAGAAAGGAGGTAAATTGTGAGTTGGAAATAGACTTGTTAGGTGGACAATACGCTGCAGCTATGGAGAGGGGGAAGGAAAATGTGCGGATTGACACAGCTGTGGCTTGTAGGAAATCATAGGCAATCAATGGGACGATGTGGTGGGAAAGGGAATGGTGGATAAGGACAGCAGTACCAGCATGTGATGTTCCATCAGGGTGGTCTGTTCTGTAAACCTGGTACTGTGGGATTTTGAGGGATCTGTTAGCAGTCAGTCGCGTTTCAGTAATGAGTGCAACGTCAATGTTTTTTTCATGTAGTAATGTTGTCAGTTCGTTTGTGTGATTTCGAACACCATTGGCATTCCAAAGAAGGATAGTTAAGGGTTTTTTATTCATTTGGGAGAGCTTGGAATGAGGTGGGAAACAAGGTTGGTGAGCAGTGAAATAAGAGGAGTGATAAGAGTTCTGAAGTCGGTGAGAAAGGATGTAAGAAGGCTAGTGAGATCTGTGGAGTTGGAAGGGGGAGGAATTTGGTGTATGTGAGGCTGAGGTAAATGCTGTGGTCGAGGGAGGGGAGGAGGTGGTGCCTCGGATAATGTCTTGCGTCCACCTGACAATATGTTGGCGAATGAAGTGGAGCCATTCACTTCTCTGGCTGGAACGCTTCGCGGTTTCACTGCTTGTTCTACCACGAGTGGGCGGCGTTGTTGTTGGAGGCGGTTCTTCAGCACTTTATATGCCTCGCAGCCTTTGTAGTTGGCAGAGTGGTCTTGTTGACACAAGGCACATACAGCGGGGGATTGGCGAGGCTTCTTGCAAAGCTCGCTCTTGTGCTTGTCTCCGCACTTCACACACCTAGGTATGTGGTGACAGTACGAACGACTGTGGCCATATTCCTGACAGTTGTGGCACTGAACTATGTCACGCCTGGGATGTGGTTTTTCAACCTTTACTCTAGTGTAGTAGAGGTAGTTGACATCGTAAATTTTTTCAACTCCTGGCGTTTTTTCTAGGTCAACGAAAAATAGTGGGAGTGGCGTTTTCACCGGAGTGTCCATGTCCTTGTCCTCCCTGAAGACATTGACTACTTGTCTTGCATTGAACCCTTGGGCACTCAGTTCTTCTATAATTATATCAACTGGGGTCGTCGGGTGAAGGTTCCTAATAACAACCCTCAAGGATCTATCTTCCTTTAGCTGATATGTGTGAAACTGAGCTTTTGTATTTTCCAGATACTTAACAATCGCTCTATAAGTATCTGAATTGTCTGGTGTGATCCTAGTATCTCTGCTTCTATTGAGGCAGGTAAACTTACCAACCCCAACAATTTTTTTTAATTGGTCGCATAGTAGTTTAAAATTACTAATATTTTTTACAAATATTTGAGGTGGCTTAGGGGTTTTCAAGGTGGTTGTTGTCTCCATGTCATTATTTGTTGCATCTTGCAACAGTGGCTGGAACGGATTCGGGGTGAAAAACGGAGATTCTGCTGGTGACGGAGCAGTAGACGGTCCTGGTTGAGGTGGAGGCAACTCTTCCATGGGTGTATTGGTGGGTGTGACAGATGGTGGCGGCGGCAGGTCTCTCTTACTCGGTCTTCCTCTACGAGCCTTTTGTTTTGGTGATGTTGGTGTGGTGGTATCAACGGACCGAGATCTTTTTTTATTATTATTTGTTATTCATCGCCATATGATGAAAACGCATAATAATTTATTCTGCCCAGCGGAAATAATTTAATTATTTAAAAAAAACCCGATGACTACTCCCAGTATCGAACGCACGACGTGCGGTACGAGAGTCGCCGACGGTAGCTCTGAGCTATGAACGAACCTATTACCGGCTATCTATCACTCGGCCGGTGAGCCAAGTGAGGATTTGGCCCAATATGGCTGCCGTGACTATCTAATTGTCTATGCACTAGCACTTATGAGTATAGTTCAATGATATACATTCACTACTCACGTTCAACCTTCTCCCTCGAGATGAGCTCCCTTAAATAGTCTGTTGGGACTGTTTTCGCACCGTTTCACTTCCTACAAAAGGTAATAACGATAGTTCAGTTGCAGAGCGATGTGGACACGTTAAACCAATGGCAGCGCAGGCGCAGAACTCGTCTACAATAGTAAGAACAAAAATTGAATTTAATAAAATATTCCTTTGATTTACCGGATAGTGGTAGGGGGAGAAACTATTTTTTGCTTTTTGCTAAACCACATTTCATCTGCACAAAAATCACTAATTCGTACTCCATAAACGAAAATAAGCTTGCGGCTATTTTCTAGATTATTACTATCTGTAGTAGGTAATTTTTCAAACAAGTAAATCATGAATTCAAATCAAAATAAATATTCAAGGCTGGAAGGGAGAAGCTGAAAGGGAAAATAAGCTAAATAACTAATTTCCCTTCCCAACGGCCCCTCCGATAAGCCACTAGGTGCAGTGACAGCTGGTCCACGACGAATCAATACGAAACTTACAAGTTCGTATAACAGTGATTATAGAATTCAATTCAAGAAATCTTGAAATCTACTCTTTAAAGACTAGCCCAGTTCCAATTTATGGTACCCGGGAAAACAAATCTCCAAAAAAATAATTCTTGTATGGAATTGAACCAAGTCTGTTCACATCATCGCACCTATTGATCACTACACTCTAATGGTCATCTAATCGGATTTGTTATAATATAATTATAGATGTTTGGAAGTAACGAGAGACTAGCCAGTCGAATACAATTTCAATTCCATCCTCAGAAACGAACATCTCATTGTTTGCCTCTTCCGCACTACTAATTTGAATTTTCCTTTTTTAGTGAGAACGAAAAATATCAGTTACCTGATGTTATATTATATAAAGGTATGTAGGGAGGGCTTAACATGTTGAATGGAGATTTAAATAAACATTGAACTATTGTTCGTGGTCAATCAAATGGGAATGCTTTAAAAAAACCTTCAAACAAACTATTATTACGTTCTTTGAATATTATATGATAATTTTATTTTTTTATTCTTTTACTTTAAATTTATTTTATTTACTATTTATTATTAGGTTCTATTAACAAAAATAATTCTGGCAAAAAGATGAATTTAATTAATCAGATACATATATCAGGCTGATTCCAAAAACTAGAGTGGATATAATGCTCTGTGTGTTTTTATTATCACAACCACAACTACACTGTCCTTTGTTTTTTTCATACACTCTCACATGTTTTTATTTTGCCTTCTTGATAAGTTGGATTAAATATTATATACAAACTCCACAATATCTAATATCACAACACTATATATACAGGTTTTATTAATAATGGCTTATACAATACACATGATTATTATTTTAATATAAAAAATAAATATATTTTGGGATGGATTATTTGGAAAAACTAACACTTTTACACAAAGTAAATATCAATAATCGTAAAATTAATTAAATTCAATCACTAAGTTATATGCGAAAAAAATATATTTCTTTTTATGTTGGCAATTCCCTAGCTCCTGCATAAGTTGTGTACAGGTAATTATAAAAATTTTGTGAAACATTATTTATAAACGAGAGTGATTTCGATAAATTAACCCTCATAAAACAGCTATATCTTTTTAATGTGTACTGTCAGTTTTTTTTCACCACCTTAATCCTAATTATCTTATTAAGAAGGTCTGACTATATTTTTTGGCTCACTCTTCTTGCTAGTAATAATGTCAAATTTATTAAATACAAAATTTAATATAACTCTCTGGTACATCCAACTAGCTCAGACTTCTCAGGTCTCGTTTGTCATTGTTCACTATTTTCATCATCATGGACTCAAAGTTTTCCGAATCCCCAGAAATGTTTAACAGCTAGCACGGCCACTGTATAATACAATTATTGAGTTACATCCAATGAATTTAGCTTTCTAGAAAAGATTAACTAACTGTGAAAAGGTTTTAAGCTAAATTGCATGTTTTATTAAATTTGGAACCATTAGGAGAATGAGGCTACACAGTAGTTTGTAACGACCTTTAATTGCCGAGGTTGAATTTCCAGGCAGGTAGATAAAACGTAATTGTATCAGAATAACATTTGCCGACTGTTGCTAATATAAAATAATAATTTCATTAAAAAATAAATGAACAGCTCCAACTTGCACGGATTTGAGACCACGTGAAAACTATCTTACATTACTAATTGCTAGTATGGAATTAAAGCATTGTCATCGCATCTTAATTGTGAATTTTGGCGTTATAACGGAAGTATTTCGTGGCGGAGTTTAAGATAATAGACCATCCAATTTAATAAATATTTAATTAGTTAACACAAATTAATAGCCTTTTTTCCAATAAATAATTTTTTAAAATGTACAACTTATTATATTTATAAGTATTTCTTTCCTTAAACTTCCACCAACAAAATTAAATCTAACATAAACTTGGCTAAAAACTTTGTGTATAGAATGGACCGGAGTCGCAGAACTGCCTTGTTAATTTCTTAGCAATATCAACTTTCCCAACTTTGTGTTTCTTTTAGTTTCTTGAACTTCTGTTGTGCTTTCGCTGTAATTAAGTTCTGAATCGAAAAACTGAGTAAAAACTGATTGTAAAATCATTTTTTTTAACATTTCTTGTTTACTGTGTCAACCTGTTGTATACTTTTAGCCTTGCGGTACATTTATATAAGTCATTACCAACAAATGTAGTTCGCAATTATGTTGTTGATGAGCTTGACGAACTTGGTTAAGTTCGGTATAAAGTAGAAGACTATAAGAAAAGCGTCGTTTCGCAAATCGTTTAAACATGAGTTCCCAAAAGTTTCTAATGATTGCCCCAATGATTGCAAATATAGTAACAATAAATTTGGAACAAAAAATATGTATTTTTTTTTTTTTTTTTTTTTTTTTCTTCATAGCCCCTTTAAATTTACAGATAATTATATATAATTATAGATCCTCTGGCGAATCTATTTACAAATTATTTTGTATTTCCTGTAGCATCACTACATTATATACAGGTTTTGTTATTTTATAGAAATTATATAATGAATAAACAAGTATAATGATATACATTCTACATGACTTGACTGAACTGACTAATAAGGTGATGGGACTCACCTTTTTAATAATTTTTTTTTTTTTTTTTACTAGATTTTTATTTAGATTTTTATACATGACATAATCGACTGTTAAAGCAAGATTAAATTAATTTTAATCATTTTTACTCTATTGTATTTTGATTAACCATAGTATAGGGTGTCCCAGCATTAACGCAAGATTTGATTTAAATAGAAAACACAGTTTTAAGTATTTTTGTTTAATTTTTTTATTGAATTATGAAGTAAATAGGATAGTGTATTTATGTAATAACACATCGGGCAAATGGCCTCCACGACTTTGCTGGCACATACGCACTTTTGTGTCCAAATTTCCCATGACCATTTTGCATAAATGTGGTTGAATTTCGTTGATGCAGCGTTGAATTTACTCTTTTAATGCACTAGTGGATGAAGGCTTGTTTACATACACATCTTACGTCAAATAACCCCATAAAAAGAAATCTAAAGGTGTTAAATCACACGATCTAGGGGGCCAATTCTGATCACCGAAACGAGAGAGTACACGCGCTACCTTCAATTGTTGTGTTAACTGACTTTTGTGAGCTTGGATATCCAGATCTTCAGTGAGTATACGCTGTAGAGAGCTTCTTGAAATTCGCAATTCTTGTCTACGACGCCAAACTGATGTTCCTGGATTTTCAACAACACTCTCACGCACTGCTTCGATATGACATTTGAACGGCTTGTTTTTGGACGACCAGTGTGTTTAGTGTCTCCAACTGATACAATCTCCCTAAATTTTTCAATTAATCTCTTCACAGTTGATGAAGTCAAAACACTATTCCGTCCATATTTTGTATGACATTTTCGAACTGTGGCCGCCAAACTTTCATTATTCTTGAGATAATGTTCATCAATAAAGACACGTTTTTCTATCATGTAACGCTCCATTTTTACTAACCCTAAACTTTCTACTGTCAAATTGTTTTTTTTAGGGTTCCCAGCACTTTACTGCACAAATTGTGGAAAATTCAAATCTCGCGCTAATTCTGGGACACCCTTCATAACTCCCTTATTTTATCCCAATAACACCAAATTAATAATCAATAAATAATCTTTTTTTTTAATGCAATCAGTATTTTTCAATTTAACGTTTAACAGATACAAACATCCCGATTTATTAAGCTGTGTAATTATTGCTATCGATTCAGAAATGTTTCACATTTAGCACATAAACAAATTATTTCATGAATCTTTAGTATGACCACAAACTAAGGAATATTAGGTACCAATTTTTCAGGCAGGATATTTTTTTTTTTAATTTATGTTTGCCATTCACGTGTATTTTTTGTTGTTACTGAACCACGTTTTTCCCAGTAAGTTAGGTTTCCTATGTCTTGATTTATTTCTATTCGATGTGATCTTTTAATTTGACAACAACCATATTTTTATAATTATATTGTTTATTTTGGACTAGTGTTCCAGTATAGCCCAAGAAGCATTAGAAAATTTAGTTCGTGAAGCTAATACCATTCTTCTCCAGTCATACTTAAAGACTGTGTTTGTTTTATCGCTCCCAGGTTTTAGCTGAGCCCCGCCTTTTGGCTTCCACAGAACCTTTACTAATAATTCATTGATTTATGAAAACTCAGTAATTATAATAATATTAGAGGCCTAGGCTTACACTCTTAGTTGCACAATATATTTCTCATTTCCTGAATCCTGGCACCGCATATAAGTGAAATGCCCATCCTGAGCTAGAAAACGTTTTATATGCGTCTTCAGAACTGTTTTTTTATTTTTTATTAGACAAAATGAACGTTAAAAGCAAACGTGAGACAATTAGAAGGTAACAGTGAGAGAGGTAGTGCATAACAAAGTTGTATAATGTACATAATTCTGTACAAATCATAATTCATACAAATCAATTGCTATATTTCAAAATTTTAAGTACACTAGTTAATTAAAAAATCAGTACTATTTCCATTCATTTCCATTTTTTTCCTGCACCAAATTCACGTTTCAAAACGTTGTGGAATATTTGAGTGTTTTTTTCTTTCAACCCTTTGCGGAATAAAACGTAAAAAAAAATATTTGACAGGTAATCGACAATTATTTCTTTTTTAAATTAGTACCTAGCTCTCACGAGAACAGGGCAGTGACGTGCTTTTGGAGCGTGATCCTTATCGCGTAGCATTCGAATAAATAATCATTGCTCAAGAAAATATATTTTTCAAGACTTTTTCACAGGTTTTTGTCTTATTCATTGGTAACTAACTGACTGGCTGTGGCTGATTTTAAAGTACTAAATTCCTTCCACTACCTCTCAAATAGAAAATTCAAACCCAAAAATAGGATCATTCTACATTCTAAGATCAATATTCTTGGCATAGCTCACTTTGGTCTCAACATGGTTTTTGATATAAACCCAAAATTTGTGCTTACCGGCATTGTATTTTGAAGTTGGTTATTATAATCACATACAGTTGAACAAGCTCTAATAAGGAGAAATACCAGTAAGTTGTAAGGCCATTATTACTTGATTATCGGTAATGATTCATGAAGAGATAATAAATGTATTTTAACTACTTTGTTTGTTTTTACAGTAAGTAAATATTTCTTACAGAATAAAAACTAGTAAAATCCAATTGAAATAAATAAAACAACATTAAGTGAAAACTTCATTAAAAAAACGTTATTTGCTTATCGTGACATTGGCCTCTAGCAAGTTCATTTTATTTATCTCGAAATATTTTCATTTACACAGTTATATTGACGTTTTTAATGGAGATATTTAATGTATCTATAGATAAGGAAATGTATCTGTCACAGAAGTTAAGTATGTTAATTTTTCATTTTAATAAAGTATATTACTTGTATTTATTTGTTAGGCACATACATTAATATTTTTTGTAACATCTGATACAAAACCAAGCCACTTACATTATCATGAGAAAAGCATGGACTTCAAACCAACTTTTAGTTCTCACATTTTGACTTTAAACCAAATGCTTTTTCTGTTGATTAGAGTTTTTGTGTGGCCTAGTGATACTCATGCTCAGTTTTGCCCAGACCGGTTAAGAATAAAGGTTTGTATGGTCAGTTCAAACGCATATATGTATTTCTATCTCAGTTTGATGATTGGTGACACGCTGTAGATCAGAGGAATTTATGAATGGTTTAACCGAAGTTTCCATGTCTCAAGTCCTCCACAACAGACGCTGAGCTTATTCAGGGGGACCACTGCCCCATCATCTCTGTTCTTCCTTTATGGAGGTCAGCGTTCGTTAACTTACCTCAGCCGAAAGCAGAAACCTCTCTACTAGGCCAGTTGTCATATTGTTGTTTGTGAGGGTTCCTCCCGGGTAAAAGCTTCTGGGGTGAAGTAACCCTAGTTATAGCTAGGTATTAGCAACAAACAATAGTGCCTATCAATCTGTACCAAAAATAAGAACTTAGAAATATGTTGCTTGAAAATATAAATAAATCTCCCCCAATTTGTTTTTCCAAAGTTAAGGAGCGTTTTATTATAAATCTGTCCCTTTTACATTCCTCATCCAATCTATGCATATATCCCCTCAAATGATAGTTCATAGTACATAAATGGATTTATATGAATGCAACATTGGTAAAATTAGCACGGTGTATGATGGCTGGATGAGGTGTAATTTTGTAACTGAAAAATTAAACGATGAAAAAAAGTTAGACAATGTAAAATTAATTCGCTTAGCTTAGTATCTGTAGTGCAGTAGTTGTGGTAATCGTTGGATAGAAGAATGTTTAAGAAGCAAGGGTGTAAGCATTAAAGGAGGTTTAGACGCATCTTATGTCTGAAAACCATTATAAAATACACACTGAAAGCAAACTACGGTTTGGCAAATCCCATAATATCTCTGGACATTGATTGATGGTACGCAAGAGCGAATGTTCAATTACGAGAAACAAATTCACTTAGTACAGATATTCTTAACTGAAAATTCACTCATTTAGCATCAACCTAATTCTAATAAATAAATTTAGTTTTATCCTTATTGTCTCATTAGAATATATATGACTGTGCCCTTAAAATAATCTTATTGTGAATGAAGAAATTATTTTAACAGTCCTCTATTGTCCTCTTGTTTGAACTGCATAATTGTTTTTAACGTGTACGTCGCATGATCGGTCAATTTTTAGTATTTCGTCTTCAATTAAAGTGACTTCGGTTCGCACCAGTAGATAGCGTTAAGTTTGTTTCCTTATTCTTTTGTCAATGTTAGAATTTTTTTTCTTTTGAGATTTGGTAGTCAATACATTTAGGTTTCTATATAAAGAAACTTCCATGTAATTTTGTTACAACTGTCAGTTTACGGTCAGTTTTAACATGGAGTGCAAAATTTTCTTTTGCTAAAAAAGCTTTTTCGACACATTTTACTTTTTTATTTTCATAACGGCAAGAAAGCGGAAGTGGCTCACAAAGAGTATGTGAAGTTTATGGCGTTGATTGTTTAACAGAACGCTCGGGCCAGAATTGGTATAAAGAAATTCGTCCTAGAGATTTTTCACTGAAAGATGACCAACGTTCTGGTCGACCTTCTGAAGTTGATTATTACAAAATGAAAGCCATTATATATGGAGCCATTATGAATCGAATCGTGATATAACTGTGCGAGAGATTGCAAAACCGCTAAATGCATCACATAATACAATTGTAAATCATATAAGACGTCTTGGACTTGTTAAGAAGCTCGATATTGGAGTTCCACCACGACAATGCAAGGCCTCACACATGTTTAGCAACATGCATGAAACCATGGTTGGGAAGTGATGTCACACCCCCCATACAGCACCGACCATGCACCATCGGATTATTTTTTATTTCAAAGTTTACGAAACTTCTTAGACGGTAAAAATTTCAGAAATAACGATAACCTCAAATCGCACTTGGTTCAGTTTTTTGCTAATTAGGATCAGAAGTTCCATGAGCGCGTTCTTGAAGTTACCAGAAAGATGGCAAAAGATTATTGACCAGAATGGAAGATATTTAACTTTAAAGTTCATTTTTTGCCTAGAACAAGTTGAGTTTTATTTCACAATAAAAAACCTAATTATATCCAACCTCAATAGATCACCGAAAATAGCGTATCACTGTTATTAAGGTATATTTCCTTTTATTTAAACAGAAAATCCGATTAACTTCATATATCTCTTATTCTTATAAATAATCCTGGATCGTCCTATTCTTGTCAGGTACACCCGGGAAAGGTACTATAAGGGGTAGCACAGATGCCCTTGTAAATTTCAGCCCTTAGTTGTATCTCGGCCGCGGGCAGTGGCCACCAGATATTTGCCAGTTCGGATCACGTAGGAGCGGTTACAGTATCCAAAGAGATCTATTGCAGCTGCTGCAACCCCCTAGATATATATATATATATCTATATAATATATATATGTATGTGGGAGGATATATAAAAAATTCAATGGCCGTATTAATGTCAGGACCGTTTTCTATCGGCTAAGCTGCACGGACATCACGTACGCTCGCCTCCATCAACCTTTATCGGTGTAGCCACTGATGTAGCAAGATGTTCTCTCCGACCACTTACCCCCAACCAGAGGGGAAATTTTATCCGAGACGGCAATCACTGTGCAGTTTGGCCCATAACCTCGTAACTTTTATTCTCTCCCCGTCAGTTTGCTCACAACTTTTCCTACAGTATATTAAAGCTATTTTTATAACTAACAATCAAATATGCACTAAATATTTTCAGCTAAAAGATTAAAGATAACACTTGGAGATGCAACAGTCTTCTTTTAAACTTTTATTTTGTGGGATATTGCTGAAATTCTTTTTAGGATTTTTAGGACAACTGAATGCTAGTTGTGGGCCCTTTTTCAAATAGGGGAATGTACATGTCACTTTTAAATTACATTTCCTTCCCTGACACCCACACCACTACCGGCAAGATGGCAACTCTCTAGATCTGGGAAAGCAGACCAAATGGTGGACATTACGGCCCTTGGCCAACCAACAACAAGCCTCTGACGGGCACCCATGACTGCTATCCAACTGAATGAGCTTCCACTACATGCCTAGAGAGACTTAAGGCTCAGCCTTCAGTGGACTCTCACCACTGCACCGCAACATTTCCTCCTCTACCGAGGCTTCCCACACTCCTTAATTCCCTCACTCCACCTTCAAACAGGTACTCCTAGTAAAAGGATCACTCAACCCAAATAAATTCCTTTATTTTTCCCTTATCCATAATCTTAAACATTTGAGAGCTAAGAAAAAAAAAACCATTTGAGACATACCTGGAGTTTTTGTAAAATTTATAAGTTTATTGATTCCATGCCAAAAACGATGCGCGTTTAATACACGAAGTTTGTGAGAACTATTTTTTCACGACTGTCTAACTTTTCATTAACCACGGGGGAGGGGGCAAAACTTTAAATAATAAATATCTTCTGAACTGTACCCAAGATCCATAGGCCTGCCTGGTATTCGTGTTTTGATTTTTTCTTGTATTTGTTCATATTTAACGTCAAACCAACTGGAGTGTTTATTATGTTGATCTGTTTTAAGTACTGGATGGTGTTAGATGCTTGGCTTGCTGAGGGGGTTAAGGATATGATGTCTTTAGTCCTCTGTTCCTCTGTGTATATTTGCATGTGAACAAAGTTGCATCTGTTAGTGGAGTGATACCAGACGATTCACACGTAGACCGATAGAGTCCTATAAAGATATGAGGCCAATCCTCAGTCTCGTTAACCCACTGCTGACTTCTTGACAGTGCCGAAGATATTTCTATTTTAGCTTAAAACCAATCGTCATATCGGGATTGTGTGTATTGTACATTTTAAATTTCTAGTCTGTTTTGGGTCATTTTTGCGACTGCCATGGAACATGAACGAACTGACATGGAACATGGAATACCCAAAAGTTTCATAATAAAAGCTCTCCCTGCTGCTAGCTGATATTTTCATAAGATTTTTTCACATCAAGCATCATACCTGTCCACCTTTTAAATTATACTTGAGAGGGCACGGTGATCCTGAAAAGTTATAAAAATACCAGAAGCGAGGAACGACGCCCTCCGCTGTCGTAAGTCAAGGCTTGGGGCAAATAAACTTCCGGGGGGATATCCCGGATTGCTGGCAGTTAGTGGCACCATTTAAATTTTATCACGTGGGGGTGGGGCGCATATGAAAAGGGTTGAGTGACTTCATCAGTTTTATTGCGGCTATAACGGTGGGGATTTTCGCAGCCCTGTACACGTTTAGGAGCCCGCATTAACCAGCGGAGTTTTTATGTTACCTGTATGTCTATCTACTAAAATTTCATCTCCCAATACAAATGTTAAACAAGTACAATTCAGTCTTGTTAAAAAATTCAATTTTTTTTTTTTACTTATTGATTAGGATGTAAGAATCATTCATACTTATTTGCAATGTACAAATCAAATTCAATCCAGCATTCATACAGTAGGTACATACACATTCTGTCCTCCCCTCCAACCAATTAAAAACAGTGGGGCTCCCTCTCCAAGCGTTTCCCATGAGCTGAAGCCATAAAAGAATGAGAGCCACAAGCGTTCATGACATGGGTATGGTGACCAGTGACCAATGACATTTCGTGGCATAATTATCTGTATGATTGACTAATGACAAGAAGAATGGTAAGGATGAGTGATAGCTAGTAGTCAAGTTTCTGACAAGAAAATTCGGATGAGCAGATAAGTTATCGTTGAAGGTTTCTAACTTGTAAGGGAGCATTGATTACACATCTGAGGAGTTTTGAATTGGAATTCAGAAATTCTCAAGGTTGATCATACACCACTACGAAACGTGCCGATTAATATGAACAATAACGTGAAGTGTCTGACTCTGTAGAGAAGGTCAAAATAATTTCAACGATATTCCAAAAAAATATAAAATAATTCTGTACGTTTTAGAGCTGTCGATAATTTGGCTATTTAAATTATGTTTTCATTTGACCAAAAGTCAATCAACGCAATAAATAAAATAAACAGCTAAAATAAATGTTGTATTACTTTAGTATAAGTTTTGTATGTCGTTTTGTTTTCCATTATAACATATTTTGAAAAACGAAATTCAATTCTCGATCGATAAAAAAAATGTTTGTTAGTGAGAATTATAAAAAAAAAAAAAGTGAAACTATTGTTCCATTAATCAACTGTACAATTTTTTTTCTCTGTGTGGCTCAATCCAGAAAATTTGAGGAGAGAACTTAATAGTTAATGAGTCAGTAAAAAGTATTTCTCTCTGGTAGAAAACGAAACTTTCTAAGTGAACTCAGCCGCTGTAACTTTCGTTTCGAACGATAAATAATTATGTTAAAAAAAAAATTCTGACTCACGCACATATCAAACATTTAACCAACTGATAAAGTTTGTGTAGGGAAAAAAACTTTATTTCAACCATTCAAATTTTTTTTTTGGTTTCCTCAATAATTAAGGCAATCGTCTAATTATATATTGATTCATTGCTATTAATAAACGATTAATTAGTCACTATTGACAGTTGTTATATTTGTATTGTTTCTATAGGAATAAAAGTTATTTATATCGTTTTAGCGTGCTTAGTGGCTTTAAGCAAGGAATGGAAATTAGACAGATTTAGCTCATGCCACCTTTACTTGCGACACTTTGGCATTTGAATGCTGTACTTGTTCCATGCCCCCTGAGGCTAGAATCGAACTCAGGCCTTTCAGGTTCAAAGAAAACGCTTTAATAAACTAGCCAGCTCACTTGGCACCCGTTAAATAATAATCAAAAACTCTAGAACTTCATCCCTTTGGCATAAGTGAAAATCCCTTCCTGAGCTAGAAAACAAAACCTTGCCTTGTACACCTTCTGAACAGTTCTTATATTATTTCGGAATGATTAAATAAACTTTAAAAGCAAAAAAATCATTGATCACATATTGCCCAATAAAAGGCAGATTTTAATTGTATCCCAATAAAGATTGTTGAATTTCAAAAAACACAGATAAAACTATTTTACATAATATAGTAGAAAAAACACAGCATAAAGTAATTTAATATCTTATGATATTATTCCGTCCGCAATCAACATGAATTATTCGTCATATTTTACGACCTAGGATGTAATACTAATCGATTCAAAAATCAGTGGCTATTTTTTCACTATATATTTCTATTTTTATTTTACCAAGTATTTTGTTTAAGCACATGTATGTAAAAACTAAATAAAAATTATATGAACCAGATAAACAACACATGAATTGATACCTTGTGATAAAGCTATTCAATACATTAGGCCGACAAATTTCACTTTATTATTAAAACATTATAGTCCTCAAAAATCACCTTTTAAAATAAAAATAAATTTAGATAGGTAAAATATCCCCCCCCAAAAAAAATTCTATAATAACGATTTTTTCACTAGAAGGCATGTAGTTTCTTCAGATTATTTTTTTTTTTTGGCTTTTACACAGAATTTATATATTATTTGATTTAAATTTAGAATGTCTCTTCTCCACTTGTTTTGTAAACAAAGTTTTATACATATCCCTAATATACAACAAATATAAGTGTATGAATTTCTGTGTATGATGTTTGGATAAAGTGTTGAAAAACTTTATACAACACATAGTCTTGAGGATGGTTGAATAGGTGAAACGTAGGCCAATTGTAAAAACAAAAATAAAACTTTGGTGAGCATTTAAATAATAATTGAGAAAAATCGTTTTTGTTTTTTTTATGGACTGGTTATATGTCACAACCTACTCGTATACTCGTATAAGAATAATATATGCATTGCAGATAATACGCAAAAGTTTATATTTCAGAGAATCTTTTTGGGAAATCAGTGTCTTCGCAAATCTAATGTGTTTTTGATGACAAGAAACAAATATTAGAAATGTTAATCTGAATTGTGATCTTGGATGTGATTTCATCAGGACTATCTTAGAAGTTAGCGGGAGGGGGGAGGTGCTGTTTTTTCCAAAGTTCCCCTTACAAAATTTCAGCCGACACATACATTTCAAGATGTGAAATATTCTATATATATTATTACGTTCTTTGTATAGTAATTTTATTTTTTATTCTTTTACTTTAAATTTATTTTATTTATTATTAGGTTCTATTAACAAAAATAATTCTGGCAAAAAGATGAATTTAATTTTACAAATAAAAAATATAAACTTATATTAATTTTATAAATACTTGTCTGTAAATTCGATTCCTTTTCTACTTTAATTCTCTTCATTCTTTAAACAAAATTAATACTTCTTCTCTTCGTGCTATTTCTCTTCCGTTCTGCTCTAAGTCAATAACCACTAACCAACAAAGTTTTTAAGTTTTTCTTACTCACAATCTCAAGCTAATAACATGTATTACGGGCTGATCCCAAAACTAGATGAGTATAATTCTCTGTGTGTTTTCATTATAACAACAACTATACTACCTTTTGTTTTTTCCTCCACTTTCAATTGTTTTTGTTTGCCTTCTTGATTCAAGGTTGGATTAAATATTTATATACAAACTCCACAATATCTAATATCACAACAATATATATGTATGCTAGAAACTGCTGCCTTGGACGATCAACACTTCAATTTGAACTAATTTTTAAATTCAACAAACTTGCTATTGTTTACTGAACAATGAACGCAATCTTCTAGCCAGTGATCGATCGACTGTGAATGTTTCAGTGAGTCTACTGTCATTTAGGATAACTACGACTCCGAACCGCAGTTATTGTTACCAAAAACAATACAGCGATACCTATTGTTTTCCTGACGGATCCTACATAAATATTCCGTGACTTAATTTATATGCAGCGGGAATTCCGAAGATAAAGTCGATTAAAAAACGGAGCTGAAACGTTGCATATTTACTCCATTTGATCTGATTCAATTCGAGGCCTTTTATCTCTTTTTCTCGCAGTAAAGTTTTCTGCCGTTCTCTCATTCCTGTCTGTTGTTTAGTATTCAACCCTCGGCTAAACAGGAAAAAAATAAGAAAATATAAATCCCATTAGAGGTGCCACGTTTCAAAGCTTATTATGTTTCGGCAATAATAATATTAAATGTCCCCCGTCATATTAAATAAAATAAGAACCTATTTTGTTGATAATTCGAAACTTACAAATAATTCATTCTAAGCAGACAACCCATAAACGTTGATCATATCAACCGATAATACAGATTTTATTCTCATCAGTCAATACACGGTGAGGCATAATGTGTGCAAAAAATTGAATAAATGAGTATACACAAGCTAATAAATAAATTTAAAATATATATGACCTCGTTTCCTGATCTGTATGCATGGTGTCAATAAGTAAAGTACAATGGTTCAGTCAGCTTGTAGATTACTTTTAATAGTAATGATAATAATAAATGAAGCGGCCCCCACAAATATATTTATGGTGGAAATTATTTACTTTTACTTTTAAGCAAACAATCAAACGATCAAAACGATTGTTCAAAAACAAACCTTTATTAAATACCAAAATAAATTTCGAATAGTTAATATAATCAAAACTCAATTCTCTATCAAATTTATCATACATGATGTAGCGACCGCTGACTACATAAGATAAATCACCCTATACTCTATTGTATATATTGTAAGCAAACGTAAATAACATGAACTAAATGTATTATAGACAAATGTAAATAACATGAACAAATATAAATCATTGTAAATGTGGTAAGCAATAATAAAGGCGGGGGCCAAATATTCACACGAGATGGATCACCAGCTGTCAGTCGCAGGTACCTCACTATATGAGGGAACCCGCAGGTCCTACGCAACCCTTGGCAGCCTCTCCCAGGGGACAGGGCTAGCCGGGTAATTAGGCGTCGGTCGCGGGTACCTCACCACATGAGGGAAACGACCGCAGGCCTAAGCAACCCTTGCCAGCCTCTCCCAGTAGACAAGGCTGGGGAGGGTACTTAAGGTGAGCTCCTAGCCCCCAGTAAATCAGTCTCTCGTGACCTCTACTCGTTGACGCGTGGCTTCCGCTCGAACTCTGAAAACTTGACTAATTCTTTATATAAACACCTCTGTACCTCTTCTCTTGAACATAGTGCATTGTCGGGGCACATACCTATCAAAAATGGAGTCAGATAGTAACGCCGTCATGAAACGATTGTCCAGGTTATAAAATCAAGCAAACCCTTACTTGTTACCAGGGGCTAGGGAAAACCGGCACCCCCCTCGTGACGACCCGACACATGACTAATTGAAAATCTGATTGGTAAAAGCAATTAACTTATTTTCTACAAAATAATTACATAAACCATTGTTATACAAATGAATTAAATAGAGCTTTTATCCTTAATCATTATTGGCTACTGAATTCTGAAGGAGTTTATTCACCGTTTAAATAATAGCGATCAGTTTATCTTTTAACTAGTATCAGACAACTTAATTATTGTTCATTGGGAGCTCCGTGAGTAGTGGTGTCGTTTGATGTTCCTTTATTCTCTCCATACAAATCAATTTCCTTTGCTGAGTTTCCTGACTGAATCCTTACCATGCCTTATATATCTCTTCTATGATCACGCTGACTTCTTATTGCCTCCTAACTTTAACTTATAACTTACTTATACTTAACTTGAAATAATCATTTAACTTTACACAGAGGCCGTTCTCCTCCGTTCGGGGATAGACCTGAACTGCCTACTGATCCTACTCTTCTCGAGGTTTTTAGAGCTATAATCAATGTCTTACCCCTATTCTATTGGCCGAAAGAAAGATCACATGTCCACTCCTGGATTTGATTGGCCGGGCGTTGTCAATTCCCCGATGCGTCGGGTGAAATAGCCAGGGCGTCCGCGCTGATCTTCCATCGCCTTCTGAGTGCCTCCAGTCAGTAGACCGGTACCCTTCCTTTCTTCTCGAATATTCAAACCAGTTCGCTGACAGGTTTAAAATTATTATATTAAACACGATAAGCCCTGAAATTCGCTGAGAGCGCCAGTCAACAGATCGCCGAGAAACTCGATGCCGTCCACATTAGAGTCAACCCGGCCAAGACGCAAGGAATTATATTCAGCTATAAATCCGGAAAAAAGAAGCTCCCGAAATCCTTCGTCTTAGACGGCAAAGAGTGCCATGTAAGCAACAAGCTATGCTACCTTGGGATCACCCTCGGTAGACACTTGTCGTTCACAACACATCTCGGCAAGAAGTTAAAGAGTGTTAGGAAGAAATTCTTCAGCCTCGGACACCTACTTCACAGCCCGGCTTTATCGGTACGCCTCAAGCTGCTGATATACCAGAGCGTCCTAAGACCTGCTTTGATGTATGGGACCCCTCTCTTCAAGTATCTGACTCCTAACACTCTCAAAACGCTCCAGCAATTTCAGAACAGAGTTCTCCGCACCTCCCTCAAACATACCCCGTTCGACCGAATGAAGGCAGACGAGATGCATAAAAAATTTGAAGTGCTCACCATTCAAGATTTCATCAAGAGAAGACACATCAAATTTTTTGACTCACTCCGACACAGCCACAACCCACTATTCTCCGACCTTCAACCACCACCAATGCCCGTCAGATGGAAGCACTGCTGGACCGCTGAAGCCTGGAGACAGATGGACGTGATCGAACCTTAGCCCCCTGACGGAGACTGAAGATCAACACCCAGCCAAGAGATCGAGGCCGATCTCCGAAGCTACAAGACCCCATCTACCTGTTTAAGCAGGGTCGACCTTCCGGCCGAGAGGCCGACTTATTTCAGGCCCCTGCCGGGGCTGGCCAGGCTTGACCTGGCCGACTACAAACCCTTGCCTAGGTACCCCTAGGCTCCACCCTCGGTAGACTCTCACTACCTTCCTGATTCCACCCGCCTTCTTTAGGCGTTCCACACCCTATATCCTTCTCATACATCCTTCAAATGGGGGACTCCCCTTAGTGAAAGGCACTCATTAGCCCAAAATAATTTTCCCACATCCTATTTTATAAGTTTGAGAGCTAAGGGAAAAAAAAAACAAAAAAAAAAAAGAAAAAAAAAAGAAAAAAGAAAAAAAAAAAAAAAAAAAAAAAAAAAACGATAAGCTAAGATCACTGAAGGTAATTTTTTATGCGAGGGGGGTGACAATCATGTGAATTGGGGAGGTCTCTGGGCTGGTTGTAAACACTCTATGAATGAGCGAGTGAATGAAGAACTGTAAATATGGTATGAATGAGAATATTTATCACAATTACTTATTGCCCAAAAAGGCAGAAGGTAATTTTATCACAATAAAGACTTTGTTAAAAAAAAAAAAAAAAAGAAAGTAATAGGGGGACCGGAAAGTAATGTCGTTTATTTTTTACATTAAAGTCAAAAAATAAATTTTTAACAAGTATTTGTTTGTATTCAATGATGTGATTATCCTCGTTATCAGCAACCTTTTGCCATCTATTGTGAAAATTTTCAATGCCGAATCGATAAAAATAAATTGGTTTTTGTACAAAATATCTAGAGATGGCATTTTGGACATCCGAATTTTCAAATTTTTAGCAATCGGAATTAATGGAAATCCGATGGTGCAATATCGGGGGGGGGGTATGGTGGGTTAGACTGGCGATAAAAAATGGGTCCTCTATGATAATCCTAAATCTCTCTCCGCATGAATCGTCACGAAGTACAGCTAAGCCAGGTTTACACTCCAAAAAGGCGCTTTTGTGCGTTTGGTGGAGTACTCACGGGGTCCTTTATCGCTGATACCTGGAAAAACTGCGAATGCAGATCTTTACAGTGAACAATTGGATCGAGTAAATCAATCTTAAATTGAAAATTAAAAACAGCGATTGTCAATAAAAAGAGGCGTTATTCTGCAACATGATAGTGCAAGACCCCACTTCGCCTATTTTTTCTGTAAGAACCCTTGAAAAATTAATGAATTGGGGTGGGAGGTATTGCCTCAACCACTATACTCGCCCAATATTGGATTTCCATTTATTCCGATCGCTAAATTTTCTAAGTGGCAAAAAATTTCAAAATTTGGATGATGTCCAAAATGCCATCTCCAGATATTTTGGTCAAAAAGCAATTGATTTCGATCGATCAGGCATTGAAAAATTGTACACTAGATGGCAAAAGGTTGCTGATAACGAGGGTGATTACATCATTGATCAAAAACAAATTGTGATCCAAAACAAAAACTTGTTAAAAATTTATATGTTTGAATTTAATGTAAAAAAAAATACGTTACTTTCCGGTCCCCCTAATATTTATTTACTTGGGTTTTGCAGAACCCTAAACCTACAACGTCACAATATATTGATAAACTTAATTTTTTTTTGTTTCAAAACTTCTTCATTTTGATGTACAATATTTAGAATTGGGAAAGAACTAAAAATTTACCTGGAACTTCTATAATTTCTGTATTTATGCTACATTTCATATAATATATGAAATTATGTAACTGATTAATTTATTTGACGCATTTGTGTGATGCAAGGATTTTGAAATTTGAAGGTGTTGGAGCTCACCCTCCGGAAACATTGTAGACTAAAACTAACTCAACCTAAGTTTCCACGATGCCGGAAGGGCGGTTGAGTCATGGTGTCGATCACCGGGTCGCTAAGGTGCTGCTGCATCGAGCTCAATAACTTGACATGTCGTTATAGCACTAATTGAATATCAAGTGTAGAGCTAATTTAATTGAAATTATCCAATCATATATGGTAGGAAGACACCTTCAGCTAATCATAAGCAACGGAAGCTATGCTAGTACTAATGTTATGCCTGAATGGCTGCTGGGAAGACTTAGGGACGCTAATTCACTGTGTTAAATGTCGACATTAAGAGCGCCGTATCCACTGGTCTAGCAGATATATCCTCTGTCGGCCAATGGCAACCTTGTCCTTGTGATGCGATGCAATATGCTGAAAAATCTTTTTTCCAAGGAAAAAGTTAAGGAAATTAAAAACTAATATAAAGAAAACAAGAGCTATCCTATTTAGCAAACACAGGCCTCAAATTAATTAATAAATCTTTTTGAAAATTCTATCCTGTATAAATGAGGGAGTGAATGAAAATCGTAAATATGGTATGAATGAGATCATTTATCGCAATCACTTATTGCCCAATGAGGCAGATTGTAATTTTATCATAATAAAGTTGTTACATTCAGAAAATTCTATTAAACAATACGCAAAGCTGCTATCTAATTGATGTCTTCACTCCAAAGCAATAGTTTTTAAAATGCTTCTAAGACCATTAACGTATGCATCGCTATCCTATAGCCTGTACCTGTACTATTAGTTTCCTTAAATTGCAGAGCATGCAGAATGAATTTCGAAGAATAATAACAATCTCCCGAGTACATTGAGTAGATTGAGTTCATTTATGGAGTAGTAAAATAAAGCAAAGGTTTCTCGGCAATGTGTAGCAACAATAATTCAGTAAAAGGTGCATCATGTTTTAATTAGGAAGAAGTTACATTAAGACGTTTATTTCATTTTTAAAGATAATTATAAATTAGTCTTTAAGTTGTGGCCATTTTAATGTTTCCCTAGTGTTAAATAAGTGGATATTTACTTTTAGTTTACGTATTAATTTATAGTTTCCGCCCGTAGGCAACTTCAATGAATTGATCACATGAAATATAAAACAAAAATAATTTCATAATAAAAATCATGATACAATTAACATGGAAAATGAATTGAAATACTCTGAGAGTTCCCATTTCGAGTCGTTCTACTGCGAAGCCAATGTCGATGATACCATCGCTCAGACACTTCGAGGAAGGAATTCGAAGAATGGCAGCTATTCACAGTATCACATCCCACCTTTGCCGCCTCCATATCTAGTGACACCTGCGGCGTCGGAGCTCCATTTCCGCGGTGTATTCTCTTCGGAGGTGGGTCGTTGGTTTTTCAAAGTCAATCCACACCACGTCGATTGGGTACAGTACGCTCTTTTGAAAATCGCCTAAAATATGATAGAAAAATAAATAAAAAATTTCACTCTTTATAAGCTACTTTATATTTAATGTTACTATCGTTTTCACATAATAAGAACATATTCAAAATTTTCAAATCTGTTTAATTCCGATGGTAATAATACTGAGCTTACTAGCTTCAACTAGCTAAATTCTAGTACTAAAAAAAATAACATGATTAGGACTCTTGATTGTTGGAAAAATATAAACAAATAAAACAAAAAAGGTCACATTAAAAACGGTATGACAAAAATAATTCCAATGTTGTTCGAAACAACAAATATTGGGAGGCTAGGAAACAAATCTGTTTGGATGTAATAAGTAACAACACAAGTTAACAAAAGAACCAAGTTTATTAATCAGTTCACACACGCATCACAACATTAGCAATCAGTTTATATACATACAAAGCTCTGGAGGTAACAACCAGGTTCAGGTTATAACTTACAAATGTTACCAACCTAACATCCCCCTCCTTAAGTTTTAAATACAAAAATAAAAATATAGTATACATTACAATCATGTTCATATAGTTTGTAACTTATGATCTAATTTGTAACAAATTATTTGGAAGTAATTACAATAAAATAAAGAATAATAAAAAAAAATACTTATTAGAAAATAAAGGTTTAACCACAAAATTACAGAGCAAGAGCTTACAAATACAAACATTACAAATCTAACCTTTCTGGTTTTTTAATTACTCTACCTGATCTAGTAGTAATAGAGTCAGGTAAATTCAATGGCAAGGAACAACCAGAGTTATTTAAATCTTCAACAGTCCTATCTATTTTTACATTATTCGAGACATCAACAGTTTCGTCAAAATCAAAATCTTTATGTTTGTATTCAGCATCCTCTGATGGAGGAGCATTGTATTTCTTAATAAATACTGAATTGCGCCTATAGATTTTGCCGTTAATGTTTAGCAAATATGACCTAAATTTAAGCTTTTTAACAATGAGTGCTCTTTCCCACAACTTAGTATACTTGTCTTGTACTAAAACATTATCACCCTCGTTAAATTCTACTGATTTTCTGCTGTGCTCATTATAATAGGTCTTTTGAGAATTTTTATCATAAACTTGTGGATCATCAACAACATGAGGTGCCAGACAGCTATCTCTTATAGGAAGTTTTGATCTAAGAGTCCTACTCTGAAGGAGTTGGGAAGGTGAATATTGTAATCCTGCAACAGAAGAATTTCTGTAGTTAAGTAAATATAGATCTAAGTCATCATTTTCATGGTGACATTTTTTTAGCATGGATTTCATCAACCCTACTGCTTTTTCTGCAAGACCGTTACTTTTGGGATAATGGGGACTCGATGTTGTTATGACGAAATTCCACTGGTCTGAAAATTTTTGAAATTCAAAAGAGCTAAATGGATTATTGTCAGCGACTATGATTTTGGGGATTCCGTAAGAGGCGAAAATTGGCTTTAGACACTCTATTAATGACGATGACGTTTTGTCTTTGAGTTTCTTTAACTCAACCCATCTAGAATAGTAGTCCACCACAACCAAATAGTGCATGTTACGAAATTCAAGAATATCCATACCAACTTTATAGAATGGGGTGGTATCTCATGAGGGAGCAGAGGTTCTTTAATATTGGACCTTTGGAATCTTTGACAAACGGTACAAGAATTTACAAGGTTTGTCACATCAGACAGAATGCCAGGCCAGTAAAAGAATTGTTTTATTTTTTCCTTGATCTTGTTAAGGCCAAGATGTGTTTCATGCAGTAAGTTCAAAATGTTTTTTCTACACAACGGGGGAACAACCAACCTTTCATCATAATATATTAAGCCATTTTCTACTGTGATACTATTTCTTATATTAAAATAATGAGCTAGATCTCCACTACATTTTAGAGATTTTGGCCAACCACTACTGTAGTACTTGATAATTTGATTTAACGTTTCATCCAAATTTGTTTCGGATTTTAAATGTATAAGTTGCTGGTCAGAGCAATCAAATAAAACACCTACGGTGTGTACAACATCCCTCATTGACACATCATCTGCAACATTTCCTGCAACAATATTCCTTGACAATAAGTCAGCAATAACCATAGACCTCCCTGGGAGATACTTAAGCTCAAACTTTTATGGTAAAATTTTCAATCTAAGCCGTCTGAGTCGATTATTTTTTATTTTGTTGATATCCTTTTGTATAATAGACGTTAGGGGAGCATGATCTGTGTAAACAATCACATTAGGGTGTCCATAAACAAAGTTGTGGAGTTTTTTGAATGCAAATGTTATAGCAAGGAGTTCTTTTTCAATTTGTGCATATTCTTGTTCACAAGCAGTTAGAGTTCTGCTAGCATACAAAACAGGCTTTCCTTCTTGTATTAATGAGCAGCCAACAGCATAATTACTAGAGTCAGCTTGTATCTCAATGGTCTTAACAGGGTCAAAAGAAGCAAGTAATGTTATATTTGAGATAACAGATTTTAATTTATTAAAATTTTCATCATGAGATTTAGTCCAAAGCCAAACGGATTCTTTTTTAAGCAAGGATGTAAAAGGGGCTATTAAATCAGAGAGATTAGGTATGAAGTTTCTTAAAAAATTAACCATTCCCAAAATTTTTTGAAGATCTTTAACATTTTTGGTGGCTCTAAATTTATTATTGATTGAATTCTTTGCGAGTCAGGTCTATGACCATGCTTATTAAATAAAAACCCGAGATATTTGACTTCGTTAACAAAATATTGAACTTTCTCAGAATTGAATTTAATATTGTATTTTCTAGCCACAGAAACAACCTCCCCAACTGTATGCCTAAGCTCCTCCTCAGAGTTAGCACAACACAAAATGTCATCAAAATAAACTAAAACATTCTTTATGTGACCGAAATACTTATATGTTAGTTTTTGGAAGAATTCTGGCAAAACTGCCAAACCAAAAGGGGCTCTTAGATATTTAAAAACGCCAAATGGTGTACTAAAACAACATAACTTACTGGATTCCTCATCTAGTCTAATTTGATGAAACCCACTTTTTAAATCGAAAAGACAGAAGTGACTTTTGTTAGCCAGTTTCAAACTTATTTCCTCTAAGGTAGGAATTTCATAATAGTCTCTAACCAAATACTTATTCAAGTGTTGGGGGTCAATGCACAACCTTAGTGAAGAGTCAGGTTTTTCTACAATCACAAGATTATTAATCCACTCACAAGGCTCATCCACTCGCTCTATTATGTTTGCATGCAATAAATCATCTAAGCAAGTTTTTAATTTATTCTTTATTTTATAAGGAACTCTACGACCTGGATTTGCCTTAGGAGTAGCATCTTTACTGAGTTTTAACTTGCATATGTCTGGGAAGCATCCTAGTCCACTGAAGACATCCTGATTCTGTTTGAGAAAATCATTAACTGGGACAGTAACCTTGTCTATCCGACATAGAAGTCCAAGCTCAACACACGAACGTAGTCCCAGAAGTGGTGTTCTGTCATCATTCACAATCATGAACGGGGCGTTTATTTTCACACTGTCTTTTTGAAGATCAAGATCAACAGAGCCGATCGGTCGAACAACAAATCCACCAAAGGATTCAAGAAGTACATCAGTTTTTCTTATATTTAAGCCAGCATCAAGTTTCTGAAGAGCAGTAGTTGTTATAACATTAACTTGGGATCCAGTATCGAGTTTAAATTCAATCGGTTGATCGTTAATTTTAAGCAAGGCCAGCCATTCATCTTTCCCCTGAGTGATAGCATCACAGGCACACAGGCTTAAAGAATCCAACTTAAAAACATCATTACTCGACTCCACCACTTCATGAGCCTGTCGAATGCGATCGTTACGCTTATTTCCGATGCATTGTTTTGCAAAATGATTGATTTTTTTACAGTAGGAACACTGCTTACCAAATGCTGGGCACCGTCCTTTAGCGTGGTTGAAGCCACAGCGATCACAAGCATATAAACTATCCTGACGGTCCCGGAGCTCTGGTGGTCTTTTCATTTGTGGCTTCCGATTTATTTCGAGTATCTCCGTCGACGTATCAATCGATCTTTTCACTGGAGGTGGTGCTTTTAAAATTTTCATGTTGAGCTCTGCCATCTCGACTGTTTTACAAAAATTAACTGTTTTTTCCAATAAAGGGTCCTCTCTCAAAAGTCTTTCTTGAGTACTTTTGTCATAAAGTCCAAGAATTATTTGGGATTTTAGCAATTTTTCTTCTTGTTCACCGAATTCACAAGGCGCTACTAGTGATTTTAGATCAGTAAAATACCGTTCAAATGGTTCATTTGCTGCTTGCTTTCTGCTAAAAAATTTATAAATCACCATTGTCTCATTTTTCCGTGGGGTGCAATGCTTTTCTAGGACGTCTAAAATAGAAATTACTGTTTCATTACCTGGTTTTAACGTCGTGATTGTGGAGTAAAGTTTTAAACCATCGGATCCCAATAAGTTTTTCAGTCTCGCTACTTGGACCTCTCGCGATTTCTTATCAGTCTCTGTGGCTACAAAATAAACTTCTATTTCAGTCCGGAATCTTCTAAAGCTCTCGGAGAGGTTATCCACGTTGACGTCGAATTCTGAGGGTTTGTTGAACTCCATGGCTAATATTACGTCCGTTTGTTCAGTTTAAACTAAAACGACTGCGCCATGTTTGGATGTAATAAGTAACAACACAAGTTAACAAAAGAACCAAGTTTATTAATCAGTTCACACACGCATCACAACATTAGCAATCAGTTTACATACATACAAAGCTCTGGAGGTAACAACCAGGTTCAGGTTATAACTTACAAATGTTACCAACCTAACAAAATCAAGCTGTGATTTTTTTTTTCTACTGTAATCGTCTAAGCATCTCTTGTCATTATTACTTCCTAATCTTTCTAATCTAATTTGGTTGAAAAGCAATAAAATAATATTAATTTGGCTGTAAAAATCAGTCAATCGAATAAGAAATGGAAGCCAATGATGAATTAGTACACGTAAGGTTTAATCAACAAAATTCGTTCCATCGTTACGTGAAAAACGTGCGCGAATAAATAATTGGAATTGCCAACTTATCTTCTAGTACTGTTTTAAAAGTGTAAAGTAGTGTTTTTTGCTTGTTTTATACCATTTACGAAAAAAGTTCATTTATGGCCGCATACGATCATTTTCTTGATTTGGGCATTCTTTTATTATTGCTTTAAACTGCTGGGGAAGAAATTTGCTAATGTGTTTTAGGGTTCTTATACTATTAGAATAGAAGATATTTATAATTATATTACACTTTGTGATGTAAGAATTCATTCATACTTATGTGCAATTCTAGGCAATATATACATACACGTTCTAACTAGGAGAGGGGCAAATCCCCCTGCAAGGACCCCCCCTCCACCCTCTTCGACCGTTTTGCCATATTTTGAAGACCACAGTTAGTGTAAGAGAGCCACAGACGGTCAGAACATGAGTGGGAATGAAGGCCAGGGTTCCATGATTTACAAAATAGATCGGGAGGCCACCACCGTATGAGGTGACGAGGATTGTAAAGATGAGTTTCTCTGTAAAAGATGTTGACTTTGAAAAACTTGAGGGTCTAAGGTCAAAGACAGTTGAACATGTGGAGACCACTACAAAGGGTTGAAGAGGACTTTGGATTGGAATGTTTGGATCACTCTTGTACCATTCAACACAACAACTATATGTCTTATGGTTCCTAGTTTAATGTTAGTGAATCCCAGTAAAAAGGGAAAACTAAATGACCACGAGAAAAACAAAAATTAGCCTGAATGAACACTGATTAAATGTTCATGTATTTCCCGGGAGTCTATGAAGTAGGGGGTACTGCAGACATTGCAAAGTTGATTTAAAAAAAAAGTAATTATGATCAAATGAAAACGAAAATAGCTTAGTAATTTTTCAGTCACTCAGAACATGTTTTTAAACATCTGCAGAAAATCACTGGGGCATAAGAACAAAAACTAGTTGAGAGTACTATCTTTTCCCAGCAAATCAGTAAGTCCTTATAAATAACCTCAATCCTTCTTTCATTTTTTCATTCATTCTTAATGGTCTCTACATTTTATTTAAATTGAGTTCTAAATCGCTGAAGATGTCAGCTAAAATCACTTCGCCGAATTATTATACAATGTGAAGATTCAAGACTTTTTAATTCTTAAATTTATGACTTCGATCTTAAAAAAAAAATTACGTTAAGGTATAAATCATTTTAGAATTTCTAAGAATAAAACACATTCCTTGACTTTTTAACAGCATCTTGAGCAGCTGCCAACAGAGTGGCTTGAAAAACAGACTAAGTAGCTGTGATGGCCAATTCGCGTGCTCCTCTCCTATCTGCCTGTCATCAGGTGTACTCGACTGATTACTGTAAATCCCTGTAGCAATAGCAATCACACATTACTAATGTATAGTCACTTCACTCAGTTCAGTATTATTTATCATTAGCTAGTGGCGCTGGGATATATATTTAATTAGATTTTCCCCTGAGAAAAATATTGCAAGGTACAGTCAATTGGTATTAATCCATCTCAAGTAAATTTAGATTAATTTTATTTTTTCTAAATTTCATATTTTTATATAGTTCAGTTGAATCCCGTATTTTTAAATATGTATTATGTGTTCTTACATGTGTATTTGGGCATTTACATATGTTCTTATAATTAAAATTCATCATTCACTATTGGAAGATGAGATGTCGGAGAATGATCATCTGCGTATGGAATTCTCAGAACAGATGGCCTCATTTATTTCGATAACTAGACTGAGAATTGTTTACTTTTATAAATATACGGTGATGTGCTCTCGTCTTCACCATTAACAAATAGAAGTTACCCTCTTCACAGGCCAGAAGACACCCAGATTTTATCAATAAATCTTCGGCATCAGTATAAAGAGAGGGGACTAGTTCACGCTCCCGACACCGCAAGAGCTCACTAGGAGCGCGGGTGTAGTAGCCACGGATTGTCCAAAATAAACGATCATATGATTGGTCTAAATAAATGGTCCTTTCATTTGCTCAGGAATGACCTGCCTATATAAGGCAGAAATTCTAATATTTTTCAGATAGTCAGAAACAGACACTTAAAGTGAACACTCTTACACTAGTTGCTCTGCTTGAACCATGGCTTTCTTATTTAATTACCTCTGCTCCTCTCTCCTCTATCCTTGCTACTTTAGTTCGGCACTGTCAGCATCCACAACCTTCCTAGTGGAGTTCCCTAGCCTTGTCCCGCTAAACGATGCCCTTGGGACCCCTTCCATGCAGACGATGATATCTGGGGCCCTACAAGATGTACCTGGTGGCGTCTCCCCAGCGGACCAGTCTGCCTCTTTCCGGTTTTCATTCCTCATTGGGATCCGGACTGTTCTCAGCTGCCCTCAGATACCGACTTTGAACTCGTAGTAATTCAAAGACCATGTAAACTACCTATATAAAGCTCCTATAGCCCATACCTCTTCTCCTGAACATAGTGCATTGTCTGGGCATACCTTATGATACACAAGGTCTTTTGGACTCAGATCGATAAACAAATACAAATTAAGCGGCCCGCCAGCAAAGGTCAAAGACCATAGGTTTATTTATCTTTCTGACGTCGACCAGGCAGAGGCTGGACCGACGAAACCTCCCCCGGCAAGCGCTCCTGACACGGAATCCCTTACCTTCTCACTTATAATTTGCATTTGTATATAATAATTAAATAATTTATTATAATGTGTATGTGTACCTACTTTACTTTTTTTTATTACATTTAAATCCCAGCCCAACGTTTAACTAACTCTGAAGTGTGTTGTATATGTTTCCTAATGCAATCACTTGATAAGTGCTGATTTTATCTGTACCGCCACTAAAATTTTGTTGAAGTATTTAAAGTTTAAAGTATAAAAAACGCTTGTAACTCAGAAACGCTATCTGATAATTTGAATTTTCAGTTTTATATTGAGGAGGGTATTAGATGCATTAGAGGAAAGTCAAAATGTATCATATTTAATAAACATTCCCGGGATTTAGGAGTTAATAAGGAAAAAAGGTTTTTCCCTGAAAGGAATACTTGCCTGATACTCAGAAAGGGATATTAAGAAAGTGGAACGATGATGTGTTGATGATTTCTGAGAAATTATTTTTAAAGCCCAAATAAAAGAATATTTCCCCCCCCCCCCAGGTCTTTTTATTATAATTTCTCTATTTTTTTTATATATTAAATAAAACGATTTTTTGTGCACGAAACTAACTAGTTGAAAAAAAACCATTCATAACATTTAAAAACAGAAGTTCGAAGCCCCTAAAATTAAAATTAAAATTATAATCTCATAGTTTTCCGTTATTTGGATTTGATAGCTATGGTGGCTACAACCCTGAAAACATGTATTTAGTTTATTCTTAGAACAGAACTAACAATACTTATTATTTTAAGAATAGACCGTCTGAACATACAGTTTGTACACGATACACAGGTTTATTCACAATAAAAACAATTATATCAATGATAATATATGCAATAGTAAAACAATAATATAAATCAGCTGATTTTCCATCAGCTAATTTAATAACACATTTGGCTGTTTGCGATATAAATTACACACTATACCAGCGTACAGTAATCTATATGCCCAGAGATGAATGATGAACTCGCTGTTTTTCCCTATTGTAGAAAATGAAAATTAGCTTATATGAAACATTCACCGCTTGTCTATTATTTCTCCAATATTTTATGTATTTTCTGAGTGAGATCCAACAGAGTACTTGGACTTTATTGGAAATACCTAAGGGTATAAAACTCAATGTGGAAAAACATATTTTCTAGAATAAAGAGGTTTTCTTAACTTTTGGTTTCAAACCGGTTCGCTGGCAAAAAATCTATTCTGTTTTCGAAAATCAAAGAAATTTGTGAATTTTGAGTCAACGTTAAACCTTTGGTTTTAATTTATTTGTTTCACGTACCGAAATGGCTGAGAAACTTGGTCTAAACTTTTTTCACAATTACTTAATAAGTGTAAGAAACTATAATTGATTTTTCATTAGTTTTTATTAATTATTTATAACAATTTTGTCTTTAATCGATGTATATATATCTGGTATATGGTGTCTATAGTTGGTTAATATTGTTGAGTAATATTAAAAATCTACGATTATTCCAATACGTCGATGTTAAACGTCCAATTGAAAATCGGAGCTTCCTCATTAATGCCTCTGCTCTCCACGAAGTAGTAACAAATGCATCCATTATTTGCCATACATACAAGAAAATTGACTTTAAAACATTTAACCGTTGCGTCGAAAACGATGTGATAATAATGTGTGCTGCACATGCAAAGCTAATCCCATGTTGCCTGTAAACATGCAAGCTTGAACTGAACTTGAATGTTAGATATCATATTTAAATAAAACAAGCTTGCAGACTGCAATCACCAATTAATCATGTAGTAGCGTTCCTATGATCGCTATATACCCTATACCTTATATACGGGGGTCGAACTACCCCTGTTATAGCACATATTTTTGGGAGACATTTTTTAAAAATTTTTGTCTAAATTATACATAAAGCAAAAAAATAATAAAATAAATAATATTTCTCTCTTCTCTCCTTTTTTTTTTCTTCCTAGCCCCTTTAAATTCACAGGTAATTATATACAATTATAGATCCTCAGACGAATCTATTTACAAATTATTTTTGTATTGCGTTGCTACATTATATACAGGCTTTATTATTTTATAAAAATTATAAAATGGAATAAACTAGTATAATGATAAACATTGTTCGTGCCTGGACTGAACTGACTCTAATAAAGATGATGGGCTCACCTATTTGATCGAACTTAAAACTAACTTACATACTAATTCTTAACCTAATTTTCCCCCGACGGTCTCTTGCCATCGATGCGGGAGGAGTGGTGGGGTCGTAGGTGCTGCAACGAGTCAAAAAACTTGATGTGTCTCCGGCGGATGAACTCACCCACCGACGGCACACCAAGCAACGGGTGCAGGTCAGCGTTCTTTAACCTCCCGAGAGAGGTATGTCGGACCACTTTTCGCTTGATCCCATTCCTGAAATGTTAGAGACATTTGGCTGTATTGTCCAATAAAAAGATTTATTATATAATTATACCCTTCCACAACGGGCAGTAGTCATAAATAATATAAAAATAAAATGATAATGCTGTAATCAACTGAATCAATGATAATATAAACTATGCAATTAAAAATTCCACCTTGACATTTTTATGCTTAATGATTGAAAAAAGAAAAGACGTTAATTTATTCGCTGTGATTGTGACTAACCACTTCCGATTTAGAATATTTTAGAAAGAGCAACAAATTGTAATCACGACTATCACAGCCAAAAGATCGATTTTCTGTTTTATTATTAATCACCAAAATTAAAAAAATATGTTAATGTGGTACTGCCAACAATACATTTGTTTACTACCATAAAACGATTAAAAAAAACAAAAAACATGCGACGGATTTCAAGGATTTCACTAAAACTACTTTGACTAATTACTAGCTTAACAAAATGTCTCAAGTACAACAGATGAAGCTGTCTAGACAAGCTACGCTCACGGCTGACACTCCTTGACAACTCCGAAAGGACTGGAATAGAAGTGTGTTCTAATTGAAAATTAAAAGGAATGAATTAAGATCTTTTAAATATGAAGGTAAATCTAGATATACATTTCGCATGCCAGACATGGTATTTGTAAAACTATTTAAGCCTAGTATTAAAACTATTTTCGGTAAATACTGATTACATTGGGAATCTTGATTCAGAAAGAATTCCATTACACCCTTCAGTTAACAATCTATTTTCCATTGAACATTCAAATCACACCATTCTCATTTCCTTCTACCATCCAAAAATGACGGATGTAGCAGCTCGCAATGGAAATATAGGTCCTCATTTTTGCGAATAGGGTAGCTTCGTATTCACACAAGGAGATACAAATCAATAATTATTTTATTTAATATTTTACTATTCACTTTTATTGTTATAATTTGTTTCTTTCCTCACTTATTTACTCCTTCTTTATACCCATGAACTACTTTACATGAATACGTCAAACGATTGCCTGTTCAAACAGTTATTTACAAACTAACTAAAATGATAGTTAAAAACATTGACATGATAATTGAAACCGTACAAAGGAAAGGTCTGGTGCATAAGTCCACAGTTTCTATGTCAACGCATACTCTCGTATCAACGCTACGCAAACGAGGAAAAAGAGGTGATAGACCAAGTTACACTGATCTTGGAATTCATTGTCGTGCGACAGCATGCCTACCCGCGGAGGTGCTAACCAAGTGGTGATAAAACGAAATTAAAAATAGATTTTTAAATGCAAATTATCTAAAACACAATCTTCTTGAAGGACAACTCCTTCGACTTTGGCAATACTTCACAGTCCTCATAATCAGGTGTTATTAAAATGAAAACAACACCTACTACATAATCAGTAATCCGACTGAAGAGAACCATTTATTCTTAACAAGTGTATTCTTTTGGGATATGTGTGATGGTTAGGCGTTAAGTTATTATTCATTGACAACAATGTCTGCTTACAAGTCAGTAATTTATTATACACACTTTCAGCGCTGTCATTACCAAGTACTAATGATTTTACCAAGGATAGCGGTGTCCGATCTCTTGATCAATTTGCACTCGATAGTTGTAGTGTGAATTGTTGGAGCCACTAGTGTATGTAGTAAACCACAGCATATGGGCAGATATTCAACAATTACTATTCTAATTATTATTTTCATCTACGAACTAAATGTTATAGTTTTCATTATAAATATTCCTTTATTGTGCTATAATTACAATCTGCCTTTTATAAGGCAATAAGTAATTAAGATAAATGCTCTCATTCGTACCGTATTTACAGTTCATCATTCACTCGCTCATTCATACAATATTTACAGACAGCCCAGAGACCTCCCAAATCCACATGCGAAGAGAAAGTGGAGTCTTGGGAAGTCCCCCACGCTCCTCCGTCAGTCCGATTGAAAGAATTGGATACGCTTGATGTTCGACTTTTTTGCTGTCCCCCATACCTCTATTCCGTATGTCCAGATTGGTTTAAGTATAACATTCCACAAACCGATTGCTTGTAGATTAGTAGTTTATTTTCTATTGAGAGATGGGATGTCTTTTGAAGTAGTCTGTACAGTTGTCCAAAGCGTCTGTTTGGTTCTTGTCTTTTTAGTCTCATTATAAATAAGTTAAATATAAAGGCCATAAATAATAAAGCATTACAGAGAGGGATTCTCGTGTGATTTAGTGTGAGTTCGTAAAAAAATTCATGACTGTGAAAAAACTGTTCCGTATTTTATTTGCTAAATAGTCTTGGTCACCATTATTTACCTTATCAACAAATCAAGTACCATTTTTAATAACTCAAAATATGAAAATAACCATTCAAATCAGTTCCGAATTGCTATTACTTACTACTAGACTTTATACATTTCAGTTTAATTGATTTTTATAACTACTATTGTTGTACTCGTAGGAATGCGGCTTTAAGTGAGTAGAACCTCACACCTCTGCTAATATAAAAAAAACCATTACTCTGCAAATCCAACGTGAATGAACTAGGCCCTTTGGAAGGTATTTGCCCAAATGAAACAGACCGCTCGCCAAAAGTTGCCCGCATAATCCCAATGTAATGGGACCACATTTACCACATTAAACCTAACGGCGGAGAGAGTTATATGTTCCATTATGATAGCGGAGAAGGGCACTTAAAACTTAGAACTAAGAGAGGTTCCTTTAAGAGGTGGCACGGTGGTATAAGTTGGCCCTCTTCCGGGTGACAGTCAGAATCCGAGAAATTTATTGTGGCTTTTCTTTGATGCCAAAGGCAGGATTCTGTTGCAAACCTCCGTTTGTGTCTGACCTTCAATTATAACATTCGAACTGTGTAAATTTTTTTTTACTATCGCAACTCTGTTACAGTCATCCCTAATTACATAATTTGCCACTTTAAATCATTTCCCCAATACCCGTTTTATTATGTCATTTTTTTATTATCTACTTTCTTTATATCAATACATATAGATTTGAAAAAAATCGATTTAGTTTATAATCGATGAAAGCAATGCAAGCATTGCATAAAAAAATATTATACACATGTACAAATAAAACGACGAAGTTATTGATCTATGAATGAAAATTACAGCCTGCTTATAAGAAATTTCCAGGGAATACTTACATTTTGAAGTCTTGTGGATACGTCCAACACTCGTTTTTCTATAAAGCACCAAGTAGCCCTATAATAAACTTTATTCAAACGTTGCCCGTTAGACTGTCGGGGAAAAATTAGGTTAAGAATTAGTATGTAAGTTAGTTTTAAGGTTGATCAAAAAGGTAAGCCCCATAACCTTTATTAGTCAGTTTAGTACAGTCACGTATAATGTATATCATTATACTTGTTTATTCATTATATATTTTTTATAAAATAACAAAACCTGTATATAACGTAGCGATGCTACAGTAAATACAAAAATAATTTGTAAATAGATTCGCCTGAGGATCTATAATTATCTGTAAATTTAAAGGGGCTGTGAAAGAAAAAAAAAATATGTTAAACAATTACTAACAAACTGTACTAAAACAATTACTTGTTATCCCGGGCCACGTTATTGGTATAATATTAAGTATATTTATCGGAAAAAAACTAAAGCTAAATTAACGGAAACCGATCCATTCGTCGAGGGACTAAGAACAGCCCCCCCCCCTCTTGCCCGGCCGTACAAAGATCAAATTAATCAACCAGTCCTGTAGGCAGCCAATCTGTTTATGTACACTGGCAGTAGTAAATATTTATCAAAGCATAATAGTTCTTACTGTGCTAATACTCTGGTGAATATATAATTAAATTGTTGATCATCTTAATATAAATTGATTTATATTGAATTGAATAAATATATCTTTTATTTAAACATTAAAGAAGGTAGGTAGTTAATAATTTAATCGTGCCTTAAGAATTACCTCTATGCTGAAGTTAACAAAATAGCCTGACTACTCCTCTTACTTTGCATGGGAAATCGGCTTCTTTAGCAAACCCAATAGTGTATGAATGAGCGAGTGAATGAAACTGTAAATACGGTATGAATGAGATCACTTATCACAATTACTTATTGCCCAATGAGGCAGGTTGTAATTTTTTCAACAACAACAATCTTTATTGTGCAATAATTACAATCTGCCTTTTATAAGGCAATAATAATACAGATAAATGATCTCATTCATAACGTATTTACAGTAATCATTCACTCGTCTCATTCATACAATAGGACATGATTGGAGAAACTGGCCATTGCCAGGACTCCCAGTGTTGTAATTTTATCATAATAAAGTTGTTTATATATCTATAAAACAAAACCCAAGAAGTGTACATGACTCGTTTATCTTACTAACGTAATATACTTCATATGATGGAACTAGGAGGACTCAATAATAACCACTTTCATAAGTCAAACTCAACGTTGTTTAATACTGCCCACCGACGATTACAGATTAAGTTTTTCTGTAAATTAATTTGAAAATATTAACCAGAATCGGAAACACCTTAGTGTATGAAGAAGTTAATCAAGAACCCCACCAGGATATAATAAGTACTAGAGAACTTAAATGGTCAAGTTTGTTAATAATATGGGAATAAACAGGTTCCTGAAAAAGGTGAGTAATCAGTGAGTAGTTAGATCATGAGGAGAAAGGGCAGATAAAATAAATAAACAATTTTCATATGACACAGAGAATTAAAACTATACTTTATAGAATACGGACAACTTTCAAACTAAGAAAGATTGCCTAGTTTGGAAGTAAAGGAGCAATGGAATTCACAGCCAGGTTCTTTTAGAGTAAAATATTCGGTTTAATTTAGGCTGTATGGTATGGATGAGAACATCTATCACGATTAATTATTACCCAATAAGGCTGATTGTAATTTTATTACAATAAAGAAGTTTATTTAGGCTGTATGGTATGGATGAGAACATCTATCACGATTAATTATTGCCCAATAAGGCTGATTGTAATTTTATTACAATAAAGAAGTTTATTTAGGCTGTATGGTATGGATGAGAACATCTATCACGATTAATTATTACCCAATAAGGCTGATTGTAATTTTATTACAATAAAGAAGTTTGTTTAGGCTGTATGGTATGGATGAGAACATCTATCACGATTAATTATTACCCAATAAGGCTGATTGTAATTTTATTACAATAAAGAAGTTTATTTAGGCTGAATCAGAATAAACAAAGCTATTTACTATCTCCTAAAACAATCCAAGCAAGACCGTTTACTATAAAGCCTGCTTTATGACATAATGATGAATTTGATAACATGAATAATTGGCTAAAAAACCACTGTTATATAAGGCTATGTAATCTATTTAAAACATATATGTCATTATGTAGGGAATCCTATAATATTAACTTTTGCTATTTAAAAACATAACAGATATATCAATACTAAAGAAGAAAAACGAACAACAAATATTTAATAAATAGATTCTTTTATGTGTAATAACAAAATTTCTATCAGAAATCATTTTTAACTAAACCCATTTCAATCACTTACAATTTTATCTTCTAAAAAAACAAAGTCTCCAATACTCTGAACATACTTCTTAAGCAATTTAGGTTCCATTTTCGGGAAGAATTGTCAAAATAATAAGATAATTAAAAGGGATTGTAGTGTTATGATCAGTGTCGGGTCGCCCCAAGGGGGGAGGACGCCCGCCGCGGGATAGCGTCTCTACGACCCGACCGCTGTCCGGCGAGCGTCAAGAAAAAGATAAAAGGGGTGGACCTGTGGTCTTTGACCTTTTCTGGCGGTCTATTCGGTGGGCAGCTTTATTCGTATTAATCTGCCTTCGTATTAAAGTGCCCCGACAGTGCAGGAACAGTTCAGGAGAAGAGGAACAGGTTAGGCATTGCAGGTAGTTTATGGGGTCTTGGAATGGCCACGAATTCACACTCGGTATCTAAGGGTAGGCAAAAACCGTCTGGATCCCAAAGGCGAGTGTGAACTGGAGAGAGGCAGACTGGGGAAGACGCTACTAGGTAAAGTTTGTAGGCCCCAAGTAGACCGTCGTCCACATGCAAGAGTTCCCTTTCAAGGAGGTGCTAGTTTTAGACCAAGGGAGAGAATCCCACTAGGAAGGTGTGGGGTCTGACAACGCCGGACGAAAACGTAGCGAGGTTATGGAAAAGAAATACAGAGGTAGTTGAATAAGACAGCCATGGTTCGAGTAGAGCAACAAGCGCTAGTGCAGAGAGAGAGAGAGAGAGAGAGAGAGAGAGAGAGAGAGAGAGAGAGAGAGAGAGAGAGAGAGAGAGAGAGAGCAGTATTCACTTCAGGTGCCGGGTTCTAAGAGTCTGGGGAAAAAACCCAAATATAGGGCTTTATATAGGCAGGACAGAGGCGGGGTAGGCACGCCGCTCACCCTAATAGACTTCAGCTGTTTTGTGCACTAGTTTCCCCCTCTCTTAACTGATGCTTAACATTTTTTATTATTAAAATATGGAAGTGTAGGTGGGTATTTTCTGGGCCGAGAAGAGTGGAACTTGTATTTATTCATGGTGACGAAGTTGACACAACAATCAGTAAAATCAAAATTCGCTTGATTGTTTAGAATATTTCGAGTGGGGCTAACCCCCAGCTGCTTGGTGCGGCATTGTCAGATCCAATAGACAAATATACTTTAGCATCCTTTGTGAACACCATCTTCGATTTTCAGTCAAATTTGGGTTGGAACTAAGTGCACTTTTAATATCTTTCTATAATTTATTTTACTATTTACATGCAAGATAGCATACTCTCTCGCGCATTATTCGTGTTTCATCAGCTGTCCAGGGGGCAAAGGTAAGGATATTAGAAGGTGGTGTGCAAATTAATGTTTGCTTCGTTGTTAGTTACGTTATAAAGAGAGGAGGTATGGCGGATACGATAATAAATCCGATTGAAAATGAAGTATTTAACTACTGCGCAAGGTATGGCGCAAGAGGGTTCCAAAAAAAATGTATCCACTGGTTAACAGTCCGATAACTTGCAAACTAATTGACGGAGTTGTCTCATTTTTGGTGAAAGTGTAGCTTAAAGTCCAACTTAAAGATTGCTGTCTTCAAAATTTGCCGAACACTTAAGCGACTCACTCCAGTTTCACGGGCACACTGTCTCACAGACTTCTGTGGTGAGTGAGTGAATTTTTGTAACACAAGATGGGAGTTAAATGGACTTGTTACTGTTACAGGTCGTTCAGATCGTTGTTTGTGTACATCTTTAACACAACCTTCGGCTTCAAATTTGTCTTAAATGCGACGAATCGTTAAACGTGTCGGTGGCTCTGTTTGTACACATTTCGCCATTGCCATTGAACCTCATTAATGTTTTTGTACTTAAAATACCACTTTAAAACAGACTTCCTTTCATCAAATGTAATCCTTACGCCAGCCATGTTTACTCGAGTAACAAGGTACAACTAACAATAAAACACTAACTATCTGGCGACTGTCTTCTGACAAAACAAAACAACGCAATACAACGCTTGTATGGCGATTGCCGGAACTACAAACTATTACATTACCAAAAATGAGACAACTACGTCAATTAGTTTGCAAGTTATGGAGTTTTAAACAGTGGATACATTTTTTTGGACCCCTCTGTATAATGGATGTTTCCTTGTAGAAATAAAATGTTATTGGAAAAAATTGTCTAGGAAGGGTGAGAATGCCCTGTGTAATTACTCTGGTCTTTTATCTGTTGCACTGTCAGCGGCAACATGTCGGCTGAGGTTGGCCATTATTTCCTGGCCCTTTGATGTCACCTACAGTCCGCAGGCCCGTCAGCCGGCTAGGTATGCTTGATTAAAAATGCCAGTGGAGATAGGAAAAAAGATGAGGAGATCTCTAATACCTTGCAATGTATCTTTTGTGCCCACGCCAGTGAGTGATAGCTGAGGTTAGGCAAGCACTGAACCGGGTGTATGGAGACAAAAGGTCTGCTGAAAGGAACATGTTACAGTCAAGTTGACGTGGAGAGCAATAAGAGGGTGGCTACATTTCATCTGCAGGTAGGATCGCATCCCGAATTTTTAATTAAATTTCTTATGCTCAATGAATCCTGAATACCTGAGAACAACAGTCAATTCGCCTTATTACGTCAGAAACAAAAATCTTCATAACGGTCATTATATACTCTACATACTTGAAATCATCCCTTCCAAGTTCATGAAATTCCATTGAAATCTATCCAACCACCCTAATTCCCCAGCACAGTCATTACACTGCGCCACACATCCCTATAATCCTCTTCGGAGACTAAACCAGCAGCGGTTGTGTTATCTGTTATATACACGTGACAGTGAGAGTCCTGGCAATGGCCTGTTTCTTCAATCATGTCCTGAGCGTCTGTGGCTCTCGCGGTCTTGGTTAGCCTTTACAGGTTCGTATCCAGTGACGCGGCTGATGGAGGAGCGTTGAGGGACTCCCAGGACTCTACTTCGTCTTTCGCATGCGAGGGATTTGTCAAATCATGTGGATTTGGGAGATCTCTGGGCTGTTTGTAAATACTGTGTGAATGAGGAATTGTAAGTATGGTATGAATAAGAACATTGGACGCGATTACTTACTGTCCAATATTGCAGATTGTAATTTTATCACTATAAAGATTTCATCTTGATTCCTTATCAATGTATGTATCCTGCACTTAATATGTAAAAATTAGTTTTTCATAAAAAGCTTGAAGTCTCCCAAAACATCTATTCCTATTGATATTTCATCCTATTTCGCCTATTCAGGCATCCTAAGGACTACGATTCAAACAAAAAAATAAAAATTTACACACATAGGAATCTTATAAAATTGGGAACAAATAAATTAAAACAACACACTTGTGGATTTCATTGTTAAATAACTAATAGGCGAATCGTCAAATAATTAAGTAATATCAAAAATATAAAATATTTCGAGGGAGACTTTCTTTGAAAAACTAATTTTCCATAAAATAAATATCAATATATAGGTCCCTCTTTTGATAGGTACTCTAAAGAAACTTGTACAACAGTAATTTATAAAGCTGCTTACTCACAGGTACACTGCCGGTAGTAGTAAGTATTTCTGACCACACAATTGAGCAATAATGAGAATATATAATTACTCAGCCGGCCATGAATCGAAACCCAGAGCACATAACTTGTACACTAGTGTTATCAGGCTATCATTAAACTATATATTTATAGTGCATAGAATATTATTTAATAGAGAAATAAATAGTAAAGAGTCAATATATAAATACAAATCTAGCTAACAAAAACAAATTAAGCTTTTAGAGGATATTGTCCTTGAACGATAAATAAAATTTATAGGATATTTTTTTATTCCAGGTAAGTTCCACTGCGTATGCTACGTCGTGGATATGAGTACACAGCTTATCGGTTTATTATTTTTATTAAACTATCCGAATAGTTCCTGCTGTGGAATGCTACTCTAGTTATTTAATCAGTGATAACTACAGCCATCTCTGGAATACCTAAAGTCCAGAAATACAGGGCCATATTTCGTCCATGACATCGGCAAGGCTGGACCCAATCCAAGATGGCGAAGTAATATTGGTCCTTGTACATTATTTACGGGATCTTGGGGTTGGATGGAATTCCTGTTAAGTGGACTTCTACTTCGCTATGGAGAAATATCTTCTTACCACGACCCCAAGCCGATATTTAAATGTATTCTCACCCCATTTTTGCTCTAGGTTTTTCGCGTAGCAGTACAAGTAAATTTATGGATAAGTTATCTTCAATTTCACTATTCGTTATTGATAACCAGTATTTTGTTGTTAGGTTCATATACAAATTTATTAGTGTACAGAATGCTATCAGCAGTTCTGCACCGACCATAAAAGACACTTCTTGTCTAACTATATAGTTAAACAAGACTCTCACACGAGTCTGAAAACAAAATTAATAAATATAAAACGTATATAATTTATCTTATGGGTTCCTGCTGGTTGTCCAACTTTGTAAATTTAGACAGAACATATAGAATTTAGACCCTTAATTTTGGGTTTTAATTTATTTAATCAACATGACTGTTAAAATATACAATTAAATTTATGAATAAGTTATCTTCAATTCACTATTCGTTATTGATAACCAGTATTTTATGTTAGTTTTAAAATATACAAATTTATTAGTGTACAGAATGATATGACCTATTCTGCACCGTTCTAAAACACATGGTGACTCTCACACGAATACAAAATTAATATATATTTCAAAATATATATAATTTATCTTATTGGTACTTGTGAAACTTGATAAATGTAGACAGAAAGTCCTTAATTTTGAATGATTTGCATTATTTTATCAACATGACTTAAAATATTTCAAAAAATATTAAAAACTAAAAAGTTAACACATTTAAAAAATAGGACTTATCCTAACATACAAACCCGGTACTTTCTAATTACTATATCTAACGCCCATAAAAACCATGCTTGTTAATGTTACTGATTACAAATTGTCACACTGTACATTTAAACCTGGTCCGGTCATAAATCATATATTTTCTCTGAGATGTAAAATTATCGGTCCAGACAAATAATAATTATTATTCAATTTTATAAAATATTTGCCAACAAACACCGTCACATCAACTCGTTTTTTAGCCATCGTGATCAAATAAAACGCCAGCCAATACAAAACCAGCAACAATTGGTATTTTCTTTCAAAAAAAATACGTGGGAAATGTCTTAATTTTTTTTTATTTTGTATTATAGTAGTCATTGAAGGTCTCTAAATGCCTCGGCTGAAGACAAACGGCTGTCTGACATTCAAATGTCACTCATTGCCTCCTTAAATCCGGATGACATTTTTTTATTCGTTTTATTTAAGGTCAGGACAGAACTAAGACAAAAACTCCATGGATACAATTAAGTATTTGCTTCAAAAATAAAGACAAAAACTCAGGAATTTTCACGTCGTTACAATACGGACATGGAGACGCTAGAGGACTAATTTCAAGCTACAGATTAGTTTTTACATTTGAAAACTTATTCCTTTAAATTTTTTATTTGCGAAATTACAATTCACTAAAGCATTGATAATTAAGATTTAAGAGCTCAGACGTAATTATACACAATTTGACTCACTCCTTATGTACAGTTTACACTCATACCAACATTCATATGCGCATACAAAATCTACCGAGTCGCCGAGGATCCAACCTGTCTCGCTCTCCGAATCTTTCTTTATGTAGTGAAAGCCAGAAAGAGGGAAAAGAAGCCGCAGGCGCTCGGGACATTAGTAGGTAGCCTGGGCTAGGGCACAATTACATCATCATCTGCTTACAATAGATTGTGGGACTTGGGCGGTCTCTTGGCTGTTTGTAAATACTGTATGAGTCAGCGAGTGAATGAAGAATTGTAAATATGGTATGAATGAGAACATTGATTTCAGTTATTATTACACAATAAGGGAGATTTTAATTTTATCACAATAAAGATTTTTGATTTGAGATTAATTGCGAGACCACTACCGTTAGGAGGAGTTAACTATAGGATGTGCATGTGCAGAAAAGTTTTGATGAAATTTGGCAAATCTTTAGTTTATTAGATGAAGGACTGTAGATACATAGAGATATATTTAGGGGAATGAGATTGTGGTGTTTAAGGATTCTGGATTCGTTTGGTGCTCGAATGTTTGGCGGTACCGCAAAGTTTTAGTCTGTGGGTCCAAATCGGTTTTAAAACTGACTTTACTTGTGTAGTTTGTTTTTAAAATTTAATTTATACTTTTTAAAATAAAATAAAATAATAATAATAAAATAAGCAGTATTTAAAGTTGTTCATAAGGTTGATTCTTGTGTCATAAAACTAAATAACTAAAGCTATACAGTCATTTGCACTGTAGTCCTCTAGTACCCTTAAATCCTTTGTTGAATGTAAGGTATTAATTTTTACGTAAAAAGAAATTATTTTTTAACTAAAAATTCGTTTATTAAATAACAATTTTGTAGTAGGGTTAGAGACGTTTCAATTAGGAAAAATCCGTTAGAACATAATATAAAAAAATGGTAATGATAATTTTTATTTGGGGTAGGAAATATTGCTATAGCTGGAATAAAGGGGAAATGAAGCTATCTACCTCACGAGCTAAAGGTCAGTCTGGCCCTCCAGGGCTCGTTAAATATTAAATAACAGAGTTACTCAAAAGCCTCAGTCAAATCATTTATTCCTTTGTAAATTCACAGAGTAATAACATTAAACAGTAATGCACGGCCTTTAATATAACCACTAATTATATTCAACATGGGGGTGGAGCTTTTATGACAAAGAAAACTTTTAATTATAAATTTATTTATGTTGAAGCACATAATAAAGGAGCATAGTTCCGTATGACTACAATCACAATGTAAAATAATAGTAATAAAGGGGGAATTGTCAAACGGAAGGATCTCATAGAGGCCAGTTCTTGCTTTATAATAATATATTTAAAATTCCATGGCAACCTATCCAACCACCCTAATTCCCTAGCACAGTTATTAAACTACACCACTCATCCCTATAATCCTCCTCGGGGACTTAAACGGCAGTGGCCTCGTGACCTGCTATAAATAAGTGACAGTGGGAGTCCTGGCAATGGCTAGTTTCTCTAATCATGTCCTGAGCGACTGTGGCTCTCGCGCTCTTGGTCAGCCTCCACTGGCTCTTATCCAGTGACGCGGCTGACGTAGGGGCGTGGGGGACTCCCCAGGACTCCGCTTCCTCCTTCGCATGCGAGGGAGGTGACAACCATGTGGATTTGGGGGGCCTCTGGGCTGTTTGTAAATATTGTATGAATGAGCGAGTGAATGATGAATTGTAAATATGGTATGAATGATGACACTTATATCAATTACTCATTGCCTAATAAAAGGCAGATTGTCATTTTATCTTAATAAATTATTGTTGACTAGTAAATAATATATTTGTTGTTTTTCTCTAATTTGTTCAAGATACAAAGTTAGATCGCATTATTTACACCTGGTCAAAGTATCTAAGAGAGTATAGTTAATTTAGAGCAGTACTTAGCCAGAAATTATACTTCCACTCATACCCTGAGTGTCTTTAGCTCTTTTCTCATCTTTCTGGCCTTCCTCAAACAGTAAAGTGTCTTCTTGGGGGGGGGGGGTGAGGGCTTTACTAGGGAGCAGGTATATATTGCATAAATGTCGGTATGAGTCAGTTGAATTAGATACAAGGTATTAATAAGCTATTTCAATTATCATTGCCGGATCAGAAATATGTAATTTTCCCAAAAAAATTATTTAATAAAATATATTTATTGTTCACCATAACTTGAGCTACATCTAAGCTAAGCGATCTAAAGAAAAAAAATAATATGGATTGAATGGATTAGAATAGCTATAATTTGTGATTGGCGGACTTTGTATGTATATATTGTATGAATGTCGGTATGACTACGAGCTGTAAGAGTTAAATTTAATACAAGATAGTAATTAGCTCATGAATTTTAATTATTATTGCCAGATCAGTAAATTGTAATTTTCCGGATGAGGGAAAAATAAAGGGGTATTTGGCTTGAAGGTGGTGTGAGGGAATTAAGGAGTGTGGGAAGCCTCGGTAGAGGTTGGTTGTTGCGGTACAGTGGTGGAGTCCACTGGTGGCTGGTCCAAAAAAAATCATTTAAAAAAATATATTTATAGTTTACCATAACTTGGCTACATTAAGCGATCTAAATAAAAAAATAATATGGATTGAATAGCTATAATTTGTGATTGGCGGACTTAGTAAGTATATATTGTATGAATTCGGTATGACTACGAGCTGTGAGATTTGAACTTTATACAAGGTATTAATTAGCTCATGAATTTTAATTATTATTGCCAGATCAGTAAATTGTAATTTTACAAAAAAAAATCCTTTTAAAAAATACATTTATAATAGTTCACGACAACTTGAGTTCCATCAAGCGATCGAAAGGATTGGTACAGATTGGAATAAATATTATCTGTGGTGGAAAACAATATTATTGACGAAAAGAGTGGGCGGATGGGGTACACATATCACTGATTTGTAAGCTGTCGTATTTTTATTGTAAATACTCTTTGCATTTCAATAGCTTTGTATACTAGGAACAGCAAACACTTAACCATCTTTGCAATCTGAAATATATGTGTTTTGTAAACACAGTTTTTTTTCAAGAAATATCAGATGAAGTCGTTTTAAATAATTGTTTATATCTCCTTTAGCATCTTTTGGATACTTTTAGGCCACTCATATATTTTGCAATGATATTTTTAGGAACAAACCAAATTTGTCTATTAGAGGATGATTAATTTAAGGGACCGACATTTCGATTGAAACGCCCGCTATAGAGAGTGTTTATGCCCTGTGCAAGTACCTTAAAAGTTACTTATAAGACTTTTTGGGAATAAAACTTTTTCAGGGCAGTTTACTAAACAGTCACTGCCAGAGATACGTTGGTGGAGATAGTTGGTCATTGGAAGGAGGGAAGACGAGCAAAAAACTGGCGATCCCCCCCCCCCCACCAACCTACCTAATTTGAATTTCAAATCGCCCTTCCCTGCTGTAGCCCATCTTGGTTTTCTTTCGTAGCATAGCTTTATTCCTTCCTATAGAGTCGGACCGTGTGTGGGTAGAGTTCCAATTGTGAAAATACAAAAGATTTGACGAGGATATTTGCAGTCGAGCCTTAGTGCGATTGTTCGAAACCGTATTAGTAGAGTACGACATATCAGAGTGGCCCTAAGAAATATGCATATCAAAATACATATGTTTATGCATGTTTAAGTTGGCTTAGCCTGAATCAAAATTTCCATATAACAATTTGAAGCATGTTTGTTCAAACAACAATTATTCAACTCCCTGTTGATAAGTGATGAGATGAAATGTCCAGGTTTCCGATTCTCACTATTTCATTATGAAGACTAAAAACGCAGTAAATTATTAATGCTTTGGCTGTACAGCTTTAAAAGTGATTTAGTGAAGGTTTAGACGCTTCTAATTAAATACATAATATTTAGATAACAAATTATAAAAGAAATATGTTATAGATCGATTATCACAATTACTTACAATGAGGCAGATTGTAATTTTATCATAATAAAGTAGTTGTTGTTAGTAAAAAAAGTATTGTTATTACCTGAAACTTAACCTTTATAACACTTGCTATAGCACACCTTTGATGAATTGTTATTTTATTCGTGGGAGACTGTCTCAAGGGTTGTTGAGTACCTAAGGGTGCATGCTCTAGTACATTTAATTTTAATAATTCAATATTTTTTTAAATTACGTGTAATCTGTCTATCTGCTTTATGGTTCACAATGTCTCGAAAGCTATCCCAGCTATTGCAGCGTATAATAGCACGGGATCATGCAGTAATCCCCAAGTCAAACTGAGCATGAATTAGTCAGAGTGAGGCTTAAGTTGGCTTCGCCTGAATCACAAGTACTAACCTAAGACAAATATAGTTTGGATCGGGAACAATATTAACAATATAGAGTCAGGTACGACTCAAAGTTGGGATCCCCCGTTTCAATTAACCCACTTGTGATGGCTCTGTGGCTGTGGGCATGTCTAATCAGAACTCTCGACAGAGTTTGTCCCACGTTACCAAGGCTCAGGATTTATGCGTTTTAATTATCTTTGCGGCTGGAGGGGCAGTGTCTCGTTTATCGTCGAATTAGCATGGCGATTATTTATTTGTATACAGTTAAAGAGGCATCGTTGAAAACAATACTACACACTGACAAGAGATCTTACTACTCAATCTTCCTGAAAACAGAACTAAAGGCTTTTTTTTTTTTTTTTTTTTTTCAAAACCTCAATACAAATATATAATGTACAAAAATAAATAATACAATAAATGAGATACAATTTTCTCCTCTTCCTGCATTTACATGCATTTGGAGGAGTGTATGATTATATAATGATTTTGTTGTGGTTAAAATGTCATAGTTTTATATTCACACTAGGTGATGAGGCTCACCTTTAAATTGTCACCGACAGAAAGCACTAAACACTAACACAAAACAAACTAAACAAAATAAAACCTATACCTAGAACCTAAGACTAAAGCGTTCCAGCCACGACAGCGTCCTGCCATCGATGGGGGAACGGAGCGGGGGTTATAGTGTTAAACACCGGGTTTGTCAAATACTGTAAGGAATCGAAAAATTTGATGTCTACGTTGGATGAATTCATCTACCGTAGGCAGCTCAAATATCTCATGCAGCTCACTGTTTCTTCGCTGCTCGAATGAAGTACCTCTGACCACTTTCATCAGTATAACGTTTTGGAATTGTTGGAGTTTCTTAGCTGTCGTATACGTCAGATAACGAAACAGCGGTGCACCATACAGCAGTGTAGGCCTTAGTATGCTCTTGTATATCAATAGCTTGAGACGCAATGATAGATTTGGGGAAGTCAATAAGTGCGCAAGCCGGTAAGACTTCGTGCGTGTTAGCTTTAACTTCTTCGTAAAATGGTTACTAAAATGGAGATGTCTGTCCATTTTAATTCCCAGATATACTAGGTCGTTGGCTGGTGAATTTTCCTCCGTTCCGACTATGTAACTAGTAGGGAGCGGGCTTTTTCCCTTTAAACTAAAGGCATACTGTTGTGGTACCTATCATGACTACTCCGGATATTAACGACCCAGATGACAAGTTAAGCCTTTTTGCTCTCAACCTAGCAATCGTATATTGATAGGAAAGTTATTGGCACAATGATGATTGACCTATCATTTTATTTTTCTTTAAATTTCATCAATTATGACTTGCTAATGACTTCTAAAAAAAAAAAACATTTATTTGTTATAAATCACAATATGTACAATTATATATATGGTTACAGCTGAGGCCTTACTGACTACCTGAAGGGATCTAACCTGTTCTTGAGACTAGGGCAATATATATATAATAATAGTAATGATAATAATACAGATATCACTGAAAGGTCGTGGGAGACAAATATTCAGAATGATAATTGTATAGCTATTATTAAATAAGTTATTGATAATTACAATAGAGCTGATAAGATTAAGAGATACAGTTATTAGAATGTTATGGACAAACGTATCATTTGTTAGTGATACTATTATACATATTACATAACTATTGTTTTTGTCATAACCTTTGATAATCATTTCTAGATATTATTTAGTTGTTTTTTTTTATATTTTTTGAATGAAATACGTTTTATTTTTACTATTTATAAATTGTAAAGGTGCTCTTTTTTGTTTCAATGTATAATATACGTATACGTGTCATTAGTTATTTTGTGGTCATATTTCAGCTTTTTACCCTATTTTTATTGGTTAAAAGAGATTTTCAGTGTCCTATGTGGTTTAACTGATGGAATTAAACTTTTTATTGAAGAAAACTTTTTTTCTCAATCATATGAGAAGGATTTAATAAACCCCATGAGGGGGGGAGTCTGGAATCGTCTCTTGATATTATTATTATTTATTTTTTTTTTTTCACCTTACCAAATGATTTAAAGTCCGCTGTGGTTTAGAATACTCTAACTACTATCCCATAAGTGCAGGAGTTCCACAGGACAGTGTCCTGGGCCCCATCCTCTATAACCTATACACCGCTGATGTCCCCTCTACTCCCAATACCTTCTTGGCCACATTTGCAGATGACACTGCAGTCTTGTCATCCCACCCAGATCCCGACATAGCATCACATAACCTTCAAAAACACCTTGACGAGATCGAGTATTGGTGCAATCAATGGCGGATCAAAGTTAATGAAGCAAAATGCTCCCACATTACCTTCACCCTTTGTCGCAAGTCTTGTCCACTAGTTTATTTTAATTCTATTCCTCTCCCTGTATTCGAGACAGTACGGTACTTAGGCTTCCATCTTGACAAACGACTGACCTGGAACCCACATACGAGACTAAAAAGACAAGAACTAAACAGACGCTTTGGACAACTGTACAGACTACTTCAAAGGACATCCCATCTCTCAATAGAAAATAAACTACTAATCTACAAAGTTATACTTAAACCAATCTGGACATACGGAATAGAGCTATGGGGGACAGCAAAAAAGTCTAACATCAAGCGTATCCAATCCTTTCAATCAAAAGTCCTGAGAACAATAGTAAATGCCCCTTATTATGTCAGCAATAAAACCCTTTATAACGACCTTAACATACCCTACATTCTAGAACTCATCCCTTCCAAGTTTATGAAATTCCACAGTAGCCTTTCCAACCACCCTAATCCTGTAGCACAGTCATTGCACTGCGCCACTCATCCCTATAATCCTCCTCGGAGACTGAAACGGCAGTGGCCTCGTGACCTGCTATAAACGCGTGACAGTGGGAGTCCTGGCAATGGCCAGTTTCTCCAATCATGTCCTGAGCGTCTGTGGCTCTCGCGCTCTTGGTCAGCCTCCACTGGCTAGTATCCGGTGACGCGGCTGACGGAGGAGCGTGGGGGACTTCCCAAGACTCCGCTTTTTCTTCGCGGTGGATTTGGGGGGTCTCTGGGCTGTCTGTAAATATTGTATGAATGAGCGAGTGAATGATGAACTGTAAATATGGTATGAATGAGAGCATTTATCTTAATTACTTATTGCCTTATAAAAGGCAGATTGTAATTTTAGCACAATAAAGGAATTTAACTAACTAACCAAATGATTCCTTGAAATTTTATATTTTTCGATTTGCAGTGAGACTGCTGAATAGTTACTAATACTACCTTATTAACTTATAATTTTTAGTTTTTCAATTGTAGATTTTTACAAATATTTGTTCTTTTTATTGTAATGCTCTATTGATCAATACCTTTCTAGCATATAGTGCTTTTAAATTTTCCAAGCATTTTAGATCATTTTTACTCCCACTATCGTCCTACACACACCATACATACGAACCTTTTACCTTACATCTTTCGACCCTGCTAAAGATGCTAGTCAAGTGGTAAGGACAAACTTTAAGTAACCTCTTGTGGCTGAGAGACTACCGTCATTTCCCTTCCAGTCCATGAATCCCTTATCCACAAAGCGTAAGAGTGTTTCTTAGACAGCCTCCTTTGGCACAGCGACGGAGTAACCATGTTACAGCACATGTCAAAGCATTAAGACATTGCGTTAAAAGCCAATTTGACGGGATGGATGATAGCCGAGGTGCAATCTCGTGTAATAGAGCCTTTGTCATGGTAGACCTTTGAGGGTGGTCCTATCTGTAAAACTACCCTTATAGTTCAGCGACTTTCATGTTTTTATTTTTTATACTATGTTAATCTACAAGAGGGATATAAGGAGGATAAAGTCACTTGACCCCGGCTTCAACGCTCCAGAATCAATAAACTCAGCTCAGAGGGTAACAAACTTTTCTTCTGAATGATTCTTTCAGTTCTACAAAAGCACTTTGAGAATCAGACGATATTTTATAGTTTTTCTTGGTATCATATAAACTTATAGCTTCTTAGTAAGGCAGCTTACAGTACCCTTAACAACTCTTGGGAGATAGCTTCAACACACAATTATATAATTCAACACACAAGCAACTCGATTAGTTTGTACTTTGTATTAGTAAATACATAGTATGTTCAAAAAATATTACTAAGTAATACATTGATTGATGTCACTTCATAATTTTCTATGAGGTTGCTTATTTTTCAATATTAATACACTAAGTGTCAAATGGTTCAAAAGACAAATTTTACCATTCAGAACTGTAGTTCCTTTAATTCGTTTCGCAACGCATTAAGGCATATAGTCATTTTATTTTATGTGCTATTGAACAAATAATGTAATCTATCCTTTTTCATCTAATGATGCCCGTCTGATTGGGGAAAAGCGAATGGAAAAAAAAATTAATGAATACAGATAAACCCACCTTATTTTTATAGCATTACTGTCTGAAGGGAACAAGGTTACTCAGTTCAGTCGAGAGACGAAACGATAAATCCCTGGATACTTTCATCCGAGTCTAGTCATTTTCTCTTCAAAGAAATCGAGAAATAATTATCGATGTATACACCTTGTCCAAATTAATTATTAATGTTTTTTTTTTTCTATGAAGCATTGTATTAGCACCCCTATTACGATTGGACAGCTTCTCGTTAGGATCCGCTCACCCCAAATAAATTCCTTTATTTTTCTCTTATCAATAATCTTAAAAATTTGAGAGCTAAGGGAAAAAAAATATTAAATTGTTATTTTTTTAATAGATTCGCCTGAGGATCTAATTATCTTATCTATTATTATATAATTATCTGTAAATTTAAAGGGGCTATGAAATAAAAAAAAAAATTTTGAATGTTATTATTGTCCAGAGTAACATGTGTTTCAGGGATGATGTGCTTCGTTATTAAAAAATAAATAGAAATTACATAGATTTAAATTTTATCATGATCTATTTACCTCGAGGATCACGCTACGTGTGCAGGCTAAAACATAATTACAGCTTTTGCAGTTAATGTTTAATTTATGATTTCTTTTCCTCCGAAAACATTTATCACATCTAGAGATCCCAACGGAGATAACTCTGACATGGAGTAAACCATATTCACGTTTGTTCATTGTTCAGTTATATAATACTCATTATATACTAGATTTTTAGTAGAAACGTATACCTCAGTTGAGACTTATGGTCCCCTTGTTTTTTGTAAGTAACTATGTCCTCCCCTAAAATCCTAACCCTTTCTTACCCCCTTAAGACCCAGACACCCTCACTTGTGCCTAAGCATTCACTATGTTATAACTGATTAATATTTGTATATATACCAGTGTTTTGATTGGTATTCATAATAAAGTTTTTTATAAGGGTCTCCTCTATTATTTAACTGGTCACGTTTGTACGTCATAAAGGGTAATTTGATGATTGCCGATTTGTTCTATTTTTTTTTGCGTAACTCAAATTTTGTTTGTAACTCCTTCTGAAACAAGAAATTTTACCCAAAACTTTCACGGTTAGTATGTCTCTCGTGACCGTACGTATACTTTGCAATTCAAAGTATTAATATTGCAGTAATTTGCAAAAACTAATTCTTAAACGTGTAGATGTTATTACATATTAAAATAATAAATCTTATTTACCTGTTTTAATATTCGGAATAGGAAAAGTTCTATCGTGACTCATGCCCAGTATTTCGTGACTATAAGTTGAACCGTGACTGCTACGGACTAACTACATCAATCTCTTTATAAAAATAGATTAACTTCTTGAATAACAATTTCGGCCTCCAAGTTACCCCAAAAATGTTTCAATCACCTTTAATAGCAGCTGGTTTCCCATTGGTTGCATTTGATATTATTTTATTCAAACCAAAGCTTTCTTCCAATAGTGCCCACCGAACTGAAAATAATTATGTTTCAGGCATATTTTAGTTTAATCCACTTATTCCTGTAGGGGACTGAATGTGTTTGAAATCGAACGTTTCATTACTTGCCGGTATGCTTCTTATGTTGGAAGAATATTCGAAAAATGAATTTCTTGACCGAACGATGCGAATATGGAGTTTCGGGGTGGGTTAGGTTTATGTAAAATGTTCAACATCTGAAGAGAGTTTTTACATAGGATTTATGATCGAAGCCAGTTACTCTTCTGAAGACCTTAACATACTTTACATGTCTGCATATATTTTTTGATAGCGGGAGTTAAAATGGGCATAATAAATCGAAACAGCGTTCCTCTTACCTTAGACGCATTGTGAAGAAGTGAACTTTTGAGCTAATCTGTATTAATCTAGGCATGGGCCTGGTTTGAAAACATATTTAATGCTACGAAAGGCCCTTTCAAAATTTTAAGATGATAAACTGTAATTAAAAATACCGGGCATACGGATATCGGGATCTCGGTCAATTTCTTGGGGACCCCAGAGTCTGGTATAGTGGTCGTAGACTCTACTAACTACCATGACCACAAAGCTTTAATGACCACTTGGTTTTACGCCTCTTAAAAATAACAACCGACCGACTTCAAGTTGTAATTTGTTTTACTGGCCTTCATCAGCTTGTTCTTGTAATATTCTTGTTTCTAATGCAATTCGTTAGAGGTTTCTCCCACTGGTCAAATATTACCCCCTTTCCTTTTATAAATTATCAGTCTCAGATAAATCATCATAGCATCTGGCAAACAACATCCCTTCTGGAAGCCGCAGCTTCTGTGTTCAAGATCTGATCAGGGAAGTAACACCGGAGTTCCGAGAGGTCCACTGGTTTCCTACCCACTAATGATTTAGGGCTTGCTTATCGCACTAAACGGCACAAAGGCTTATCTTCAGATGGGTCAAAACTGAAATCGATCCGTGAAGAGATCGTTTAGCTTATCACACTAAGGGATTTGTTATCTTTGATGACGGAGTCGTCGTTATGGTAAATACTTCATTAGTCCCTAATGAACGCCTAGCACATCCATTCAAAACATGGAAAAAAATATTACTTTGATATTCAGAATAATTACCATACCTGCACAATGTGGTTATGGATTGGTACGGAAATTATCAAAAAGCAACTATGAATTCCACTTTCTTCCTAAATGTTTTTTATGGTATTCATAAAACAATTAACGTCTATAAATAATGGCTGCTTGTGGTACATGTATTCTTACCGGTTTCATAATTATAAGCCATTATAAAATAAATTATATTGACAGTTTCAGGAGTTAGGCAACGGGATCTTCAGACCGACCAGAAACTCTTCCGAGTGAGCCATACTTAGGATGTATGAAGGGTCATGCAAGTGGCAGTTCACCTGTCTACTGTGTCTTTCTTGTCCTACTTACATGTACTTACCACCTCAGCCACCTTTCCCCCAAGGGCTGCTCCAGAAATGGAGTTAACTGTTCCTCCCTAATCCTCTCCAGTACAACACGGTCAGAGGAAATTCAACTTGGATTCCGTGATTCAATTAGTATTATACTGTAAGAAGGTATATTGCTTTAAATATATGGAGCTTCAATGGTCAGCTGACCTCACACTTTCCTACGATATCGCTGTATTTTTGGGAGTAGATTTAGTGACCCAGTGGCAAGCTTCACTACATTAACTCAAATACAAGTGAACCTTATTGAGGGGGACTGCTTCGCCACCCATCTTGAGTAAAGTGGATTTCTCGCTCCTACTCTAAAAAGGGGTGGGAAAATACAGTTCTTGCTGTTTGAGTGCCCTGTTTGAGGTTGTATATGTCTGTAGAAGTTACAACAAATCCCGTTTTATCCCAGCGTGCTTTGGTAGGAGATGAATGAAAAAAAAACATATATTCAAGGTAGTACGTCCAGTTTGTATTCATACACCGAAAGTTTTTCGGAATGCTTTCTATACTCTTTTGAGGGTTTTCTTTCCAACTGAAGTGTGTAGACTTTTCATCTGCTAGTGACGTACCAATTACTTTTTGTTACCCAGATTTGGAACTATTTACTTGTACCATGTTATTATTCAAAAGGGACATGGTACCAGAGCTTTTTATTTCATTATATTTTCAAACCAAGATTTCTACTCCAATATGGGTTGAGTACAAGCAATGTACTCATGATGACGGCTGATTCTTCGTGATTTGTTAGGTAATATTTTTTTAAGATCCTTGTGCCATTTCACAGTGGTTTGATAGAGCTACCATTGAGGATCTGCTATCAGAAAAGCCAGTACGTAACACAAATTCAATCAGAGCAGTAACTGTGACTTGTTTATATGACATTGATTTGGGGCTCAGTTTTATTCACAAATGAGGAAGTCGAAAACGTTCTGTTTTGTTTGAAAATTAATTTTAGTGAGAACAAATATTTGTCAAGCTCTACGCAGGAATAAAAAAATAATACTCTTACGATGCAAGATATTTTTTTATAAATATATTTCTGCCATTCTGTATTCATTAAATATATAAACTTATCTCTTGGATCATATACAGAGTTTAGGAAAGAATGATTGATCAGTCCGCTACAGGAAATTGAACTGTATTTGCATGCTATTCGGAGGGAAATAAGTTAAATTGAATCCTAGAAACCTTATACCTCCCCCTTTAACTTGTCTGATTGAAATCCAATCTCTATTCGAACCTTTCCTAACAGCAAGCTTAAAAAGGAGCCGGACAGGTTTAGAATTAGAAAGGATAGTTGGACCGCCGTCTCATTCGTGTCAGTCAACGTTTGTAATTGGTCATATGAGCAGAACTGTTCTCTTTCCAATCTCCTGAACGAACAGAAGTTTGATTGAGTTCTGTTGATTATCGTCAAGAAAAGAGGGCGTCTTCAATTGGTATGCTTTCTGTACCAATAAGTCAGATAGCTTAGGTAAATAATGAAAAAACGTAGGAACTGTTGCTCCATAAACAGATTGATGTTCCTAAATTAACCATCTAACTTTGTCTCAACCAACAAGGTTCATGAAACTCCCTTGTTTTGCTGCCATTGTTGGTGAATGTCAATGCCGTTTCGCAAAATTTCTTTAGGAGTTACTTCATTCGCTCATGCATCCATAGCGATCCTTGGGCAGCCTGGGCCTATTCAACACTGCCACTCGTTCCTGACTATCGCAGCATTTTCCAACACTAATCACATTCCTTCTTTAATCGCTCCCCTCGTTATTCAGCCATCTTATGCGTGGCCACTTTCAGGATGCCGATATAGCTGCAGCCATAAAATCTTGTCGGCTGCATCATCGGCTCCAGTCCCAAGTCATAGCGGTCTGTCTTTCTTGGTGGTTGTTATCAGATCAGGTGACTATACAGTGACATCAGCTCTGCATTTTTTGCGATCCCTGCTATTTGCTATTTACCCTGAAAAATGAATTCCATAGGTTGCTAGACCATCATTGAGCACCGACCATTTGGATCTATTTAAGGGAGGGGCAATCTTCCAAGAACCGGACTTCTAAATGAAACAAAAATACCAAGATAACCGTCCTGAGGAATAGTTACTTATTGAGAATTTATATTTCGGAAGCTCCGTAGGGTAGATGGGGTAATAATGTATACTCACACTGCCTTAAGGTTCAAACTTCCTATAAATGAAATTAGTGAAACATTTTCTAGTGGCTACGTAGTGCAGAATCGATAGCGGCCAGAGAGGTACAAAGTGCTCCTGTTCTAGAGAACGCCTACAAAGCTCGCACTGCCGCAAAGTCTTCAGATTGCGTGTCCTCGGCCTGAGCGTGACCTATCAGTGTAATTAATTGTTGCACGAACGGTCCACACCGCCCGAATAGAAATCTTATTTCTCAGCCTGCAGTCTGCTGAATTATCGCCTTGGTAACATTACGTTCCGAGAAACAGGACGTTGTGAGTGTTGCGCTAAGCCCCAATGCATCTCACAAATTATAGATGAGCCTCAGATGATTCCTAAAATGATTCCCAAGAATTAATTGTTTCTACTGAATTTATATTCTTTGGCGTTTTTTTTTTTCAAATCCAATTTCAACTTTAAACTGTGAGCCCTTTGAAATGAAAGAGTTTTTGTTGGAAGATTGGCTTGGGTTGATGAAAAACAGTTTAAAGCTTACCAAATGTCTTAAACAGTTCACACTCCTCACGCCTGATGCAGACATTCTTAGTTGGTCGAAACGATTTCCATAAATAAACTTCATGAAATTTTTTTTCTTTCATAGCCCTTTTAAATTTACATACAATTATAGATCCTCAGGCAAATCTATTTACAAATTATTTTGTATTTCCTGTAGCATCACTACGTTATTTATAGAAGGTATTGTTATTTTATAGAAATTATATAATGAATAAACAAGTATAATGATATACATTATACGTGACTGGACTAAACTGACTAATAAACGTGATGGGGCTCACCTTTTTGATCAACCTTAAAACTTACTTTCATACTAATTCTTATCTTAATTTTTCCCCGACAGTCTGATGCCATCGATGCGGGAGGAGTGGTGGGGTCATAGTGTTAAACACTGGGTTTGTCAGGTGCTACAACGAGTCAAAAAACTTAATGTTTCTCCGGTGGATGAACTCACCCACCGACGGCACACCAAGCAACGGGTGCAGGTCAGCGTTCTTCAACCTCTCGAAAGAGGTATGTGGAACCACTTTTCGCATGATCCCATTCTAGAAGTGTTGGAGACATTTGGCTGTATTGTCAGTCAAGTGAGTAAATAGCGTAAACCATAAGAAAAAAGTAGGGTAAACTATAACTATAAAACTTGATGAAAACGTGACATCTCCAAATAAAACTTCAACTCATTCAATTGATTGAAAACGATGAAAATATACTTATTCACAGTTAAAAAATAATAAAATAGCAATAGAATCTTACATTAAGAATAGTGGCGATCATTTAGACGAAGGTGCATCCTATGATGCTGTTCTCTCCACAGAGGGCTCGCTCACAGTTGCGCTTAAGTCTTCAATGAGGGTTCGTGGGCAGTGTGGTGAATGAGAGCGGTTGAACAAGAATGTGCTGGTGTACTTTTGTCTTACAGTGGAGTTTAGTGTGTCTACAGTTAAACAATCTTTGTAGAGAAGAGTCTTTTAAAAGAGAAGAAAGAAAAGCTTTATTATGAAGTACAAGCAAAACACTGGTGAATACAAAGAGTTACGTAACTACATACTGGGTGGAAGGTCTTGGGACGAGTGTGGTCTGGGGCTAAAGCTGAGACATGTATAAGAAAAGGATACGATTCTGTGAAGTAGGGAGTAAGGGAAGTAAGGGGGGATGCGGTTGCTCACTGTTGTTGTTGTGCTATTTTAGTGGGTGTGAAGCGTCATGCAACGATTGTTTTCAGTAGTCCAAAATGGTCTTATTTGTTCTAATCTCTTTTTTCTTATTACGCCATTTTTATTTACGGGTGTGCATGAAAAAATTCATTCAGCTCGTTGGATAAATTAATAATAGTATTAATATATAAGATAATAATAATAGTAGAAATATAATAATGCCTTCAAATATTGAATATAAAATTATGAAGCTACTGAGTTATCGATTTAGGTCTATGGTTTTCCTCGGCACCTTCTCATCCCTTCCTAGCAAACAATTCCATGTCTACTTTTTTGAGATAGAAAGGTCAGGTTTGTGGCCAGCACATGAATCGAGAACCCACAGCTAATGAGCCTGGACAGTAACAAACTTCTAACAATTAGGAGAGGGCAGTTTTCGAAGCGGTTGTCCGCAGACCACCCGGGTTGTTTCCCTTTCCCAGCACTGATTCCTCCTATCCAATTATCACTTTGGTTTAAATTTTTCGTGAATTTATAAATATTTTTAGTATAACAGTACAAACATTTACCTGTTACAAGTTGAGTTTAACTTATTTCTGAACTTTCATTCCAGCCTCCTCGGGCATCCTAATCCATATGCTAATGTCCCACACTCCCCTCTCAACCTTGGCATCTCCCACCTAAGGAGGAGGTACTCTCTAAAACTCCTCCAAGCCAACTAACATTTTCTGTATGATGAAGCGACAAGTTAATTGGTTTTGGCTAATGAGCCTTTTCGACCAAGACGTAACAAGACGGTATTAACTAAATTTCCATGCGCTGCTTAAAATTATATTCAATTGATTTCATGTAAACATTCAAATAAAGAAAAAAAAAACATTATCGAATGAGCGTTCTCCAGCTATCAACTTTCTACTTAATGAACTTTTCTGCCAATTCCAAGCTTCAACGAAAGATTAAGTCGTTACGAAGTAACGATTGTAGGTAGGTATAGGATTGGTTGTAGGTATAGGTGGAGTAATACTTCATATTGCCGAGCCATACATGTGATATTAAGAGGCAATCAATGTACAGTTAGACGATTAAAGAATATTTCTTAATGTAAACTTTTTTTCTGGGTAAATTAATTGAAGTGTTTATTTTAGTATTTAAAAATTGTTCGTAATGTTTATTAATTATCTGTTGAGACTTCCTGCGTAATACGGGCACAAGGAAAAATATAATAGCCAACTAGTCTTCAAAATAATCTTGAATTTTACAATAAAGTGGACCGACGTTTTGCCATCATATCTGGCATTTTCAAGGTCATGGCATAATTATAACTAATTAATAAACAGAAAGCAGCTCAATATGAATTACTTATTTATTTATATGTTAAGTTTCTGGACCTGTGGCCTTGAAAATGCCAATATTATATTGAAACATCAGTTTACACTAAAGTATAAAATATCAATCGGCCATTATATTTTTTTTTCTGTCTTTGTTTTTTTTTTAATTTTTAATGCTAACAACGTAATCTTAATTTAAACACGATCTTACATATTCAACACATTGGAATACTGTATATGTTTAATTTCCTTTTATTCAGATCTTTTGTGCATCACATTCCTAAAGTCTACCTTTTAAATTTAAAGGGACTTTCTAAACATATTTATGCCTTTATAAAATAATACAATATACTCTTCTTATTCTCTCATAACTGATCACTGAGTCTAGTATGTCTTATTACAATATTAAAATTTTAAAAATATCAATTGAGTGCGGATCTATTGTGGGTTTTAATGATGAGTACTCTATTAGAAACAGCCCTTCATATAAAATTTTGTCATTCTAAAATCATCATGAATGATTCCAAGAAACCAAATCACTAACTCCTAAAGCTGGAGTGGAGAAGGTTATTGGAACGCACTCCGGTGATTCCGGCAGTTCTTTTGAAGTTGCCATCTGAGGATCTGTTGAAATGCCCTTGCTCTCTTCCACGAACCGGGGAACGAAATAAATTTCGGAAGATTTATTCAAATGCTATTCTCCTTTTCACTGCTGAAAGGTACTTTGTGCTAAAAGTTTTAATGTATGAAAGGGACCCTTATCTCTTAGGGCTCACAATACACTGAAAACAGGCAGATCGTTTAAATCCTTCTTCTTATCTGTTCCGTCCCTTCGAGCCCCAGTGGAAGGGGAAGAGGAAAAATCATCACTGCTGCATTCAGGGAATTTTGTTTTAGGTTTTTTTTTTTTTTTTTCTTAGCTCTCTAATTATAAGATTAAAGATGAGGGGGAAAAAAGGAATATTTGGGTTGAGCGGATCCTTGTACTAGGAGTACCTGCTTGAAGGTGGTGTGAGGGAAGGAGTGTGGGAAGCCTTGGTAGAGGTTGATTGTTGTGGTACAGTGGTGAGAGTCCACTGGTGGCTGGGCCTAGAGTCCCTTTAGGCATGTAGTGCAGTCTTATTTAGTTGGATAGCAGTGATGGGTGCCCATTAGAGGCTTGTTGGTGGGCCAAGCGCCGTGATGTCCACCATTTGGTCTGATTTACTAGATCCTGAGAGTTGCCATCTTGCCGGTAGCGGTGGGGGTGTCATGTCTCGGAACTGAGGGTTTTGGCTATGTTTCATCGAGTCAAAGAACTTGAGCTGGGCTTGTGATGAGATACTGGAGAGAGATAGGTTTGGCTGAGAATAGATAACTATCTTCTGTAGTTTGTTTAAAAGCGGGAACGAGAACAAACTTAAAGTATGGCCGGGTTTTTTGATTGTCGTATTTGTCTAGCCTAAAGGGAGAAGTTTTACATTCATTTAGGAATTCTTTTACAAGTGACTTTTAAGGCGTTTTTAACATTGTGAAACACTAAGATGTTTAGTTTTTTGTTAATAACAATAAGTATGGATAAAACGTGAAGAAAGGCTGTATCTCTGGCTCTTAGATTTCTCAGCATCAGCTCAGAAGAATTCAATATTAATAAGTGATACTTTGAAGGATGCAAAAGTTAATTATGATAAAAGATGTGCATTCACAATATTCAACCAAATTTTATAAATTAATGGTTTCGGACTACTTTGTGTGTTTGATGATGCTCTAAAATTAACAATGACTAAAATTTGGCGGAACATTCTGTACATCTTTCAATAGTAATCTATATTTTAGTTACGACTTTTTTGAACAAGTTGGTGGAAACACAAAACAAATTTTAAGATATTCCAAAAAATAGAATGAACCATGAATGGATATACGCACAAAACCTGCTTTAATAAGTTTGTTCTTCAATCTTTTAGCTGTAAGTTTTTTGTGATTGTTCACATATTACGATTAAAGTTGCTCATCAAAAAAATAGTTTCTTCACGATCATTTCAGGTTTTCGAGAAACTCCATTAAGTTTTCGTCGACTCCCTTAAGAATCTCTGGATTCTGGGAAGTATTTCTTCACCTTCTTCGTGCTTTATTTCGTTTACACCTAAAACACGCAACTTAGATCATTATTCTTGTAAAAAAATCAGTTAAAGTACCAATGTGGCGATTGTTCTGAATCTTTGGATGAGCCGTTTTAAATTATATACTCTAATATGATTTTAATAAAAATATTAAAACTGTCATTATTCTGCCTCTTATGACGTAGTAGATCCTAGTCACTCTCGTTCAAAACCCTTAGACATTAAAAATTTTCATGTATTTTTTTTTTTAATTAACCTTTACTCGTACTTGAATGAATTTACACAATTGACCCTAGAAGGGCAATAGATTTAGGTTCGCCAATTTATTAGAAAAAATACATTCATACAATATACGTAAAGAAACTGTACTTTCATAATTTGAATTTACCGCGCAGCTTCTACTTCGCGCGCCATTTTACTCATCACCACTACATAATACTCCACCTGGAGCTATCAGCAAGATTCTAAAAAGTGGGACGCTAGAGAAAGGTTACATTAAGTGATTAAAGTTGTGAATAGAGAAGTGAAAATTATAAACTGTAATTGTCGTTTCTTTGTTTACAGAGAAACTGATTTCAGTTTATTTACCCCAGTTTCAATAATTGTTTTACATATATATGTATAAAGGTTTAGCACGTATAAAGAATTAACGCAAGATTTGATTTAAATAGAAAACACAGTTTTTAGTATTTTTGTTATTTTTAATTACATCGGGCAAATGGCCTCCACGACTTTAGTGGCACATACGCACTCATTTGTTAAAATTTTCCACCATTTGGCATAAATGTGGTTGAATTTCGTTGACACAGCGTTGAATTTCCTCTTTTAATGCACGGGTGGATGTGGGCTTGTTGACATACACCTTTGACTTTAAATAACCCCACAAAAAGAAATCTAAAGGTGCTAAATCAAACGATCTAGGGGGACCATTCTGATCACCGAAACGAGAGAGTACACGACCTGGAAATGTCTCATGCAGTATTTGAATTGTTTCATGGGCTGTATGGCATGTGGCACCATCTTGTTAAAACCACATATTTGCCACATTAATATCATAAAATTTTGTCACAAAGAACCGTGTTTACGACGCCGCATTGATGTTCCTGGATTTTCAACAGCACTCACACTGCTTCGATATTGACATTTGAACGGCTTGTTTTTGGACGACCAGTGTGATTAGTGCCTCCAACTGATTTAGTCTCCCTAATTTTTTTAATTAATCTCTTCACAGTTAATGAAGTCAAAACACTAATGCGACCATATGTTTTATGAAATTTTCGAACTGTGGCAACCAAACTATCATTATTTTGGAGATGATGTTCAACAATAAAGACACGTTAATCTATCGTTTAACGCTCCATTTTTACTAACCCTAAACTTTCAGCTGTCAAATCGTTTTTTTTTTAGGGTTGCCGGCACTTTACTGCACAAATGGCGGCAAATTCAAATCTTCCGTTAATTCTGGGAATTAATATATATATATATATATATATATATATATATATATATATATATATATATATATATATATATATATACAGAAATCTCACAATGCACCCACATCGTTGCCACTTATCCGGATAAGGAAGCAAGTAATCAATTATTATTGTAATTATTATTATTGGACCACCTTTCAAAGATCAAAAGACAATCACTATTTTTTTTTTTTGATTTTCATTAGTTATAATTTTTAAGCCGGTTATTTGAACACTCGCAATAACTGGATAGCATTAACATCCACTTACTAAAATGTAACACAATCCCACTAATGAATAATTATCATGTTATTATAATCTGGGCGTTGGGTGCCGGTGGTATTTATCTAGCTGTAAGCAAACCCGGTTCCTCTGGATGTTGTCTTCATCTTTTATTCATGACAGCCGAATCGCAGCGCTGTGAAGAAAGGATGCTCGCCAGCCCGTAAAGCGCTGATTGCAAACGAGGTGTGACGTAATGTCGTCGCCAACCCCGACTTCAGCTTGAGATGGTCCGTAATTTTACTACAATTTACTTCTGATTGCTTTCGAAAAGGCCAGTGAGTATTATGTAAATATCGCATTTAAAAACCGCATTCTTTAAAAATGTCGGGAGTTTTCTGTAGTCCCAACCTATAGTCCTTAGATAATGTTGTGCATTATTTAAGGAGTAAAAGTTGATTCAATTTTGGTTTTTTTGTTTTGTTTATAATTATATTATTACTAATTATAAGATTAAGGATCAGGGAAAAATAAAGCAATATTTGGGTTGAGCGGATCCTTGTACCAGGAGTATCTGCTTGAAGGTGGTGTGAGGGAATGAAGGAGTGTGGGAAGCCTCGGTAGAGGTTTATAATTGCGGTACAGTGGTGAAAGTCCACTAGTGGCTGGGCCTAGAGTCTCCTAGGCATGTAGTGCAGTTTTATTTAGTTGGATAGCATTGATGAGTGCCTGTTCCTTGTTTTCCTACGTTTGAAGAAAAATGAAGTCGGTGTTAAACATATGCCATAATTTACGAAAAGATTTTTTTTTTTTTTCTTAGCTCTCCAATTTTTAAGATTATGGATAAAGGAAAAATAAAGGAATTTATTTGGGGTGAGTGGATCCTTTTACTAGGAGTACCTGTTTGAAGGTGGAGTGAGGGAATTAAGAAGTGTGGGAAGCCTCGGTTGAGGTGGAAATGTTGTGGTGCAGAGGTGAGAGTCCACTGAAGGCTGAGCCTAGAGTCTCTCTAGGCATGTAGTGCAAGCTCATTCAGTTGGAAAGGAGTGATGGGTGCCCGTCAGAGGCTTGTTGTTTTGGTTGGCCAAGGGCCGTAATGTCCATTTGGTCTGCTTTACCAGATCTTGAGAGTTGCCATCTTGCCGGTAGTGGTGGGGGTGTCAGGTCTTGGTATAAGAGGTTTTCGCAATGTTTCATCGAGTTGCAGAATTTGATTTGTCTTTTTCTGATAGCTTCGATGATGGTGGGGACCTCGAACTTTTCGTGGATGTCGGGAGCCTTCATACCACGAAAAGGAGTATGCCACAGTGCCGTGCGCAGGATGTTGTTCTGGAAGCTCTGGAGTCGAGTTATTGTGCTGGTGTGTAGGAATCGGAAGAGTGGTGTCCCAAATAGTAGAGCTGGCCTCAGGACGCTCGGGGTTTTATTTCTCATTTATATGTAATACATTATTGTCTTTTCCTGAAATGTTTATTTGCGGGTGGTTAGACAATGTACGATTATTATCTGACCTATGATAAATCACGAGTCAATTTCTGAATATACTGAAGAAATTTCACAGTTTATCACCTTTCATGATCAAACCATCCACCGCTTGTGGCTAGAAAAATTCTGAAAGATCGAATTTATTGCTATTCCTCTTTTCTCCTCCTAATTTTGTAGCTATTTTCAATGTTGACAACTCGGGGAGTGGTTAAATGGTTTTGATTTTTATATAAAGGGTTTAGGAACATAAAACAATTGCATTGCTGTGGTCTCCACTTGAACAAACCCCAATTTCGTAAGTTTTTTTTTCAATTAATCATTTGACATATTGAAGCAACCGATCCCATAGATTGGGCTACTAACTAAATCATTTAGCATATCTAATACATAATTCCGCCAGACTACAACACGTTGTGAGTTCTGGCCATAAAAACGATGAAGTATATAATTGACATAAACGAATTTTGGTCGGTATTTAAAAAAAATAATAAAATTGTATTCTCTAATGTGACAAAATGGAGATTATTTAATGAAATCTCTGTAAATAAATAAATAATTTCGCAAAAGCTATGTAAACAGTAGGCCAATTATATATTATAGGCAAGGAAGTTAGTGTATGCTCTCAGTGTCATTACTAAATTAAATACTCTTATTCAGGGTACTCACACTTGTGAAATGAAACTCCAAAATTTACTTGTGAAAGTTTCTATAAACAGTCAACAATAGCGTTTTATGCAATATGAAAAAGAAACTGAACGATATAAACTGGCAAAAAAACAAAGCAAAGAACCGAATTGACTCCATCAATAACAAATGTCAAGGCATCCGATCCTGAAAACAACTATATTATACAATTTTATGTTGGAGCCTTGAAAAGCTGCCATGATACATAGAATTGTACATAGTGGAGATAAATAAACTGGAAGGCCCAGACCATGGACTAGTCAGCCGTAGCTTAAGGGCCCCGGCTTAGCTAAGCCACTCTGTGGCGGGAGTACACAACACCCAGACAGTGTGTGACCTCCACGTGCCAGCTGCCAGCTTCATTTCCCGACTCATGCTTTACTCAATGAACAGTTTTCGTACATGGCCGCCTCATCCAAGAAGCACATGTGTTCTCTGAGTATCAAATATGCTTAAGTGTATATCAGGGTCGTTTTCAGACATAATAAACGTTTAACCCTTCTTTAACACTCTCCTCCTTGCTTTCTATCTAATGATTACCATAGATAGGAGATTAGCCTAGACCTTCAAAACACAAGGTAAGCGAATAACTTTTGCATTGTCTAACTGTTTTACTGTTGCATCATTTAATTCCATATTGCAAAATTACTCATCAACTAGCGCCTGCACAATTGGCATCGGATTCAACGTTACACTTACGTATTTAGAATGCGATTCACTTGTACCAGGTTGTAAAATATGTTTACCGTACCGGACGACCTACGTGACATTAAACGTGATGACATTAGATATTCTCCAATACAAATCGCATTTTAACTGTCAACTCCATTGGATTTATCATTTTGCATCGAGCCACTAATAATTGACGAGAGCCGCTACATGTTCCGGTATGAAAGATGAAACATTTAATATCGAGGCAGTCGAAAACAAAGACCGGCTTCTGAAAATAACTCGAATATATTTGTTTTTCACTTAATTAATAAACTTAATCCTTAATCTTAAATAAGGGATACTTTTGGCTATTCGAAAATCGTCTCCCCTCAGGAGGAAGACATTAGCCTTAGTTACCTAGGACCAGTTGAGAAGCTCTTTCATTCAAACTACCTAAAACACTAAACTACCCTCTAGTCAATGTCCAAGAATAACCATAACATAACTGGGATTAAACTGTAGTAAATTCGAATTATAGCATGTTTTATTTTTATTTTATAAAATCCCGTTTTGTTCCCTTACTCCCCTATGCCCGTTAATGGCATTGAGACGTCACGTCATCCATCGGATGTGCACGATTACTATTGACTCAGCACGATTGCTCGAACAAGGTCATCATATATCTGAACCGGACTGATATTTGATTTAGCCTACAACGCTGCTCATACATTCGAAAACGAATTGTGCAGCTTGATGTCATGTATATTTGTGACTTTTGACAGACAGGTTAAAATACACTCTGCTATGACAGTCAATGTGTATTATTAATTCTAATCATATATAGTATATTCCGTTTACTTTATCAATCATATTTCATTTACAATATACACACATACAATATAGACATATGGTATAAACCCAGTAGTCCCCCGAAATAACCTGCCTGCTCCTCAGAAATCAATATACCAAGTACACATTATTATATAATGGATGCTGGCGTACAATCTTTTATTCAGAGATATCTTTCAAATACCCCAAACGATCAGTAATTTGCGAATGTTACTATTCGTATGCTTATATCACAAAATATAACTAATATGAAAATCATTGTTTCTGCAAAATCTCCTGTCCTTTTGGACTTTTTTACATTTTACAGATCAGTTTTTCTGATATAGTGTCCTAATATGGAATAGTACACTCTTACTACAATAAAATAGAAAAAATTATTCTTGGACAAAGTCCCTTATGAATAATTTTTTTTTTTTGTATCAACAACTTTATTATGATAAAATGACAAATCTTATTCATTGGTCAATAAGTAATTGTGATAAATGGTCTTATTCATACCATATTTACAATTTTCATTCACTCGCTCATTCATACAGTATTATAAATAAATAATATTAATGTTTCGGTGAAAATACTCTGTCAAATAAGCTATTGCATCATAATACAATAATAAAAATAATCACAATATATAAATAAAAGATTGTTTAACTGTAATTAGTAAATAAATTCATAGATGGATCCACCTATAAGAATGGAAAACATAAATAAACAATATTGAGAAGTACATTCAATATGACTTTAAAATAATAGAAAAGAAAACAAAATAAGTAGCATACAAGCTAGTGGCCAATACCTATCTATCTTCCTGTAGTAAACAATTAAATGTAAGTATGAAATACAAAAATAAAATGTAATAAATGAATCTACCCCGTAATAACAAGCGTCTCTCTGGAAGGCGAGGATGTGTTGCAATATGAGAGCTATAAAGGATGAAGTATGGATGATATTAAGAGGTAGAGAGCTCCAGAGGGTGGTAGAGCGAGTAAGAAAGAACCGATCGAATGCTGCAGTTCTGTGGACAGGTGTATAAAGGTCAGAGGGATGTTACTGATGATATGAGCTGTATAATATTGTATATACATGATGAGAATTAATAGAAAAAGGAATGAACCGAGGAAGTATTGAGAACGAAAAAGGGCAAAAGCCACCTAAACTGGGCGCAGAGGTGAGAGACATAGGAGTCCCACAGACAAATCTAACGAAGCAATTCATGTTTCGCTTCAACTTGTACCCGAGTCCCACCGAAAGACCACCATACACCACATAACCATAGTCAAAGTAAGGGAAAATGAGGAAGAATAGAAGGAGTTGACGTGTCGGCTCGGGGGGAGGGGAGGAGGGCACGAGGATGGAATAGTTTCCGGTGTGACCGACGGGAACATTGGGAGATATGTTGCTTCCAAAAGAGGGTTTGGTCAATAGTCTCAAGGTTTTTAACGGTGGTGCAGAAAATGATAGGGTGGTTATATACATACGTATATATAAACAGGAATATTGGCATAGGATCTGAGGGGAAAACTTTAAGGAAATTTTATGCAGGGCTTAAATTGTTATTTGCTTTTATTTAGTCTTCTATACTCTTTAAATTCTTTCTGCAATTTCTTTGTTATATCCATTATGACTATTGCGAGCCCTTTATTATAATTTTGGAATGTCATTTAGCCTGTTTATGAGGAAGTGGAACATGGACTTCGTGTCAACATAGCAATGGTGTGACTTGTGAATTGCTATACCGTTCCCCGGGGCATTTCTAAATATTTTAATCAAATGTTTTTTTACAACTTTTGCTCACTACAAAATTCATGACGTTAACTGATTTGTCTTCATCTATTTCAGTAGATAAGTTTCTTCTTTTAATTATTTAAATTAGGACAGTTTCCTTGATTCATTCTGACTACCAACGAAACAAGCCAGCACACCATCCGCTTACTTATCTACTATTTTATTTTATCCAAGACTGGATCTGGATCCAACATTACTAAACACCGGTTAATTACAAATATAAGCACAATAAATACAAACGGACTCGATGAATCCCCTATCACCAAATCTTTGGTATCTTGTTGATAATATTATAACAGTAATGCTTAATGCACTATTTGGCAATATTTTTTTTTCAAAACTCGCTATTGTGTTACGTATGTTGTGAAGCTGATAATAGGCATTATAGCAAGTGGAAATTGGAGAAATTCCGTCTAAACTTTCTTTTCACTGGACTAATAAGTACTTCATTACAAAAAAAATTTAACTTGTACTATATTGAGTAGGGTATCTAATGAAAGTTCTTGTCTTGATTATCAATAAGGCATTTGAGTTTCGTTTCTTTAATCGGTTAAAATATCCTCAATCGTAATTCCTTTTGATGCTAAGTTGAGTCGCTTAGAGTATCCACATAGATCGACCTCCTCCAATCTCCCACTTTAAAAATCCACGCCTCCTCACCCCCTTCACAACCCACCAATTACTTGATGCAACAATACTTAGACTCTAGGCGCCTTTCATTCTACTGTTAAACTACCTAAACAAGAGGTGGCCGCCTGGGTGGAGCCTATCTCTCCACCTCTCGTGTCAATACTCTCGTAGTCCTGAGTATAGTAATAAAAAAAATCTGGAAAAAATTAATTACAAGACATTAATAGATTACTTAGTAACTAGGATAGATATTTGCCATCCATGTTGATTAGGGCATCAAGTTACTAATTTTGAAGTTCTTTCTAATTGAACACGTTCACTTGAACACTATGTTCTACATTCACATTATTTTATGCTTGAACCCACTTTCAGGGGCTACACCACCATTTTGAAGTAATCTGTAATTAAAATGATGCTCATGTACAGTAACATAACATAACGCTGAACTGCGTTAACATTATTTGAACTTTTCACATTAACTTTTACTATTTAAATTTTTATCTCCAATTCATAAAAATAGCGATATAGCCACTGAAAGTGCTTGTATGAAATAAATTGTGTATAGACCAGAGATATGTGTAGATTTATTAATGTGATTACAAAACTACAAGCCTCCCAATAATATGCAATATATGTTAGGACTTCACAATGATTTAAAAAAGTCATTAAAATTGTGTTTACGGCTGTAATTAAACATTGTATTTCGTGATGGATCCCACATGACTCGAATTTTAATTTCCCAGGTTTATATAGCTGGACCAACAGGCCCGACTCTAGTCTTTAAGTCTAAAAAACAAAGGCCTTACCAAGCAAAGCGGGATAGACTAATGACGATGTAAACGGGCGCAGGTAGCAGAGGCTGCTATTTGCATGCAAATGGCGACAGGAGGTGTACAAGGAACCTTTCTTAGCTCCCTCTCGTGTGATGTATATCGCCGCTTTCTCCACAGGCAGCCTAGTCTGCCGGCGATTTACTGTTTCAGTAGGCATCCACATCGGTGTTCCCTTCCTGGATTAAACTTTTTTTGATCTCCCGCCTTAAAACAATGAGAGCAATTTAATATTTTTGAATGATTTTGAAGTGTATCCGAATCGAACAATGAAAAGAAATAAGAATCTTTCTGTACTGAAAAAAAGTCTCTTCAAGTATTTTGTTTAGAAAGAGAGATGACTACAGTCAATCTCTGCCATCTTAAAGCAGCACACATACCTTTCAAAACAATAACAAATATTTCAGACGCTTATTATTCCTGTGGATATTATAGTGCTGTGTACTTCTTGAATATAACGGAAACATGACCCTATACGTGATTACTGTGGGATTCCACAAGTACATACTTAAATCAAGATTTGCTACGGACAATTCCATCCAAAATTACACTAGCTACCGTTAATATTATCCTTCTCACAGGTAGACATCAATGGACGTTCCTTCCCGCAAGTTACTCATGCCTGTTTGCTATTAATCATTATCTCAATAAGTGATTGTATCACCCCTACTGGGACGGGCCAGGCTTGACCTGGCCGACTACAAACCATTGCCTAGGTACCCCTAGGCTCCACCCTCGGTAGACTCTCACTACCTTCCTGATTCCACCAGCCTCCTTTAGGCATTCCACACCCTATATCCTTCTCATACATCCTTCAAATGGGGGACTCCCCTTAGTGAAAGGCACTCATTATCCCAAAATAATTTCCCTTTATTTTCCCCACATCCTATTTTATAAGTTTAAGAGCTAAGAGAAAAAGAAAAAAAAAAAAAAAAAAAGTGACTGTATTATAATTTGTAAATAGATTCACCTGAGGATCTATAATTATCTGTGAATTTGAAGGGGCTATGAAAGAATAAAAAAAAAAAAAAAAAAGATTGTATTACTATTATTACTTTCTTCGTCTCAGACTGATGATATATAAATGTGTACTCCGGCCAGCTCTACTTTACGGTGCCCCACTATTTACCCACTCGACTGACAATACAAATGTCTCCAACATTTCCAGAATGGGATCATGTGAAAAGTGGTCCTCTCTCGAGAGGTTAAAGAACGCTGACCTGCACCCGTTGCTTGGTATGCCGTCGGTGGGTGAGTTCATCCGCTGGAAACACATCAAGTTTTTTGACTCGTTGCAGCACCTAACCAACTATGACCCCACCACCCCTCCCGCATCGACGGCAACAGACTGTTGGTGAAAAATTAGGTTAAGAATTAGTATGTAAGTTAGTTTTAAGTTTGATCAAAAAGGTGAGCCCCATCGCCTTTATTAGAGTCAGTTCTGTCCAGTCACGTATAATGTGTATCATTATACTTGTTTATTCCATTATATAATTTTTTTAAAATAACAAAACCTGTATATAATGTAGCGACGCTACAGGAAATAGAAAAATAATTTGTTAATAGATTCGCCTGAGGATTTATAATTGTATATAATTATCTGTAAATTTCAAAGGGCTAGGAAGATAACAAAAATGATTGTATTATTTTTTTTCTGTATAGATTTGTGAGTAAATAAATCTGACAAAAAAAGTCATTTGAAAGTATATAATTTTGTATGTTTTGGCAAACATTCTCTATACAAGGAATGAACCTGGATCCACTGTAAACTTTATAAAAATGACTGCTACTTATTAAGATGTATTCAATTGAGTTCATTATTCGTGTATAATTGCCATTCACTTAGCACATGAAGATAGATGAAGTGACAGGACTGAAATATGCAACTTGATAGTCCAGTTACATCGCCGGTTAAAGGCCCTCTTGGGAGTGCTCTTGCAGCCTACCTCTAAAATAATAATTAGTACCTCCTCGGCAACCTTTTACGGCTAGTGAATTCGTAAAGGGAACTGCAGTCGTCGGACCAGCCTCCTCTCACTGGCTCCGCTCTGTCTAGCAAGTAAGCAGTTCTAGCTAGGAACTTGGAGTATGGTGTAGTAATTAAAGGACAGGTGATGATTCTCCACTATAGTGACTTAAATGAGTGGAAACTTTAAGATACCCTGTATTGTTACAAATTGTGATTTCCAGATTATAAAGCTTTACTTTTAAACAGAAAAAATCGATATCAACTATTTGGCGTGATCTATATTATTGTGTGAAAAAAAATTTTGATCGATTTTGAAAGTATATCGTATTGTGAAGGATTAGTTTTAAATTGACTACTTACGGGTTATGATTTCAACTTCTGATCTTTTTTTTTTTCGCAAAACCATTTTAGATAGACAAAAAAAAACAAACAGAAGAATCAAGGTTTGGAATGTTTGAATTTCCTTAAGTTCGAAGGATTTTTTTTCTTGCATAGCCCCTTGTTATTAAAAATTATGGTATTCAATATAGATTCTATATAAATGAATCAATTTACAATAGGTCAATATTATATTTCCTGTAACTTGGCTTCATTTTATGCAATTTCACTTTGTTTTTTTTTTAACTTAGACCTCAACTGGAAATATAGAATGTAGGAAAAATAAAGGAAATTATTTGGGATGATGGGTGCCTTTCACTAAGGGGAGTCTCATTTAAAGAAAGTATGAGAGAAAAATATGGGGTGTGGGATGCGTAAAAGAGGCGGGTGGACTCGGGAAGGTAGTGAGAGTCTACCTATGGTGGAGCCTAGGGGTACTAGGCATTGGTTTGACGTCGGCCAGGTCACACCTGGCCTCGGCCCCCGGAGGGGGCTGCACTGAGTTGGCCTATCGGCCAGGGAATCGTCCTACCCTGAGCAGGTAGAAGAGGTATTGTTGCTTCGGTTGAGTCGGCCGGGAGATCGACCTCTATCTGGGTGTTGGTTGTTCAGTCCACATTAGGGTGCTCGGGTTCAATCACGTCTATTTGTCTCCAGGCTTCGGTGGTCCAACAGTGCTTCCATCGGACGGGCATTGGTGGTGGTTGAAGGTCGGTGAAGAGTGGGTTGTGGCAGTGTTGCAACGAGTCGAACAATTTGATGTGTCGTCTCTTGATGAAATCTTGAATGGTGAGCACTTCAAATTTTTCGTGGATGTCGTTTGCCTTCAGTCGGTGGAATGAGGGAATGTGTGAGGGAGGCATGGAGAACTCTGTTCTGAAATTGCTGAAGCTTTTTTAGAGTGTTAGGAGTTAGATACTTGAACAGTGGGGTTCTGTACATTAAAGCAGGTCTCAGGACGCTCTGGTAAATCAGCAGCTTGAGGCGTACTGATAAGGCCGGGTCCTAGGCTGTAGAACTTTTTCCTAACACTCTTTAGCTTCTTGCTGAGATGTGTCGTGAACGACAAGTGTCTACCAAGGGTAATTCCAAGGTAGCATGGCTTGTTGCTCACGGTGCACTCTTTGCCGTCTAAGATGAAGGATTTTGGTAGTTTCTTATGTCCTGATTTGTAACTAAATATAATTCCTTGCGTCTTGGCCGGGTTGGCTTTGATATTGACGGCGTTGAGTTTCTCAGCAATGTGTTGACTGGCGCTCTCAGCAAATTTTAGGGCTCTGGTGGGATTGATGCCAGTGCTGTAGACACCTACGTCGTCCGCATACGCCAATACCTCGCAGTTAGGGTACGAGGCTTCCACGATGTGGGCGGTGTAGATGGTGAACAGCAGGGGGCCTAGCACTGATCCTTGAGGGACACCGGCAGTGTATTTTCTTCGGGTCGTAGACGTGGTGCCTATCCGGACCGAAAAAGTTCTGCCTGTGAGGTATGAAGTCATCAGGTTCTGTAGCTGACCCAAGAATCCATATTCCCCCAGACGTTGGAGTAGGGTGTAGTGGTCCACAGAGTCGAAGGCTTTCGAACAATCCAGTGAGATCATAGCGGTATCTCTGTTGTTGCTTCCGACGTTCGATGTGACGTGGTGTTGCAGTCACATCAAGTTGTTATCCACACTTTTTTTTTTTTTTTTTTTTTTTTTCTAAGCTCTCAAACTTATAAAAATAGGAATGTGGTAAAAATAAGGAAAATTATTTTTGGCTGGAAAGTGCCTTTCACTAAGGGGAGACCCCTATTTGAAGGATGTATGAGAAGGATATAGGGTGTGGAATACCTAAAGGAGGCGGGTGGAATCAGGAAGGTAGTGAGAGTCTACCAAGGTTATCCACACACTGCGATCGGTGATTGTTATAGTGAATTTTTTTTTTGCAGTGCGAGAATGAAGTTTTTAAAGTCTGTAAAGTTTTCCGATATGTTCAACTTTTGTTTCTTGTGTCTTGAACAAGGGTTCGACCAAGTTCAGTGCTAACTTTGGAAAATTGAATGTGATGGTTGGGTGGATCCTCGTAGAAGGATTGATGTTCTGTTTGAATCACTTCATTGGCCTTGATGCACCATTAGTTACATCATTTCTCTACTATTGTGAGTTAATTATGTAAGTTTCAGGTCAGTCCATCAGGCAATGCAACAAAAGTAGCAAGGAACGTACTAGAATTCAAAGGAACGTAGGTTATATAGGACAGGACTATGATGAATTCCTACACCAACGGATTAATATTCTGACCAATATAGAATGGAATATTCTGACCAATATAGAATGGAATATTCTGACCAATATAGAATGGAATATTCTGACCAATATAGAATGGAATATTCTGACCAATATAGAATGGAATATTCTGACCAATATAGAATGGAATATTCTGACCAATATAGAATGGAATATTCTGACCAATATAGAATGGAATATTCTGACCAATATAGAATGGAATATTCTGACCAATATAGAATGGAATATTCTGACCAATATAGAATGGAATATTCTGACCAATATAGAATGGAATATTCTGACCAATATAGAATGGAATATTCTGACCAATATAGAATGGAATATTCTGACCAATATAGAATGGAATATTCTGACCAATATAGAATGGAATATTCTGAGCCACAGCATATTCGAAGGAACCGGTTTGGTAGAACGGAATGGAGGTGTAAAAATGTAGTCTGTGGTAATTAATCTTAAGCTACGTACCACATACATGTCTTTTCTCTCAAATCAAAGGACATGCAATGAACAATGCGGAGGCCTTGTCAGGAGTATACTGTGTGTGAGTGGAAGGTAAATTTATTAGTGAAAAGGAGATTTTGTCTTTAAATATGACGTTCGAGTAGTATGACAAACATCAAACTAATGAAATTCTTTTACGTTTTATTTTTAGTAATGCAAAGTAATAATGCTTATGATGACATTTTTCCCAGTCGAAAATTAAAATATAACAGGGACACAGAAAAAAATTCTAGTTTAATTAAAGCACGATGGCTAATCCCCCTCCCAACTGCTTCAGTTTCAAACGAAAGCGAAATACAATAGTATTACTCTTGAATTTAAAATAGAGGGAGCAGATTAGCTTACAATAGGAATCGCGAAAGGGTTTCCCTCCGCCCGGACAAGACTTTCCTTGGAAGTTTTATATTGTGAAAGTTTTTGCATAAATCACATTTGCCTCGTGTTCTTGGTGAGAAACAGGAAACCGAATCACCAGCGACACTAGGTCCCGTCCCTCAGCCATTCATCATCTCTCCGTCCTACTTCCTCTCTTTTGGTGTCTTCTTCTTCAACACTGAGAGAGTAACGTGTTCGTATCTAGAAAAGAATGATCTTGTTTCTGTCAATTTATTACCTACATTTTGTAATAAAGCTTACTTTATATTCATATATTTATAGCTTCATTTAACAATACCCCTTTAAGTGTGAATAAATACTTAGTGCAGATTGCAAGAAAGAGCGTTTTATTTATTGATATGATTTGATGTTTTATTTTATTGATGCAGAGTCAGATAGAATTCCATCAAAGACACCTCATTGTCAGTCTAAAGTATTTTTATACCGCGTATGAGACAGGAGCCCCCTCGTTTTCACACAAAAGAAAAATGTTTTATATGTTCATTATCAAATAGACGTAGTGCAGCACATATAAATTATCATCCTACTATTTGAGAGCATCAGTTCCGTAGCTTATAACTGACACTCGCAAATAGTCCATTAGAGTCGTATTGTCAGTAACAGTTTTGTGAATGAATAATTAAATTCACAAAGCCGGGTTAAATACTACCGAGCAAGCATTAATGGCATGCGGGTCTGCATAGCACTAGACCTTACCTTACACATGACATAATTGAATAATTTAGTCGGTAGAGCGACCTTAACTTTATTCAAATAATAATAATCCTAGGATTCAGAACAAACATTTAGTTTTTAAAAAAGTGAGATCTTTGACAGTATCAGTCCCCGCTAAAATTTGCAATGATAAAGAAATAAAATGTAAAAAAAATATATAATGAACTAACTAAATACATTAAAAAAACGTATATATTCACATAAAGGAGACCTATTCTTTAATAATTAAAATATAAAATAATCTAAATCTAAAGAAAAAAAAATAAAGATAATAAAACAAAACAAGTTGAAAAAACAAAATAAAATATCTATACAAAATAAAAATATTATTAATAATACCAAAACATTCTCTAAGTAGATAAATAGTAGTTAAAATACAAATTAATAAAGTACTGTAATATGATATGAATGTAATCAAAGTAAGCACTCGTGCAACAACTTATTTGTTTGTAAAATCTATACACAAAAACAAAGTATTTTAAAACATTGTAGGTGATATTAAGAATATTTAGAATAATTATTCTCAGAATCAGGTTAGGGTTTCTCAATAAAAGCGAACATGCCAGTTGAAAGTCTTCTGAGAATCCACAAAATCTTTCTCGTAAAAAAGGATATTGTATTATTTGTTGAACTATTCCCATGCAGCGCGGTTCCATTTCGTGAACGGTGTACATCGTTTTTCACCTCTCCTGAAAGGGTAATAGAGTTATCCAGCAACAGTTATTAAACTTTAGACAAAGCTGTTTTCGGATATAATGAGTCATTTCTATTCCCTCCAGCTCAAGCTGACAGTGCATAAAGTATGAAGGTGAAATCAGCTGTAATCCACTTTGTGGGCTTTTCCGAGGCCCCGGTAAACAAGGCACTTCTCTCTCACACTCTCTCTCTCTCTTTCTATACGAGGGGAGTTCAGTTCTTTATTCACTTTGAGGCGGAGGATGTTCACACACGAGAGGGCCCCGGAAAATTATTCACTTCGCGTAGGCTAATTTAAATATTCACGAAGATGCATTCAGTAAGAGAGGCCAGGTATAGGTCCAGACTTTCAAACTGACGTGACCCGAAAACACAAAATCCGAGTAAGTTATGCGTATTTTTCTTTCTATGAATGGAACTATAACGGTTTGCGAAACCAAATTTAATCTTCTTTTTCTTATTTCATTATTATACTATACGAGAAAATTATTTATTTATTATAGCCTTCACAGTACCTCCAATTGTTTATTTTTTGTTTGACCTTAGTCGACCTTTCAACTGTTCAGGAATCTTCTGTAATAATTGCAACTTTTGAAAAGGAATTGCTTAAACATACTAATTTGTTATCTAATGGTTAAAGATTATGAACAAGAATTGTGAAAAGACCATTCTGTCCTGTAGATTAGCCGAAATATCAGCTGATGTAAAAATAAAAAAAAACAGGAAAGAGGATCAGGGTAGCTATTGTATGGAATGACATATTTAGTCATCACAGGAGACCACTCGGTATCTAAGGGTAGGCGAAAACCGTACGGATCCCAAAGGCGAGTGTGAACTGGAGAGAGGCAGACTGGATCGCTGGGAAAGACGCTACTAGGTAAAGTTTGTAGGCCCTAAGTAGACCGTCGTCCACATACAAGAGTTCCCTTCCAAGGAGGTGCTAGTTTTAGCTAGAAGAAGGCAGAGAATCCCACTAGGTGAGGGCTCTGACAACGCCGGACTAAAACATAGCGAGGATAGGAAAGAATGATAGAGGTAGTTGAATAACAAAACCATGGTTCGAGTAGAGCAGCAAGCGCCAGTGCAGAGAGAGAGAGAGAGAGAGTTCTGTCTGTCTATTTGGCTAGTCTTCCAAGCCACCCAGGAGGTCCTGGCCAAGGCTTCGTTACCTTTTTGTTTATAGTTTGTTTAGAGCTAGATGCCATCTGCAGAGATTGGAGCCCTACGAAAACCACTCTTTAATAATCAGTCAAACCTTTATTATCGATAATAACAGCTACACTAAAAATTTTAGTTTATAATTTCGTCTACTTCCTCTTTTTTTTTTTTTGTAATAACAGCTACACTAAAAATTTTTAGTTTATAATTTCTTCTACTTCCTGTTTTTTCTTTTTTGCAAAGGAGCTATATGTATATTTATACCTATAGCTACTGGTAAATCTTACATGTTAATAACTAGCCGAGGGGACTAGTAACCTCTCTTATTATTTCATTATAACAACATTTGAAAATATAGGGACTTTTTGAACTAAAGGAAATGAGTCTAATTGTATAATGAAAGACAAAAAGGTACTAGTGAGGTGTATGGCCGACCTATACAAAATGTAAGGTGCATTTACGAATTACACGCATTTCTAACTTATTATATATAACTTTATAAAACAATTTTGTACAAGAATTTTATGTCAAATTTAAGTAGCGACGGACAATGAAACGATGTTTTCCTATAGACTACTTGCGGCCATAGGACCCATCAGTACCACCGAATATAACTTAAAGAAAATGTTAATACTTACTCAATCAGCAATACGTACGGTTATTTGTTCAATGTTCTTTTGGCTTATGATTTATCGATATGCGCTTCTTTTCTTTTTAATTATAGATTATATTATATTAGGCACAGAGGCGTGGCAGAGAAAGTGTCCACCAGTGGAAGACTGAGTGGACTTACTCCCAGGGCCCCGGGGCCCTGGCGTATCGCGAGTGATAGCGGCTGTCTAGATGAGGAGACTGGGAAAGAGTGTCTCTACAGGGCGAAACTCCCTGATTTAAATATAATTTCCCCTTCCTAGTGGAAGGTGGAGTCGGCTGAAAGGGGGTATGTTTTATGATGCCCAGGTGGCCAATCCCCCTTAAGTTATTGACAATTGGTCTAAAATAGTGTGTTTTATAGCTGCTAGGGACTCACTTACTTAGGTTTTATGACCACCGGAAGGCGACCAAAGGCCTACCGGCTCTGTTTTATGAGGGGGCAGGTGGCTTACCCTCACAGGTTTTATTGCAGGACCTTCGACCCTCTGTTACTTGTTTTACGACTACCGACCTCTCCATGATTTATTACTAGAAAACCATGTTTTACATCTAATTACAATACATTAGTTGCAACAGAGTATAGGGTAATTTACATATATGGTTGGCGCTCACTACATATGGAATCGTCAGTCGGTATTTTCTGGGCCGAGAAGAGGGGAACTTCTGTTTATTCGTAGTGAAGAAGGTGGTGCAACAGTCGTAATAAACCCAAATATGTGATTCGAGTAATTTGTTTTTTGAGACGTGATATTTTTTATAGAAATTCTGTATGATGCCCACTAATGATACCAATTAAGCCTCCTCTATGAAATAATGAAGAGTCATTAAAATTAGAAATACGAATTACACTGGGTAGAGCAGCGATGTGAAGATAATAACGTCCTGATTAATAATATCTAATATGTAGGGCATTATAATTACATAGTCATTAAGGCTGAAGAATGCCCTGAAGCACTGAAGAATGATAAAACTCGAGAGATGGTAGAAATAAATCAATCATTTTGTAAAAAAAGGTGAGTCGATATTTGTCATAAAAAAACTTTAACTCCTACTTTACCCTAGGACATTATTTACACAAATCTTTTTGGCCACTAACTAAACTCAATTCGGCTTAGATGTGGTTTATCTAGATAGAGATCAAGATACAGTCCTCATAAGTATTTCCATAATTGTTAACTATCAAAATGATTAATAGATGTAATGAAAATCAAAGTTACAAATAGAATCCATAATTAATCGGACATTGTGAGCCATTAGGACAACTGTTGCCCAGCCCTCAGGAGACAAGAAGGCCCCCGGATACCAGACCCTTTAGGGATTAGACTTGAGGCTTGAGGATCCTTTGTACTTGAGGCTTTGTTTACATTCTCAAACGGCCTCGCGATAAGCCCTGAACCAAAGCCTGCCGGAATCCCCTTTTGCTTAAATTTATTTTTCCTGTCTTGTTTAGTCTGCCGGTTATTCTCCCTGTTAGGAAAGCAGGATTTTTTTTTTATTTGTCCCGAAATCCTCTCCTTGAGCTTCGGGACTTTCTCAATCCGTAATAACACAATCCGTACCTAATAGCCAACAAACGCACCGACTCAACGACGCCTACATAATTTGATCTTAGAGTTCGTTGGATAGAGTTTGCTATCTCCATCTAGAGAAACAATATTTTGTTCTGCTAGTGGATTGCTCATTAGTCAGGAAATAAGTTAATTCAAAGTCCAATTAAAACAAAATATTTATTTTTAAAAACACAAGGTCACATAAGTTATTTCCAGGCAAATGTGAAAGGTACTTAAATCCTCAAGGGGGAATAAAAGGAAGGGAATTCTCACCTAATAATAAATAATCTCAATTGAATATCAAACTTTCTACACAGGATAGTTTTGAATAATTATTTATGGCTTTATGAGAGATGACGAAATCAAATCAAAGTATATAACTAACAGTTTATGCCTGGAAAAGCTTAAGTCCACCCCTCATTAATCTGGTTATTAATTCTGCCCTTATAAAGGAAAAGCGAATAATATTAATTTAACGCAAGAACGGTGGTAACTTGGAACCGGCATTCTCGTTTCCTATCCTGATGGCATTCTGTCCAGGAACTGTGGGAAAACCATCAAATATAATTTGTGCAGTCAACAGTTAGGCGTGTCTAATTGTCCATTGTCACAACATTTAGATATGTTGTTGTAAACTAGCGTTTGTCTTTCGATATTTCTATCAATAATCGATGCTATCAAGCAAACTTGTAAACCAGACAAGCTATTCTTTGATTGTCTGCAGTCTACACGTCGAAATATTTTGATTAATTTTGATTTATAATAAAATAACGAAAGTTTGAAAAAATATCAAGTGACAAAAGTCGTTGCCATTTCGCAAACCTTTTTTCAAATTCCAGCTCGTAGTGTAGTTATAATTTAAAGTTTTGAATAATCCCTAAGGACCGCTCTCACTCGACCGCAACTCTAATAAAATTAAGACAATCTAAAATATAAAGATATAATGAATAAATAAGTATAATAATATACATTATACGTGACTGGACTAAACTGACTAATAAAGGTGATGGGGCTCACCTTTTTGATCAACCTCAAAACTAACTTACATATTAACCTACTTTTTTCCAGACAGTCTGTTGGAGGGGTGGGTGGGGTGGGTGGGGTCATAGTGTTAAACACTGGGTTTCTCAGGTGCTGCAACGAGTAAAAAAACTTAATGTGTCCGGGGCTGGCCGGAGGACACAATTATATATCATCAATTTGAGACGAAGCGACAGGTTAGGTGAAGTTAGCAAGTGCGATAGCCGGTAAGACCTTCGTCGTACTTTTTCTATTTTATTACTAAAATGAGTAGAGAAATGGAGATGCCTATCCATTTGTATACCAATATAGTGCATTTAGAAAGCTGGGGAGTTCTCTTGCCCTCCTATGCTATACGATTTTGGCAAGGATTTTTTCCCCTTTTTGGAGGGAGAATTTTACGCATTCGGTCTTCCCGGCGTTTACACTGATGTTTAACATGCCCAGTATGTCACTGATAACGTTACAAACTGACTCGGCCTGTGTAAGAGCTCTTTGTGCACTCATGCTTCTGCTGTAAACCGCAATGTCGTTGGCGAAAGCGATTTATGAGCTTTCTGATAGTTTGTCCCAACAATTTCAGATGTGTACATGCTGAAAAGAACCGGAGACAGAACTGTACCTTGAGGAACTCCACAAGTCAGAGGGAATGGGTTAGAGGGGCAATCACCCACCCGTACCCTCACCGATCTGTTCTTCAAGAACGAAACCAACATAGCTGCTCTGGGCATTCCCAGTCGCAAGGCTGTCGGCACAGCATCCCGTGGGACACTGAGTCGAAAGCCTGCGTGCAGTCCAACGAGATCATAGCAGTTGCTGTATTCTTGTTGATACCAAGGGTTCGTCTGTACCTTCACAAGCGGATGTTCTGTAAGCAGATGAGCCTGAAAACCTGTCTGCTCGTTCGGAATGATAGCATTTTCCGAACAGAACTCCTTCAGGTATCTCAGTATTATCTTTTCGAGAATCTTCCCCATGATAGGGAGTAGACTGATCGGGCATTAGTGTGCTGGGTGGTCGCCTCTTTTTGTGGGCTTGCGCAGCGGGAACAAGATACCTTGTTTCCACATAAATTAAAATTATTTTGACATTCGTTCTACCTTAAGCTATATTACTCAATTCATAGATAAGCGGATATGGTAAACACGTTATAACAGCCGACCGTAATTTAGTAAAGCTTCCTCTGATAAATACTCTACTCGTCACCCCGACCTTAACGGGATTTTATATTCTAAGGTGGGGGGGGGGGGGAGAAGGCATGTGAAATTGCATATTCGAGGGCGTGTATACAAAGCAAGGACCCGCCATATACATGCCGCGTAAGAACCTCACCCCGCAAACTAATAACAAGGGTGAACCAACAACAGGGTTGTGCACGCTCCGAGACTGACTGCGAGAGTCTGGATATGAGTTGAGAGACTGCTGAGTGTCGCTATACGTCCCCATCTGCGCTCGTGGATATTGGGCCCGATACTGCGACCCCTCGACGGAATTGGATTCCGCGGTGCGACGTCTCTTTTATTTAAGGGCTCCAACATTTTATTACGTCATAAATACGTCTCGGCTCTGATTCCAGGATTCCACCGCGGGGAGGTAGCGGGTAAGGGGGGAACGATGCGTTCTGACGACGGTTGAAATAAACTTCCGTCAATGCGGGGTCATTTGTAGCCGCTTGGCACTCTAAATCTTGTTTGTATTTTTATCTGCGTCGACTAAACTTACTAACGATTCTTTTCTATTCTTCTATATATATTTCTATTCTTCGGGTTATTTAAAAAACATAAACAGGTTTTTTATCTATCTGATACGAATTGCCTTTGTTGAACGAAGGTGGACTAAATCATCAACCCCAGACATATTTCCTTTTGGTTCAACTTCTAATCTATTACCATTTTTTATCGATGGCTAAATGCATCATAATGCTGATGACTAAATAATAGTCAGCCGGTAATATGATGCCCTTGGAAGTACAACAGCAGAGTCTAGACCCCGAAGTTACATATCGCAGCACAATGTGTACCCACACACCAGTATTTTTTTATACGCACTACCGGTATAATTTATATGTATATGAAAGAACTTGCTGAGTTAGTGCCTTTTTTTCTTATCACACAATTTTTTTAAGCATCAAATAGTAATTCCTACATTTTTGATATAGCATACTTATAGGTATATAACACTACACCAACAAGTTGTTATTACACAACAATTTGTATTAGCATGATCCCGAGCGGAAAGCTAAGAAAGTTTTGGAAGGAGTCTGAATTTACAAAATTAACTAAATAACTATAGCAAACAAATGCGTAATTATTTTTTTAAAAAAAACCTCTGTGTGTTGTGATTAATATCGGGGGTTTTGGACTTAAGAAACGCCCTACGAATACAGTGACTTTTGAGAGACAATGCAGATTCCTTTCAAGGCTAAATGTGAACTCGGATAATCTGGGATTATCCTGCCAACAGCGATCCTTTGTACAAAGCAGGCACATAAAGATTTGGGGATCTAGAAAAAGAACAACAGAAACTTCAAAAGGTTGATTAATAAGCACAAATAAAACGCGAAAGATGAACACCTGAATCAGTTCCAAATGTTGACAAGGAAAAGGTGGAAATGAACCAACAACTACGCAGGATTGTTGCTCCACGTTTAAACGTTTCCTGCACATCTGGTTATTACTGACAGCGCTCAATGCTGAGGTCTGATGTAAATGTACCGGTCTAATGAGGGCTCTAAAAAAGTGAGGCTGGAGGTTTAAGCTAGGACTCTGGTCTTTAAATGTTATCTTTAGACGAATCTCGTTTGCCAGAATTAACGAGGGCACCTATTATCGCTTCTCTCAGCAGGTTAGGAAAAAAAACCTCTTTCATTGCAGAAAAAACTACTACCATAATCAAAATAGATCCATTGAGTACGCTTCCTTCAAATCAGGTTTCAATTCTTCGAACTTTGAAACGGTGCTGTTTATAGGTATGAAGGTAATAAGAGGAGATTCCTTGTACGCTTATAAAACAAGGTAAAAAAACCAAGACAGTGAAAATAAATGATAAATAATTAAAGAATAATGGGTGCCAGATACTACTAATGGGATCGAGGGAAGAAATTTAAATCAACTGGAGTCAACATAATTAACAAGGCAGTGTTATTTGAACCTTCACGCTGAATCACAAACCATTTGGTACTTTCAGTTTATCATAAAACGGTAAAATATTCGACATGTGTATATCGCGTTTCACTAATGGTATAACACGTAATAATAATGACGGAAACTGTGTTCCAGAAGCAGTATATATGTATACATCAATAATTAAATAGCAGGTAGTATAAGTACTAATATTATAAACATACAATCAACAGAACAGCGTTTGTTCTGTTTAACCTGGTGTTTATTAGCATAATACAGAAAAATATTTACTTTTCCAGCTTATACATAGAGTGAATGAACTATTAAGCAACAACAGAACTAATACGCATTAATATTAAATGCTGAGATTTGAAACACAACACAGCATATTAATTGTATTCAGCACTAAATCGTTGTGGATCCACTTTCCATTTATGAACTTTATACTCCTGACATATAGTTAAACTACCAAAGTACTTATAATTAATATTTACAATCGCATGTACATATATGATATTTAATTCTGAACACAGCACTTAACGACATTTTCTCCGAAATCCAGATTACATTTGGTCAGTCCAGACCAAGACAAGAGGTTTAAATCAACTAAGTGTAGATGGTGAAAATGTATTTTGAAGTTGAACATCTCACGGCACAGTTTGTTAAAAAATTCCTTTATTGTGCTATAATTACAATCTGCCTTATAAAGCAATAAGTAATTAAGATAAATGCTCTCATTCATACCATATTTACAATTCATCATTCACTCGCTCATTCATACAATATTTACAGACAGCCCAGAGACCTCCTAAATCCACATGTGAAGAGAAAGCGGAGACTTGGGAAGTACCCCACGCTCCTCCGTCAGCCGCGTCACTGGATACTAGCTAGTGGAGGCTGACCAAGAGCGCGAGAGCTACAGACGCTCAGGACATGATTGGAGAAACTGGCCATCACCTGGACTCCCACTGTCACGCGTTTATAGCAGGTCACGTGGCCACTGCCGATTCAGTCTCCGAGGAGGATTATATGGAGGATTATAGCGCAGTGCAATGACTGTGCTACGGGATTAGAGTGGTTTGGAAAGGCTACTGTGGAATTTCATAAACTTGGAAGGGATGAGTTCTAGAATGTAGAGTATATTAAGGTCGTTATGAAGGGTTTCGTTGCTGATATAATGAGGGGCATTTACTATTGTTCTCAGGACTTTTGATTGAAAGGATTGGATACGCTTGATGTTCGACTTTTTTTCTGTCTCCCATATCTCTATTCCGTATGTCCAGATTGGTTTAAGTATAACTTTGTAGATTAGTAGTTTCTTTTCTATTGAGAGATGGGATGTCCATTGAAGTAGTCTGGACAGTTGTCCAAAGCGTCTGTTCACAGCACAGTAACAATTTTGGTGGAATTAGTGATCTGTTAGGTTTGTGGCGGTATACCAATTAATGTAATTTGATAGAGATTTAGAAAGGTAGGGATAGGACCCATATCAGCTACCCCCAACTCAAACGCTGGGTTTGGTCCTATTTTGGCCACGTGAGAACGTTCAGCTTTTTCATGTTACCGCACCACTAGATATAGACACTAACTGGCTCTCAGCCCTGCATCAAGAATGCTAAGAATATTAGCAGTGCTGCATGCCAAGAATATTATAATGCTAATATTACATATAATGCTAAAAGTAGAAGCAACCCCCTTCTAGTGTATACCTGCCTCGTGACTTCATGGAGTCACTGGTGTTTCTTGTTATTTTTTTAACAAGCGACCGCATCCCTCTAAGACCTCCCTCCCTATTCCCAGAAGTACCCTCAGCTTTAGGGTCAGAGCACACTTGTTCCCACACATCCCACCCAGTATGTAGTAACTTAGCTCTTAATATTTGTATATTACACCAGTATTTTGCTTGTACTTCATAATAAAGTTGTTTCTTTTCTTTTAAAAGACCCTCCTGTACAAAGATTATTTAACTAAGGACTCTGGGCGGACCCTAACCCAAAGATGAGATATGTTATGTCTTAACCCTGCAGAACCCGCTAGGAAAATTGGGACATGAGAAATACTTTCTCTCACACCTCAATTTTTTTGTTTTTTCATTAGATAGTGAACCTTTAAATGCTAAATAAAATTATTATTTTATTTTTATGAACTAGCAATAATTAGATTAATCAATAAAATACAAAAGCATATTTAAACATATATAAGCTTATTTTTCCTTTGTGTTTTAATGCAGAGAAACCTTCTCTCACACACTCTTTTTTCGGAAATCGGCTCAGCTAACCTATTTTTTTGGCGGTCATTCTCAGTTCACATCAGGAATTTGGTATCGAGTTCGATCTAACCAAAAGCCTAATCTACAATATGTTTTTGTTCAGTATACTTTGTGTTTTATTGATTAATCTGATTATTGTTAGTCGATAAAAATAACATAATAATTTTATTTGGCATTCAAATGTTCACTATCTAATGAAAAAACAAAAAAAATTGAGGTGTGAGAGAAAGTATTTCTCATGCCTCACTTTTCCTAGCGAGTTCTTCAGGGTAATATTACAAACCTAGTAAACAAATAAAACAAATAAAAAATCAAATTGCGGCACCTACAAACACATGACGTGACCACTACCAGGTAATCTCTCACAGCACGGACTTTTCCCGCGGAAATTCCCCTATGCGACGACTTATGAGATTACGATAATCGTGTACACAAGCAATGCAAACACAGTTAAAGCGGAGCCCGATCTCCCCACCAGCCCCCACTTCCAAATAAGAAGCGATTTTCTTCAAACGTGAGAGGAAATCTCACGGTGCGAGCTCTCCCAGGCTGAACATTGTTATTATTATAAATATTATTATTATGCATGTCAATGTCCTCGCACTTAGTAGATAAGTACAGACAAGCTCCAATCAACTGGTGTAACTCCCGCCTTATCAGCGCCACACCATCCCAATAATTCTGTCTAATCAACTATCGTAGTATTTAGTTATTCATATAATTCATAATTCAGAAAAGATTTAGTGGATAATGTGTGAGAAGGTCACACAAAGAGCTTCAGGTCTCCTGACCCATTTCTAGGTATTGGACCCTAAGTCTACACCATCTCAACCCTGACCTTGCACATAATTGCTGGATTTCTCAGTTGAAATAAGTGTTAATTTTATGCACATCTGCGCATGCCCTTTATTAAGCTGTATATGTTCTGTTGTAACTATACAAGCTAACTGAACGACGCCCACAAAAGCCCCTACCACCCGTACAAATTGATTTCGATATTGAAATAAAATAGTAATTAAAATCCTTGCTGTCCTATAAGACACATCTTTAATATGGCTCCCGTTATGATAACGACAACGGGGCTATTACCGAGCACCAGGTGTCGCTAACAGCTTCCGATACCGGCTGTCCCGTCCCACTTTTTTTATTACGTCAACTAAAAAAAAAATAATAAAAAATCAGAATTCTGCAGCTTTTAATAAAAACACTGAAAGAGCAGGTGTTGTGCCACTGACATACGGTATTCGTGCTCTATTGGGCCAATGAAGTGGTTGAATGCGCTGTTGTAGGTGAGTGAAGTTTGAAAAACTAACTTCGTGCTCCATGTAGACCAAAAATGTTTATAAGCATGAACCCGAGTGGAAATCTAAGAACATTTTGTAACGTAGTCTGTCTTAAAGAAATAACTATAGCTAACAAATGTGTTATTATTTTAAAAAAACGCTCACTTAGGACTTTGCCTCCAAACATGCAGATATGCCAATGCAGATCAGTGGTTTTAAGGTTAAGTCAGGAGGTGTCAACCATGTGGACTTGGGAGATATCTGGGCTGTTTGTAAATACTGTACGAATGAGAGAGTGAATATATATTGTAAATATGGTATGAATGAGAACATTTATCACAATTACTTATTGCCTAATAAGGCAGATTGTACTTGTACCACAATAATGAAGTTCCAATATAAGGACTTAATCGTTGTCAAATCCGAAACAAGGTTGGTTCTTGTTGGTAATAAAATCGATACATTCATACATGTTACGTAAAACTGTTTTTTTTTTAACCTCTGAAATGGAGAGTCAAAAAGTACATATTCGTCATGTAATGCTTTGGGAATTTAAACAAGGCAGCAGTGCTAGGGCAACAGCTGAAAAAATATGCAGTGTATATGGTGAAGGACTAATAACTGATCGGGCAGTTAGAAATTGGTTTATAAAATTCCGTTCTGGAGATACGACCTTAAAAGACGAACCGAGGGCGGGACGTCTTTCCGACTTTGACGACAACCTTTTAAAGGCTATATTGGAGCAAAATTCACGTCAATCAACAAGAGGTATAGCAGAAAGGTTGAATACATCACAATTAACTGTTAACCGCCACCTGGAGAAATTAGGGAAAGTCAGCAAGTTAAGAGTGTGGGTACCTCACAATCTCAGTGAACGGAATAAAAAAGATCGCATGTCAATCGCCACAAGTCTGCTCTCACGGGTAAAAATTGAGCATTTTTTAAACAGGATTGTAACAGGCGATGAAAAATGGGTTATCTATGGCAATATAGCCCGCAAAAGACAGTGGCTTGATAAGTATCAACCACCCCTACCAGATCCGAAAGAAAAACATCCATGACTAAAAGATTTTATTGTGTGTATGGTGGGATTGTCAAGGAATAATTCACCACGAGTTGTTGAAGTCAAATTTAACGATTACTGCGGATAGATACGTTCAGCAGCTTCAAAGAGTGCAACAGAAACTGCATGTAAGCAAATGAAAATAAACTATAGAAAGAAAAAAGAAAAGTTAGTGGTTAATTACTATTGGCTGTGAAGTTACGCATCACGAACTTAAAATAAAAGTCACCAATGATTAAACTTATCAATTCATACTTTTAACTGGAATCTGATCTGTTCTAATCAGTTTTAGACCTCGTTATTTTCTGAGATTTTAACGACATGGATATAACTCATAAACCGTATAAGCCAACTTTAGTAACTTAGAAAAATACAATTTATATTGCTAATGGGAAAATGTCTGACATAATTGCTGTATTTAAAGGCTGTCTTGAGATATATAGCCCACCCGTAAAGTCGGTTCAATAAATTTTAATATAATGAAGCCTGTAAAAACTTTACAGTGATCACCCTGAGTAAGCGAGGGGGGTGGAAAATATGTACGGATCATTTTTAAATTATTAACCCACTTTCAAGTGCAATTGTTACTTTGATTACCTTTGCCACGCTTTAGAGGGGTTTTTAATTCATCCCCGGTTATATTTTAACGATTGCCTTGTCCCTTTATAGTATTGTCAACTGGCATTTTCTACTTCCAGTTAATGGCAAGGCATTAATTAAACTCATAGTAAAGTTCGTTTGCAATTATAACTTTATGTGAATCTTTACAACCATCTCTGAAAGTTTGGATCATATTCTCTTCATTTTTTTTTATTGTTAGCTGTTAATTATATGATTGCCTTTCGAGATCAAGATTTGTATTTATTGTGTCTGCCATGCCCATGTTCTGCTCTATAACACAATAAAAACTGTCAATTCAACTTCAAACTATCTGAAGTAATTAAACTACTCTACCTCTGTCTGAGCTTACTTTACGATTTTATGCCTTTACATTCAAGAATCACCTATATCCTATAAATATAATTATTAACGCGTTTTAAAAAAACGATTCCGCTGTTTCAAAAAAAAATTATTAAATAAATGCATAAAAATATAATGAAAGGTATTTTATTTCATAAAAATGATATTTGAATTCAGGAACGCTCCATTGTGATAAAAGAGATTAAAACCCCCTTATTTAGGCCATGTGTTTATGAGGCCATGTGCACTCATCTCCTAAGCTCATAATTGATATTTTCCGCTTAAGCAAACCAAAGCATTCCCTATAATGTTACTCCAGTTACTCCTTAACCACACTCCTTAGCTGTCAAGTTCAATATCCTTACCTGCTTGAAAATTCATGAATCCGGAAATTACTTAGTTTTTACTGTATAATTCTGTATATAATTACTGTACAACGTGTATAAGGGGACATTGATAATTAGACTGTAGATGCCTCAACTCTAGTGATGAGAAAACTAAGTTGAATCCAACTACGTGTTTTTTCAAACTTCTCCATAGTGCTGTTATTTAGTGCTAGTCCTGCTTAAGTTGAAACTTCATCTTTTAAAGTTTGTTCGATGATTAAGGTAACAAAACTATTTTAATATCCATAAATTAAAATTACAACTAAATTTCTTCTTACTTTTTCTGCTTTAATGTTTACATCCAGGATAGTATCTCCTTACTTCTTCGTGAAAGTTCTTCTCGGAGCAAATGGTACAAAATGGTCCGTTACTACTACCATAAAATATATTCTAGATTTCTCTACCTTTTACTTCTACTTAAGTACACTTTCTTTAGACACTTTAGAAATTCAGGGTGCTGAAATGCTATGGTATTTTATGCTGAAATTTAAGCTTAGATGTAAATTTTTGTTAATAATTGTTGTAAATAATCTGGCATCGCTCAATTATATGTAATGATTCCGTAAAGTGAAATAAGGAAATTCTCTCTAAAGAAAATAATTTAAGCTAACTAACATTGTTATACAAATTTAAATTTTCTAGCAGTGATTTTCCTCAACTGGCTTATTCAACCGAGCCAGATTTTCCATGTTTCACTGTAAACTTTTCCGTCACTAACAGCGGAAAAGGGAAGGCTTCATCACTTCCTTTGAACTTTCTTGCTTCCCTGGAACTGATTTTTACTTTATTTTCATATGTGCTGCTATATTTATATATGAATTTCTTTATTGCGATAAAGTTACAATCTCTATTATGGGCATTCAATGATTGATTAATGTTAATAGCCGCTACCTGAATCTTCCTTCAAGGACCTCTGACTAGTTTTTTGCAGCTGTGTCTTTTATTGTTTACAATATTTACACTGGAATAACTTATGGTTTCGTAATGTTATTTGCATTTGTTTAAATTAATTTACAACATATTATAACTAATTTACAATATATATACAATTGAGTATAGGGTGATTTATCTTATGTAGTTAGCGATCGCTAAAGGCACTAATATTGACAAACGATTTGAAGTATGTTTTTCCACAATAATGAAATAAATTTTAAGTGACCCGCCCCGAATCCTATGAGCATTCCTCGTCATTTGTTCGCGTTGCGGAGTCTCCATTGCATGTGTAGGTTTTTTGTTGTATTTGAATTATTCTTATTTATTTCGTTAGTATAAATGTGATATTTTGTAATTTATTTATGACATTATTCTGCATCTATATAGTTTTAAACGTTTTTAATAAGCGTTATATTGTAAATAATATTTTCTTCATCATTTTATTGGTATTGTGGAAATATAACCGTTTTAATAATGGTTAACTGAGTTTTACTTTCAACCAGTTATTCTATAATCCGTAGTAACATTTTACGTTATATTTTTCACAATTACTGTTGACTAGTTCCTTTGGATTACTTGTTCTTCCCTTCAGATGTACAACGTCAACCTTTACGTTGCAGGTCTCCTGGGTGAGACACAGGGACATCCACCTGCTGACGGTGGGCCGGTACACTTACACCTCGGACCAGAGGTTCAGAGCCATCCACCATCAGAGCACTGAGGACTGGAGCCTCCAAATCAAGTACCCTCAGCACAGGGACTCTGGTATATACGAGTGCCAGATAAGCACCACCCCGCACATGTCCCACTTCATACACCTCAACGTTGTCGGTAAGTCTGTTGTAATGTTAATGTTGATATGTTTAAGTATGTACGCTATTACTTCAAGGAGAAGTTTGGTTTTTTTTATATTTTACCCGTGCGCATGTTCTGGTTATTGCGATATTTCTGATTTGTTGTGTAAATTGATATAAAAACCATATTTGATGAATCACAGCATAAGCATGACTGATCTTTTATAATTGATATTAAATTTATAGTCGTCGTTTTACCTATTTAAGCTTTCTCAGAACTATAATTCATACATTTACAAGCACAAAACTTAAAATAATTCACAATAAGAGTGGCATCTATTCAAAGAATAAAACACACCTGTAATTATGTCTTAGTTCGTATCCATTCATTCCATTGGAAGTAATTTAGATACAATGACTAGTCTATTTAAAACCACAACTCAATTAAATAAAATATTACAAGCTGTCAGAGATAATAAAATACTTATAGTTAAAACTCATAAAAACAAGTTAAATAGCCAAAAGCGTTAAGTGAATTATTTTTGATGAATGATATTTTATTATTTCATTGATTATAAAATAAAATTATACCAACACTTGACATACAACTCAAAAATAATCTAGTTGAAAAATCTTCCGGATGTTATAAGCTTTCATTAACCATTTGATTTACTACAGTATAGGAAGACTATGTCTGATAAGCAATTTGAGTATCTAAAGGCCCATCGAATATTCCGGTAGCCAGAAGCCGGGCGAGTTGGCCTTTATCGATTGTATTCATGACACTTGAAGGCAACGGGACGGCCCGTGGGGACTGAAAGGAAAACCACATACATAATGTATTAGTTGTGACGCTCACTGAGATGCTAAGTTTTAGGCCTGGCCCTTTACAAGTCAGGCCAGTCAATTAAAACTGGCAATATCTGCCCTTCGATTATATTCAAGATCTGGGACACTGCTCCTATCGGATCCAGTCAGTTTAATATGTATATATGCCCATATATATCTTTGGCATGTTTCCCTAACCTCCGTCATTATACCTCAGCAGAAATTCGTGCGTTTTATATTCTGGACAGTGCAAGAATCCGCGAAGAAGGACCTGTCGCACATCAAAAGTTCTACTATGACATATTGCCTTGGAATCGAGCATTCTGTTGAAGCCAACATCTGTTAAATGTTGCCTCAACATTAATCAGTCCGAACGTTGCAATAATTTGCATTTTGCAGTTGTCATTTTTTTTTTGTAAGCTCCATTCAGATGAGCCACTGTTACCGTCCCTACTCATCATCCGCCCAAAACATTTCTGCACTATAACATGCCGTTTGAGTCAACATCCCAGGTGACTGTTGACACTCCTGTTGTGGTTTTAGATCGTATATCATGGTTAGAAAGATATGAATAATCATTATCATGAAGTTAGGCTGAACTACCTATAGCTTTGATTATGTATAATACTATCTCAACGCCGTATTCTCAGATGACCCCGTTGACCCGAATAACAGATCACAACTACCGTTTAAACTGTCCGTCACTTGGCCTTATCTGAAGGTTAACTATGGAACTTCATCTGAGTTCAAGTTGAGTATAGCATTAGTCATATAAACGACATATTCATTCTATCCATTATGTAATCAGCCACTGTATCCATTTTGAATTAAACCATTGTTTAACTACTTTAAATAATCTGTTTTATAATGCACATGACTGAGCACCAGTATTGATGCTATCCTACCCGTTCATTCAAAAAGGTATTCATTCAACTTTCCATTCCGGCGGATAAAATGTCTATGCAAGCATGGTGTATTGCATAAAATATTTATAAATGATTGGATATAGTAAAATTATTATGACAGAGCAAGGTTTCGGAGCCAAAATTTTCTGATCTCTAATAATGCTGTTTCATGACATCGAAGGAAAATACTACTCAAGAGTGGTGTGGTCCACTTGAACTTTGTATGTCAGATTAATAATTGTAAAAGTTTTTGAAACCGGGATTGGAAAATAAAGTTTTGAGAGGCACTGTATTCAGGACTGAAGAGAGTGGGGTGGAAATGTCCCGTGTCCATTAGCATACAGAGGGAGTTTATAGGAATCATGAATTTAGAAATAAGTATAGGTATTTGTTGGGATATCGACTCAGGTTGAAGAAAAATATAGTTACATTCCCATCAAATATATAAGTGTATAGTGAAAGAAACAAATAAGATACATTTCGAGGGGCCTGAAATGGGTTGGGGCTGAAACCAGTCTGCTCTGGTGGGATGATTTCTTGTGACTCGCAGTGCCCGGAGAGATGTATGTGGATGATTCTCTCGAACAGCTTCGAGAGTTGAGTCAGCAGACTGATGGGGCGGTAATGAGATGGCTCATAACCGCTCTTTGCTGGTTTCAGAAGGGGAATCACTACTGCATGTTTCCAGTTCTGGGGGAAATAATGAAGCCTGAAGCAGGAGTTCAAAACGTTGGTTATGAAGGAGATTCCTTTCCTCGGCAGCTGCTTAAGTAGGATGTTCTGGATCGAGTGCTGCCCTGGTGTCTTCTTGCCGATCGTTCTTCGAATTACACCACTGCCTAGGTGCCCCTAGGCTCAATCCTTGGTAGACTCTCACTACCTTACTGATTCCATCCGCCTTTTTAGGTATTCCACACACTATATCCTTCTCATACATCCTTCAAATGGGGGTCTCCCCTTAGTGAAAGGCACTCATCAGCCCTAAATAATTTTCCTTATTTTTCCCACATCCTATTTTTTATAAGTTCGAGAGCTTTGGAAAAAAAAAAAAAAAATCGAGGTCCCTCTCAAGATCTGGTAAAGCAGACCAAATGGTGGACATCACGGCACTTGGCCCACCAACAACAAGCCTCTAACGGGCACCCAACACTGCTATCCGACTAAATAAGACTGCACTACATGCCTAGAGAGACTCTAGGCCCAGCCACCAGTGGACTCTCACCACTGTACCGCAACAACCAACCTCCACCGAGGCTTCTCACACTCCTTCATTTCCTCACACCACCTTCAAGCAGATACTCCTGGTACAAGGATCCGCTCAACCCAAATATTCCTTTATTTTTCCCTCATCCTTAATCTTATAATTAGAGAGCTAAGAAAAAAATTGAAGTCAATTGATTCTTGAATCCCCACCCTCTAGCCTGTGTAGCTGACGACATTGCGGCTCACGGCAGTAGCCTGTGTGAAAAAAGACCTCTTACACAGGCCGAGCCAGTTTGTAACGTAATCAGTGAGAGATCGGGCAGGTTGGACATCAGGATTAATACTGAAAAAACCGACCGCGTAATTTTCTCCTTCCAAAACGGGAAACAGGGTTGACAAAATCCTATACTATTGGCGGGCAAGAGAACTCACCTGCTTTCTCAATGCATTATCTGGGATAATAATAAAAATGGATAGGCAGCTCTATTTCTCTACCAAGTACGATACAAGTCTTACAGGCTTTCACACTTGCTAACTTAAACCAACTTGTCGTTTGGTCTCAAACTGATGATATATAAAAGTGTCCTCCGGCCAGCTCTGTTGTACGGTGCCCCGCTATATACGCATTTAAGTGACTGTACTAGTAAACGTCTGCAGAAAGATATCATGAGAAAAGCGGTCAGGCATAACCTCTCTTCAGAGGCTGCTCGGTGTTCCGTTGGTGAGTGAGTTCATCCGATGGATGAACACACACCACGTTTTTTGACTCGTTGCAGCATCTGACAAACCCAGTGTTTAACACTATCCCCCACCCTTATTTCCCCATCGATGGCAACAGATTTTCTTGGAAAACTAGGTTAAGTTAGTCAGTTAGATTTAGGTTAGTATTAGCACAACTCATTCTTAAGGTGTGCCCTATCCCTTTTTACGTACACTCGCCTTTTATTCTGTAAACCCTCCCGCTATAGAAAAATTTTTTAAACCTTACACATTATGTAAAATGTAGCTAACGTTGCCATTTATTATTCCAAGACCTGACACCCCCACCACTACCGGCAAGATGGCAACTCTCTAGATCTTGGAAAGCAGATCAAATGGTGGACATTACGTCCCTTGGCTAACCAACAACAAGCCTCTGACGGGCACTCACCACTGCTATCCAGCTGAATGAGCGTGCACTACATGCCTATACAGACTCTAGGCTCAGCCTTCAGTGGGTTTTCACCGTGACATTCACACCTCTACCGATGTCTCCAACACTCCTTAATTCCTTCACCCAACCTTCAAATAGATCCTCCTAGTAAAAGAATCCGTTCACCCCAAATAATGTTTCCTTTATTTTTCCCTTATCCTACATTTTCAAAGTTTGAGAGCTGAGATGAAAAAAAAAAATCCTATATTGTGGAATCTTTAACGCACTAATATTTGTATATTGAATAAATGATTTTGAAAAAAAAAAAAAAAAAAGATTTAATGTTAATAAAATCTGTGGTAAGAATTTTCCATGACCATTAGTACCACTGAAAGGATTATTGAAGTATAAGAGGCCTACAATTAGTGATAATTATTTACCTTTAATAATGATATCAGTATTTATAAATAAAACTCGGTGACTAATTGGCCATTATCTTTTTCCTGCTCTTCTGGCAATATTAGTGTGATAATTGTTAACTATCATACTTTATTAATAAAATTGCTTCTAATCTACCAAATTGCTGACGATTGAAAGTCATTCCACAAAATGAAAATAGGGGCAATAATTGATATAAATATCTAGGGGTTGCAATACGTTCGTCGTGGAGTTTAGTATCATTGATTTAGTATTCAAAGCTTTTAGCATACGTTGTTGTTTTTTTTGTTTTATTCAGGGATCATTAGCTTGATCCGACACTATCATTGAGTATTAGTATTAGCATCAATAAATCAGTGCTAGTAAATTATTCCTATACACAAGTGCTGCTAATAATAAATGGTTTACACGAATAAGTTACACATAAAAGATCTATAGCATATATATAATTTATTTCCCTCTAATTAATAGGATATCGATCTCACTATTCAGTTAGTAAATTAATATTTGAAAAAACTTTTACAGTCTAAGTAGTTTATCATTCTGTACCATTTGGCTTACCACGAATTCGCTTTACTATATAAAAGTAATGCACAGAATTTTGGAAAGGTAAATAATTATCACTAACTGTAGGCCTCTTATACTTTATTAATCCTTTCAGTAGTGAAAATGATCATGAAAAAGTCTTACCACAAATTTTATTGATACTAAATCTTTTTAGTAAATTATCTTTTAATAACATAAAACTTATAAAAATAATACAAAGTTGCATTACTAAACGGTGTCCCAGAACTAACGCAAGATTTGATTTAAATAGAAAGCACAGTTTTAGTATTTTTGTTGTTATTTTTTTATTGAATTATAAAGTAAAGTGGATAGGGTTATTTAAGGAATAACACATCGGACACATGGCCTCCACGACTCTTTTTTCGAAATTTTCCATGACCATTTGTGGTTGAATTTCGTTAATGCAGCGTTGAATTTCCTCTTTTAATGCACGGTGGTAAATAACACGATCTAGGGGGGCAATTTTGATCACCGAAACGAGAGAGTACACGACCTGGAAATGTCTCATGCAGTATTTGAATTGTTTCATGGGCTGTATGGCATGTTGCACCATCTTGTTGAAACCACATATAAGCCAAATCAATATCATCCAATTTCGGCGCAAAGAACTGTGTTTACAACGCCGAATTAATGTTCCTAGATTTTCAACAACTGCTTCGATATTGGAATTTGAACGGCTTGTTTTTGGACGACCAGTGTGTTTAGTGTATCCAACTGATGAAGTCAAAACACTATTCTGACCATATTTTGTATGAAATTTTCGAACTGCGGCCGCAAAACTTTCATTATTTTTGAGATAATGTTCAACAGTAAAGACACGTTGTTCTGTTGTGTAACGCTCCAGTTTTACTAACCCTAAACTGTCAGCTGTCAAATTGGTTTCTTTTTTTAGGGTTCCCAGCACTTTACTGCACAAATGGCGGCAAATCTTGCGTTAATTCTGTGTCACCCTTTATATAAGAAAGAACTTTGTTGAAACCATACTTAAATTATATCGATTCCTGGTTTAAACTGGTTCGAAGCTCTAAAGCTTGCCATTGATTACGATTGGTTACCAGGATTTAAGTGCAAAAGCCCTCCCCCTCCCCTGCTCATTATGGAAAAAGATTACATTTAAACTATTTTAAACACAACGTTTTTAACACGTAGCATTACCATTTCAAAGATTTCTTGTTCTGTACTAATGTTTCTTCAACCTTCAGTGTCCCATTTAAGGTTGTTGTCTGCCCTCGGCTTTAGAGGCTCAACTTGAAGAAATCTCGAACGACGTGTGGGTGGTATGTACGCTAATTCGCTTGTCTGAAATACTGCTGTTTTGATTTGTTGCTCCCCTTCCACATGCTTAGATGGCCGGCCATTTCTTTTTTATCATACTTGTTTGAAAAGTATTTTTGAAAAGTATAAAAGGAAAAGATGTTTTTCTATCTCAAAGGATAACTAGCAACGAATTTCAAAGCATGATTGGAAAGAAGTTGTACAAACGGGGTTTTCGTTCCATTGAATCCAAGGCTTTCAGTTCTGAGAATTCTCTATACATCTTTTGATTGGCACTTTATTTATTTTTCTTAGGAAAACTACGCAGTCCAAATGATGTGGGTTTCGGGCATCGCGTCATTATTCGAGTGAATCTAATCAATCTCGATTTTTCCTAAATTTGGATGATCGATATAGTATGGGTTTTGTTTCATCTTCAAGAAAAAGTAAAAATGTATTTAAAATATTGTATTACACTTGCAATGCGTTGTACCTAAAACTCCGAAATCCCATGAAATTCTTCATTCCGAAATCCTGTAGTTGCCAAATTTTTTTTTCTATAAAACCCATCCATTTCTTCACTACTCGTAGTTATTTCTTTCTCATCGATGTACAGTGGGCCAAAATAACCAAAAACATGACATAATACTATTTTTTCATATCCAATATCCTCCCTTAGCTATGGATCAGAGAAATTCAGAGCCAGATTTTTAGGGCACTAAAAAACATCGTAAGCTGAGAAGTGGTATTGAAAACTATTAAATAGATTTGCGGGAAATTTCTGCACTGTAAATCGTCCGGATTATTCAGAATCTTTATGACTTGGTCAAAAGCCTTCAGCGAGATGTCTACATGAATAATAAACAAACGACAGCTTCTACCCATTGGCTCCGTTGAGTTAAAAATATTTGGAATTAATATTTGTTCACGTTTCCGAATACTTGGGGTGGGAAGGTGAGCAATGATAACATCAATTAGGTGATGGTATTAGTCGTATGTGAGTGTCTTTTATGGACTAGTATGTAATTAAATAAATAAAAATATGCCTTGTATTGAAGAAAGATACAGTATTTTAGTCAACATTTGCTTTCCTCGATCACATCTACTAAAGAACGCAAAGTTGCATCCGTTACTTGGTGTGTCGTCGGTGGGTGATTTTATCCGCCAGAGAAACGTCAAGTTTTTTTACTCGTTGCAGCATCTGTCAAACCCAGTGTTTAACACTGTGACCCCACCACCGGTCCCGCATCGATGGCAACAGACTGTCAAGGAAAATTAGGTTAAGATTCTGCTCTTACATGTAAGTTAGTTTTAGGTCTATGATTTATAAGGAGAGCCCCATCACTTTTTAACATCTTTAGACAATCAATGTATAATGTACTTTTTACTTTTGTAACAATCACAAATCGGAATGTAAAATTATTAAAAATTGTATAAAATGTAGCCAAAGCTACAGGACATATAATGACCTACTGTAAATAGATTAATTTATGCACCCTATACTGATTTCCATAATTTATAATAACAAAGGGATATAAAAAAAAAATCTTTTTTCTTCATATCCCTTTTTTATTATATCGTTATATAGTTGTTATTAATAATAATAGTTTATAATTGTCGGGTTTGTCACTAGGGGAGTGGCAGGTTCCATGTCGGCGTTAATATCTGACTCCATTTCTATAATAGGAATGTGTCCCGACAATACACTGTGTTCAGGAGAAGAGGTACAGAGGTTTCATAAAGAATAAGATCAGTTTTCAGAGTTCGGGCTAGAGACCGGCAGCGTAATAGATACAAGTCGTCAGAGGGTCTGCTAGGAGACTGAGTGACAGGGTGACAGGCTCATAGGTGCTGCGGAGAGAGTAGACTAGTAGAAGACTGAGTGGACTTACTTCCAGGGCCCCGGGGCCCTGGCGTAAAGCGATTGAGTGATAGTGGCTGTGGAGATGAGGAGACTGAGAAAGAGAAGTCTTACAGGGTGAAACCCCCTGGTTTAAATATCATTACCCCCGCCTACCGGAAGGCGGAGCCTGGCTTGAAAGGGGTATGTTTATGATGTCACACCTGCACCGAGGTACGTGATCCCTCGTCCCCTAAAGGACTGTTTATGGCATGGCTTTTAGATTTTATGACCACCGGAAGGTGACCCAAGGTCTGTCCGGGTCTGTTTATGACAGTCAGGTGGCTTACCCTCTCAGGTTTATTGCCGACAACCTTCGACTCTCTGTGCCTTGTTTTACGACTACCGATCTCTCCATGATTTATTACTAGATAAAGCTTTTACCATGTTTTACATCTAATTACAATACATTATATATGCACCAGAGTATAGGGTGATTTAACACTTAAGTAGTTAGGGTTACTACAATAATAATAGTTTTAGGCCCTAAAACTCTCTCCCTGCGGCTAGATTTCAAAACAAACACCAGTAGGTCTGACCCCTTGTCGCAAGATGGTGGAGTTGATTCTCATTTTACAATCTCTTCTATATATTACATTATATGATTTTGACATATTATTGAGAAAACCAACATTGATTCCACTCTTCAGTGGATTACAAGCATCATGTTGGTAACTATGAAGTACGAAATGCCCTTCATTAGTCAGCGAAAGGGAAACCCCTCCAGGCCATGGACTGTGAAAACCCATCAAGGTCCCGCTGAAAATAATTAAACAAGAAGACAGTTGATGGACAAATATTAGTCGTAGGAGGGTGAGCAGCCTACGCACCATTTGCATACAAATAGGTTGCTTGCTAATTGATGGCTGACAGGGACCGTCCGAAGAGTTCGTCCCTGAGAAACACAGATTCAATAAACCGACCTGTGTTGCTGATTCCGGTAATGTGTTGCTGATTCCGGTAATGTGTTGCTCTAATGTAAAACGCAATGACGACCGAGTTTTTCCTGAAAAGGTTTTACAATTCTCAAATATAACTTTTACTATTAACAAATATAACCCCAAAACTTATTTTTATGGGGCTTTAACATTTGACGCCGCACCCCAACCAAATTTAACCTTTTACTTTCATGAGTAATCTGAGAGGAGTAACTATAATATTAACACCGTTATCACACTGCTTCCTTTTGATTAAAGAAAAATACTGCTACCGTTATTGCATGCTATATGTTGTGGAACACCAAACACTTTCTTCAGTTTTTGAAAAATCTGCCATAACCTCTGTATTTTATAATAACATTTTGAAATATTTTTAGGCAAGGGAAGGGGCTACATATTTCTGTGATAAGTACCGAAGCTCGGAGTTGAAACTTGTAGGCAGGTGCGAAAAAGGTACTTTTGGGTTTATAAAGTAAAAGTTTAACATTCGCTGGTAGAACAATAGTCACATGGAGTTACCAAAGCCCGTGGGGAGAGATTTGAAATGGGTTATTTTGGTGTGTTTTGGGGCAACTAAATATTTTATGGATCAGAATGAGTACGAGAGTAAGGAAAAATCCCCAGATATCCCTGATGCCAGCAAGTGGGCTTATAGCACCCCAGCCCCACCTGTCAGGTAGGCAGGACATTTATTCTCATTTTAAGGACAGAAAAACTGATCGAAGGATGTGGCCATAAACCATGTTGCCTACCAATATTTAATAAATTAGAACAGTTTAATCATGTGTACATGGTTGGGTGTCTTCTCCAATCATGTCCTGAGCGTCTGTGGCTGTCGCGCTCTTGGTCAACCTCCACTTGCTCTTATCCAGTGACGCGGCTGAAGGAGGAGCCGTGGGAGACATCCCAAGGCTCCGCTTCCTTTTTCGCGTGCGAGGGAGGTGACAATCATGTGTACTCGGGAGGTCTCTGGGATGTTTGTAAATAACTGTATGATTGAGCGAGTGAGTGAAAATTGTAAATATAGTATAAATTAGATCGTTTAGCACAATTACTTATTGCCCAATCAGCCAGATTGTTATTTTATCATAATAAAGTTGTATATAGTATGTATTTATATATCTTAACGGCTGCACAATTTTTTTTCAGATGTACACTTTATGATATTCTGTTTTTTTATATGTGATATACTATTTTAATTTGTTTACCCCATAATTGCACCTTAGAGTGGCATTGCTTAAAATTGTTGTTTAAATTGTATAAAAATAAATAATACAATGGTATTGTAATCAACGGAATCAGAAGACGATTTAAGAAAAACGCTGACCTCGTTGGCCCGACTGGTCATCGACATTTTAACACTTGATTAGTGAAAAAATACGTGTTGTCAATTTTGAATTGGCGATTGGGCCAAATTGAGATACATTACAGAAAAATAAATATAAAAATACCCTCATATTATATCAATATGTTTAAATATTTATGTAGTAATAGTTAATTCTTGATTTTGTTTGACTTAGAAAGGGTAGAAAATTGGGGACCCCCTCAGGCAACAAAAGTACACAACTGTTCCAGGTTTTCAAAAAGAACCAATATAGTGCCCACGATTTTCCATAACCAGCCCTACACATAAAAGGGGGTGGTTAAAACTTATTCGTTTGGGTTTACAAATATAAGCCCAAACGAATAAGTTAATTAACAAAAGTATGAGCAGTTCAAAAGTGCGTGGGCCTCCCTGCTCCCTCGTAGGCTTTGAAGTCTAATGGGAGTTATTACTCAAGGAGATGTCTATCAGAAAGCAATTTTTTAAGTGACATCTGAGGACAGCCATGAAAGGGCCTGAGGCACCATACGAAGTACTGACTCTCAGGCAAGGGTTCATTTTCCCCCTCTGTAAAAAGGACTTTTGACCTTTCCGGTGATTTTAAGTTTTATTTTAATGGCTAGAAGACCTCCATTTTAATAAAAAGAAGAGTGACTCACAAAGAACTTTCCTTCCATTGTGCGTCGAGGGGTAGCCCTTAGTTAAGCCGGCAATATTTAAAATTATTAATAATTATTACATACTTTAACTTTACCAAGAAATAAACAGTATTTCAAAAAGTGGTCATGATAATATTGTTAAAAGTCTCATTTTTATCATCGATCTAATCCATTTCCCAATTAAACAAAAATCTTAAACCTACATACAAGTCTCAGTATTTCACACAAACCCTTGTTACATATATGAATATAAACGAAATATACATTGGATTTTCAGCGATAACTGCCAATAAACTAAAAATTAACAATGTTAAAAAAAAATTAAAATGACTCTACGATAATATTTAAAAAATAAATACATACTGAGCAAAAAATATCAAGTAGCTACATGAACTAAATTAGCCGTTAAGTCCTTGTGGGTATTAAATTATGACATTGATTAGACCAATGAAAAAAATAAGTTATAACAAAATTATAATGAGCACATTTTTACTTAGTAACTTCAAAAGTATGTAATTATTCACTAGACGCACTCAATTTTATATTGATAATAATATATTATCAATTCTTAGTAATACTGTACGTGCGAGTGAGTGAATAAAAATTGTAAATATGGTATGAATGAGATCATTTATCACAATTACTTATTGCCCTATAAGGCAGATTGTGTAATTTTATCATAATAAAGTTGTTTTATCAGTAATTCTTAGTAATAACATTTTTTTACACTTTTTATCATGTTTACTTCCCATTTTCGTTTCTTCTTGTTCTAATGTAGAGATACATTCATTAGTGACGCAAATTCAATCTATTTTCATGAACCTAAGCCAATTCAACAACCAATCACATTAGATACTTTTGTTTTTGATATCGAGCACGCTAGTCCATTATTACAACACTTTGAAATCGCATCTGAGCTTGTTAGCAATTATATTTAACGTATCATAAATATCATTTGACGTAAAGATCAATGAAACGCGTATATTTCTGTTATCTGTTATCCGAGGACCTCATTGAATTGAAAAGCAGCCATGACGTGTTGTATTTCGATGACATAAATATTGAAAGAACGAAAGGTCAGCCCTGTCATATTAAAGCTTAAATATTATTCTATACCCCTGAATGGGAATCATCGTATTGTCATTAGTGCTCCGCTTGTCATTTGACGTTTGAAGCTTCGCCTTTGTTCAGGTATGTATGTTTCATGAATGAATATTTACCTCATTCCTTCATTGAAATGAGATCCCTTCAAAACGATTATTAGGTTAGTATCCTTCGTCACTAAAATTTCTACCGTGTTGTACAGGTATCCTTAATGCCGCACTTCTGTGTTTGGTAATCACAAAATAATAAATCGGTTGTCGGGTCGTCATGAGGGGGTGCCTAGTTACCCCAGCCCTGGTGACGAAGCGAGGGTTGATTAGGTTATGACCTGGATAATCGTTTCATGGTGGTCTTACTATCTGACTCCATATTTGATAGGTATGTGCCACGACAATGCACTATGTTCAGGAGAAGATGTATAGGATTGGTAGTTTGTGTGGTCTTGGAATATCTACGAATTCACTCTCGGTATCTGAGAGTAGGCGAAATCCGTCCGGATCCCAAAGGTGAGTGTGAACCGGAGAGAGGCAGACTGAATCACCGTGGGGAACACTGATTGGTAAGCTTGCAGGGCCACGACAACGACGACAACCGTTGTCCACTAGGGAGAGGTCTCTCCAAAGGAGGTGCTGGTTTTAGCGAGACGAAGGCAGAGAATCCCACTAGGAGATTGTGGGGTCTGACAAGCCGGACTAAAACATAGGGTTAGGAAGAGAGGTCCAGAGGGTTTTCATAAATGAGAAGGCCAAGTTCTTGAACATTAGCGCAGCCGCAAGCCATTCGTTAGAGCGTCGTTGGGAGAATGATTTACAGCCAAAGACCCCGGTCTATTTATAGTAGGCTTCCTTCATTAGTGCCCAATCATGGCACTCGTTGTTGTGGCCAATGACAGCCCAGTATGTGGTGGTCTTTGTTCTTTGACAGGCTTTGCCTGAGTTACTGATACCTGACCCGGGTAAGGGTCTCCAGCCCTTAACTAATTAACTTGCAGCTGCGACTTCTTTATTGTTTACAACATTTACAATGACTTATTCATGTTTGTAGCGTAGCGCTAAATATATGTAAATCACCCTACACTCGGGTTAGTAATGTATTATAATATAATGTAAATCTTGTAAGCTTCTTTGGAATAAATCAGGGTCGCGGCACGTGGTAGGAAGCAGGCAGACATACGGGCACCGACAGACGGCAATAAACCAAGAGAATTAGCCACCTGGCTGCCATATAACCTAGGGCAAGGACACTTACCCCTATTAGAATAGACCTTCAGTCCCTGCTAGCAACCATAAAAAACACACCCTTTTATCCCAACGGTCATATAACTAAGTGGTCACCACGTATCGTAAAACATACCCCTGTCAGCAACTGCACCTCTCACGAGGTAAGGGAATATGGTATAAAAAGGCCAGGAAATAAAGGGGTGACACTACTCTCTCTCTCTGCTGTCCTATGAGTCGCCACGCTGTCTCACAGTCTCGAGACAACCTGCCGCCTCAGCCTACCAGACTGCCGTGCCCCGTTTGAACTCTGAACCGGTATTATCTTTTATGCTACCTCTCTACCTTTTTCTTTTGAACATAGTGTCTTGTCGGGACACATTCCTATCAATAAATGGAGTCAGATATTAAATGCCGACATGGAACAATGGTCCATGTTATAAACTACATCAATCCGAACTTGTCACCAGGGCTAGAGTGATCAGGCACTCCCCTAGTGACGCCCCCGACAATGTTATTTACATTTGTTTAAATTAATTTACAATATATATATAATAGAGTATAGTGTTATTTATCTTACTTAGTTAGCGGTCGCTCCATCGGTAATTACAAAGTAGTTTTTCTCTTCAAAGTATCATCAGATCCGCACTTATTTAAGTGTGAAAGAGTTTTAATCATTTCAAATTTCATTCGAATTTGTTTACACGAATAACTTTATTTTTGATTGATGATAGTGTTCGATATTTTTGAGTGCCTTAGAGGCTAAATTCTAAGTGGATTTCCCCTCACCCATTCGGAGTTGAGAATTTTGACACCACAGCACGTCTTGGATGCTTTTGATTTTTCTGGTGGGGATCGAGAATCCAAGCCCTTTCAATACACAGATGTGTGAATATTTGCAGACAAAATGTTTTTTGATTCTGTTGTCAAACCAAAGACAAATGTTTCGCTTTCTAGTAGAGGCGTCCCAACTAGATAGATAATCACGGTATTTGTGTTGCACTTGTGTGGGAAATAGAGGAATTTCTATTACAAAGAGTCATTTGTAGCAAAAACCTTATAAACTATTATTATAAAATATCCTTGCTTGAAGTTACAGAGATAAAATTCACTTTATTCCACCAGTCCACTTTAGCTTTTCTTTGTTCGCCAGAAATTTCGCATCTAAATTTGTTAATAGTTTATTTCCTACCCTATCGTTATAATTATAAGATACTTAAGAACGGACGCGAAGCCACCGAAAGCATTTGTATTAGTTTAGTGATTAGTCCAAATATATGTTAACTTCTATTAATTTAGACAGACACTAATTCACAATTGGGGGGTTAAACGTTAGACGAATGATTATAATTTGGATTGTCATTGATTCAATCGAATAAGGGCTAATTTAATACATAAATTAATGCAATAATATATTTACTTAAAGCCTGTTAAAACAAACAAAAGGGGACAAACCTAAGAAATGTGTATGATAAATATTACGCAAGAGTGGACCTTTGTTCAAAGCTGTCTTTATGTGCTTTCCATGTAAAGGACGTCCTGGAGGAAAAATAAAAAATATTTAGAAAGGGCTTGGTGTTTGCGAAGGCTGGTTAAAGGGAGGGACGCGTTTTGTTTGTGCCTTCGGCTGAGTGAGACCAATCTGCCCCGCTATCTTACCCCGGCTATATTTCATAGGCGGAATCTATTAGAATATCTTGTCTTCCCTACCATCGAGCTCGTCCTAGAGCAGTAGCTCAGCTCTGATAAATCACCATAATCCAGTGTGGTTCTTGGTACTTTCCCTTCCCCCTCCCACTCCCTACTTATCTTAGGGCTTATGTTATGGCTACATCAGCTATATGTCTCATTTTATTCAAGTAGTTTTCATCGTCCACTTTGTAAATTTAAATTAATGTCTGCAGTTCAGAAAATATCTTTACTGAATATATACGAGCTTCAATCACTTAAGTACACTTTATTTTGCCTTTTACTTAAAATAAGTGAGTTGACTAATTCTTCGCCGAAAGAGAAACAAGAAGATATGAACTGATATGTAGGTTGATTTAATCTCTTCACCTTTTACGATCGACCACTTATGATTGATCAATTACATGATTTTTTTTTTTCAAAACCCCTTTATTTATCAAAATTTTTACAATTTACAAATTTTCGATTTACAAATTTCTCCTCTTTCTGCATACGCAGATGCATTCGAAGGAGGGTAGAATGAAAATAACAATATTCTGTTTGAAGTTATAATTACAATGAAATGGGTACAGGACTAGGTGATGGGGCGCACCTTCGGTTATCAATTGCATGAAGAAATGAGGAAGCAATGGCTAACTATGATATATATATATATATATGTGAGAATGGGGTACCACAGAAATAGCCGGGTCGGGATTCCTAACAGAAAAACTGGTTTGAAATGATTGAGATAACTATTCAATGAACTATAAACAGTAGCTTAAGATATCAAGAAGGCGGGGACTAGTGTCTGTACACTGCCAGCGTCCACCTCAGAATCCACTGGGCCTTCCAACAGACCATCTAACTCGGGGTGCGGCCGCAAGATGACACGCTGGTCGCTTATTCTAGCATATCCGGCTCTAACTATTGCTCCAGTCAGCCACGCCCACATATACATATATATGTAATATAAATTAGTATTTATACATAGACACCTCCATTTTAGTAACCATTTTGCGTGGAAGTTGAAGCAAACACCACAGAAGTCTTACCGCCTTACGCATTTATTGACTTCCCCCAATCTATCACTGCGTCTCAAGCTACTGATCTACAAGAGAGTACTCAGGCCTAGTCTGCTGTATGGTGCACCGCTTTTCCGTCATCTGACGTATACGACAGATCGGCGACTCCAACAATTCCAAAACGGTATACTGATGAAAGTGGTCAGACATACTTCATTCGAGCAGCGGAGCAACAGTGAGCTTCACGAGACCTTTGAGCTGCCTACGGTGGATGAACTCATTCAACGTAGACATATCAAATTTTTCGACTCCTTGCAATACCTGACAAACCCGGTGTTTATCACTATAACACCCGCTCCGTTCCCCCATCGATGGCAAGACGCTTTCACGGTAGGAACGCTTTAGTCTTAGGTTTAGTTTTTAGTTCTTTTTTCCCACATTGTAAAATGAAGGTGAGCCCCATCACCTAGAATTGTATATATGTTATTGACTTTTTAACGTCAATCCGATATTGTAATTGTAACCCTACCCTCCTTCGAATGCATCAGCGCATCACAGCAAGAGGAGATGATTGTTAACTTGAATTTGTAAATTGTAAATTGTTAAAAAATGTTATTAATAAAAGGGTTTAGGGGAAAAAAATAGTATTTATTACTAATACTAATTTTCGATCTAATATATATATATGCTACTATTTTTTTTTGCTTCTCTTTCCGTTGTGTCTTCAGTCAATGATCAAATTATTAACAATATTATATAACCTTTTCGGCCTTTGCCCTATATGTACATTGTACAGTTTCTCTTATTAAAGATATGTTTAAGTAATTTAGCTTGTCCGTTCAATGCCCTCCCTATATCAATATCAATCATGCCGTCCAATTTTCAATATCATTGTTTGAGTTTACAGTCGGGTGAGTTCATATTAAACATCTGCAATTATAAAAGTTAAAGACAATAGAACAGTTCCTAGCTTGGCTATTGAAATCCTATCATTCAACGGGTTCACTCGGTACTTTAAACAGTTAACAATAGCATGGCGGAGCAAAACTCTGACACGTGGAGAACTATTGGTGGAATTTTATTAATATTACTCACATATTGATTAATTAAATTTCTCAGTGACTTATGACTGTCGCAGATCATTTGGATTCACCAAAGAAAACAAAAAGCGAAGTGCTTTTAACCATCACTTATTTAATTACATTTGATGTATTTACAAATAATTTACATTTACATAGACCACATGATTTCCAGAGGTCTCTTTAAAGCTAATAAAAATTAAAAATTATCAAAACATAGAGTTATATTTTATATTTACTAACTAGTCTGTGACAAACTACTAATCAAATTTCAAAATGAACAAAATAAATATAATTTACAACGCCATGGAAAATAAAACCCACAAAAAAACGCGTTCTATCTCGGAGATAGTTTTGAAGTGAACATGAGAAGTCGACTGACCAATTATTTTGAGAATTTCTTGGTACCTGGTTGTTATATGGTTGGCCAATGTTAGCCTGTCAGCGATCTGCATGGGTCCTTTGCTAAATGTAATAACAAATTTTAGTTCAAATGCCACAATCTATTACCTTCTTAAATGGGCTCTGTCTTTGCCCTAATTTTCAATAAAGGCTTATCCAAAATGAATTATTTGGGAGTAAAAGTCATCATCTCATTGAAATTTTTCATTTCTTTGCAAAACATTTTAAACTATCGATAAAATATAAAACTATAATATCAGACCTCTGTTATCCTAGGCATCGTCAGCCTGGAGTCTTTAATCGATCCTTAACCATAAGGAAAAATAACGAAAACCATAAATTTCAAATAGCTTCTGAGCTGAGGCTTGAGAAATCTTAAAATTTAGCGAAATGGGTGGGATTTTTTTTTTTTTTTCACACATTCAGTATTTTTAAGGGGTCGTTGAATATACAAACAGACAGAGATTCTATAGACCACAGCTAGTAGAGCACTCCCGTTGGGTTCAGCAACACGTACATGTACACCATTATAAATATTTAAGTGATACTAAAAATCTTCCAATCGGCCGCACCCATAACTTATTCCCTGTAGCGTATTTATTCCTATCTCCTCTAGTGAGGTGTTTCAATAATTTACCTTCAAAAACCACTTTACTTACGACCCCTTTCTAGTGAAGTATTTCCCCCCAGACATTCCATCAAGACCAGAAGAGGCCGTGTACCTCCGTCCTATTCTATTTACATTCTGTCTCTGCGACATCCATCAGCGCATTCCTAGGAGCATGTGAATATTTTATAGCCGGCGGTGGATGTGTTCCTGAGGAGTTGTTTAGTCTGGCGTTGGTACCTTCCAAAGACTTCTTGACATTTTCTCTTGTAACAGAATATGCAAATGTCCATAAGAAGTTTCGGGGGTATATCCAGTATGCATAGCTAAAATATTCCACATGTGCAAAAAGGTTTACAAGAGTAACACTAATAGTTCACAATGATGAAATATGTAATTAGATATTATAGTTTTAAAAAATCATTAGCAGTATGCAGTTTCTACATTATTCGTTTTTTTTTTGTGGTAATTTTCCAGATTGTTTTTTTAATTGGAATCTATAATTTGCGCTTGTAAAAAAAACTTACAAGTGAGATGAGTACAAAATTTATTGTAAATTAACATCTGATGTTAAGGCCAGATAAAGTTTTTGTTTTGTTGGAAAAGTGAAGTAAATTGAATTAATTTTTTTATCTTTATTTAAAAAATTAATTTGTTTGTTAGATTTAATTATTTATTATTTTCGTTACTGACGTAAAAAACTGTAAATAAAAATCGTCATTTTTTTTGATTGTTCATGTAAAATATGATTGTGTAATTTCTGTTCATTATATTTCGTAAGATTAAATTGTAATCTAAGTTAAATACCTAAAGGAAAATTCCATACCTAGGACAGTGGCACTTTGGACTTTTGGTAGGGGAACTTGTGGGCCCAAGCCCATTTACGTCAGTGTTGAGGCAACGTCTGAACAGTTAAGGTGTACCGATCTCAGACTTAATTGGCCATTTGGCCAAAATCATACCTATATGATATTTAACGTTCCCCTTGGAGCTTGGAATCGCCGCCCTGCGGTTGGATTTTTTTTGAGCCTCAACCTGATCACGACAGCTCTACGTTTTGTTTGCAGCCCGCACCCGCGAGAGCACTTGAACTGCAACCTGCCGCTACGTGAATATACACTTATTTCCTAATCAATTCCGTAATTGATTTGTTGCTGGTTGCCTTTTGAGTATTTATTTTGTTTAAATGGCATTATGTTTAACTTGGATGAGTTTATTGACAATTTAATTAAAAGTGACGAGAATTTGGTTAATTCCTTTAATTATTAAGGATAAAAGACATTTTTTATTTTGAAACCAGTCTGTCTTACATTGGCAAATTTTATTATTATTAACCAGGCCTGGGTACTTTATTTTGCTCCTCATTTTTTTTTATGAAATTTTATTTTATAAATATTTTATAATATTCTGTTTAATTTTAGAATAAATGTATTGTGAATTGGCATCAACTCTTATTTTCATTAATTTACAGTCCACTAGTTCATCCAACCTGTGTTTGAATTATCACTTGGAAGTATATAATACTCCACGGGTAGTTCAGCGTAAACATCTGAAATATTACCCTAATTAAGTTCATTTTATAAACTGAAGATAAAAGAAATAATATAAAGGAACATAAAAATATTGAAAAATATCTACGGAAAATATTTTGATCAGATAGTTTGGCTGATACTGTTTTGAATTATAACCTCAAAATCTCAGCTCGCTTGTATCATTCTTTGGATTAGACAATAGAATGTCAAATACTTATTAGGCGATTTTCAATAAACTTTTGGCATTACTTATGGAAAATACTTTACTATAATTTGGACACACGCAGTGAAATGAAAGACTATTTCTTTCGGGCCATATTTCAGACTATTCGATTCGGTTGTAGTTTGGGCACATCAGTGTTCCTTATCGCAGAGTGGTAACCGAAACTCCAGTCCTTTGCTAGAACTTAATTGTACAAGTATACCAATTTTTGAATTGTAACACTTTTGAAACACTCTGCATGATTACAAAATTGGATGCCACACGTACTAGGCAATGTACAATAAAATTAAATTAAAACTAATATCATTGAAATCAAGAATAGTCTTAAATCATATTTATTGGCTAATACCTTTACACAAAGTGTACTTAAAGGACTGCTGCAAGGCCAAGTGTAAATTATTATTTTTTAGCTAAGAATTGAACCCCCCCCCCAGTTCAATGATGTAAACAAAAAGTCCTTCATGTCGTTAATAGAATAATAGCTAGCTGAATAAAATCTGAAGCAGTAGAAAGTTTTGCAGTGACAAAAAAACATTGTCTGCAGTAAAATAACGGATTTTCGAATCAAGGCGATTCAAGAAGTATTCTCACGAATAATTGTTTAAAACTAAAATTTGACTCTTTCATAGTTGTTGGAGACTTATCAGATCTTATATATCCTATTTTAAATTTATTTTGTGGAGATTTGCGTACTGGAAATATAGAAACTGTTTTGAGGCTGACATAATCTAGTTTTTCTACGGTAAGGATCAGTAAGAAACTCAGAATATAATTCCATCATCTTATTATAATTATATGATACATAAACCTCAACTACTTTGAAATAAGCTAAGTTTATGATTGATTTTGTAATATGTACCAGAAAATAGTAATAGATTGTAATTTTTTGGATTATGTTGTTTATAAGTAACCAAAAGCCTTATGTTTTCAATCATCTACGTCACAATTCTTGTGATGGGTACGGTATACTGGTTAAGGGCCGGAGGTAGTTTGGTGGAAGGGGTACAGATCCTTGAGCAACTGAGCTTGCTATCATTAGCGAAAGGAAGGAGGAGAGCTGCCCATAAACAATAGCACTTTGTGGAGCCCCGGAGGTAGCCCTTGGGGCAGGGGGGCCCCAAATTCCCCTAATTCGCTCCAATGCTGATCAAAACAGTCATGCTGCATTACACACCTGCCCGCTGGCCCTTTTGTACGAGATCTGGGCTACTGTTACCTTAAAACTGTCAGCGAACTTTTGACTAAAGACTCCGGCTGTATTTGGTACTATCCGAAATCACTAGATTGGGCAACTACTAATGAGAGCTGTTAATAAAGTCTTGATATTTATAATAAAAATTAATGATTTATAATCTCATGTAATACATGAAAAAATTAAGACAGCTTATTCAATTGCCCACTCGTGAGTTTTCAGTTTCAGTGGATTTCATTGTTTTTTATATTTCAGTTTTGTTTGAATGTAATTTTTGCTAGGATGTTAAGACCATTTTTGAATAAGAATAATAATTAAATCATTGTACTGTGATATTTGTTTGTTTGATATCAAGAAAGAATAGGAGAACCTTCCCTGTTAACAACCAGTTAAGTAAAAACCGTCCCTACTGTATGTAAAAGTTTTCTATCGGCAAATAAACATTTATTGATTGTGTTTATTTGTTTTTGTTTCAAACCTAGCTACCACTACACAGTCATTACACATAACAAATTATCAGAATAATATTGTTTGTTGATGTTGCCGTGGTTATGGAGAGTACGTGCAGTAGCACTGTCCCGTATCCTGACATATTTTTTTTATATGCAGGTCACTGAATCTTAGAGGCCTATGATCCTAGGGCTAGGGTGGGATTTCGAGCCTTGGACTTTATGAGCAGAGCTGTTCAGACCTCTCTAAAGGCAACACGCGGTGTACTCTCGGTGTAACTTTAGATATTAGTAGTTTTCAGATATCGGACGTTTCTAATCCTCCTATAATACTCATCTCCCTGTTTTCTTAAACATACTTGTACATACGAGGGTGGTTTGAAAAGTTTCCGACCTAACAAAGCTTTTATTTTAGCTTTTATTTCGCTAGCTTTTATTTATTTTATTCTCATCTTCATGTTGAGGTCGGAAACTTTTCAGACCACCTGTGTATTTACTCAATGAGATCCGTGTCTAGGAGATTAAAATAAAGCAGACGTTAAGGTAAGTGAATTACTTTTACAATGTCTTTATTCTTTACAATATTTTATATCAAAAAAATAACAACTCAACTAGCACATACAGTTAAGGTCTCAATATATTAGTTCTTGTCCCGAGTCTCTATCCAGCTAAATATATCAAATTTTTTAATTTCTGTGAATTCATGAATAAATGTTTGAAACATTCTTATTGCCATGATATTGCTTGCCGGATACAAACTATTTCGCAAAGCCCAAATTAATAAGATGTATTTGTCGGAAATAGTCCATTATAGGTTCTTGTCTGTTTCCTGGAGCAATTTCTCCAAAAATTTCAATTGATCTCCTATAGACAAATCTGAAGTCCACTGGCTACAGTTTTATATTTATGTGCCTACATATTCTATCTTTCGTGATATTTTGTGTTCACGGATGGTTCTGGTTTTGGTCAGTTGTCTCCCCTAATGTCCTGAACGTCTACAGCTCTTGCGTTGTCCTTTAGTCTCCTCTGCTACATAACGTTGATGTGTCTACATAGCGTGGGCCTTTGACAGCAAGGGAGGTGACAATTCTTCGGGTGAATTCGGGAGGACCTCTAAGCTATACTTATATCTACTTATTATCTATGTTGTATGAATATGTAAATAAGGTGTTAATGAGAAAGTAAAGTAAATTTGTATATATGGTATGAATGAGATCTATCGCAATTATATACTGCACTTTTAGGATTAGGGCAGCATTTAATATTTTCAAATAATGTCAATGCTTCTATGTCAACATTCCATGACATATTATTATATCTCTTCTTTGACAGTTTCTTCTAGTTATTCTTCATCCGTCCAGATGAATTAAAAAATTCCTCGATTACCTTCTGTCCGAATTATTGTGGTAAGTTCTGAGATTGTTTAGTGTAGGTCGGAAATCAGTCGGAGGAACTCAACTTTGGCCAATTTCTTGCACACAGTTGAAATGTTTTGCCAACCAATTTTGTCTCCTTCTGTCAATTTATGCGTGGCCATGAATCGAACACAAACAAAACTCATTCAAAAACTATTTAAAAACCATGGCAGTGTATAAAAGATAAAAGTGATATGCCAATCTCTAGCTAGCAGCCACTGGGTACCGTGTTGTCAGCAACGATTAAACGTTTTGTTGTTCTGTCATTAACCTTTTTTCATTTCAATGTTATTTCGGTCCGGAGTTTAATCATGTCACCCACAATTGCTACAAGAGCAAAAGAGACCTACATCCAATTCCCTTACCCCTTGGTGGAATATTGTAATAAGAAAAGATCTCTTCTTCAACTTTTTTTTTTTTTTTTTTCCCTATAGCTAGTTATCTTAATACTATTTACAATTTTGGATCCGTGTTCTACCTATACCTATACTGAAAACCATATTTACATGGGGTGTGCATCCTCCATCCCCCTATAACTAAGCTTATGTCTATACCATATACTTCTCAGTCCTACCTTATATCTATATATACATATTTACAGTGACTCCTCTGGAACCGGCGATACATCGTTGGCTTCGGGTGAGCCTTCCCGAAGACACGGCTGCTCACCCCGCGCCACCCCCCTGGATATAGTGAAGTGCCCGGAGCCTTAAACCCTTTTCAACTCCCCGACGAATCTGCAGAACGCGGTGTATCTTGCTTCGTCATTCACCAGCGACGGCAGGTCGGACTCGCCCAGGCTGTACTCTCCTATCGTGCGGAGCAGCCGTGCTCTAGCCGGTTCCAGTGCATGACAAGTGAGCACGACGTGCTCCGCAGTATCGCTCTCTCCGCAATGGGGGCAGGACCTGTTTTCTGCTCTCTTGTATTCGTACAGCCTGGCACGGAATCCGCCGTGTCCTGTGAGCACTTGTGACACCCAGTAATCCGGGTAGACCCAACTTGCCCTCAGTCTGTCCTGGACTGAGGGGAAGTACTTCCTCAGGGTGCTCCCCTTGGTCGTGCCAGTCCACCTGGCGCCCCAGGCCTCTATTGTCCATTCGCCTATGAGGGCCTTCCACCTCCCAGGCTCCTCCTCAATTCTTCTCCGTAGAGGAGGTAGAAGATCTTCAATGTGCCCTCTCTTCATCTTCAACCTGAGGCGCTGCTCCAGGAGGACCAGGTCTACTGGTGCCGCCGCTGCCAATACCTCCACCGCGTCCTGAGACACCGTCCTATAGGACCTCGTGACCCTTATCAAAGCCGCTCTCTGAATCCTTTTCAGGGCGTGCGTCTGGCCCTTGTTAAGGTGCGCCGACCATGACTGCGAGGCGTACCTGATAATTCCCAAGATGACTGCCTGGTAGAGGGTTCTTGAGACTGGGAACTTGACTCCCCACATCGCCCTCCCTATCCTCGCGAAGGAGTTACTCACTTTAACGATTCTGTCTCCGAGGTATTTGATGTGGGGAGAGATGCTTAATCTTTTCCCCAGTCTCACCCCCAGGTACGTTACTTCCGTGCCCACCCTAACTCTTCTTCCTTCTATTTCCAACCACATAAGGTGGGCACGGTCCATCTTGCCCCGTATCAACGTCGCTGTTGTTTTCTCCGCAGCCATGGTCATCTTCATTCTGGCGCACCACTCCTTCACCAAATTGGCACAGGCACACGCTCTTCTTACTACCTCGGCTCGTGAATTCCCCACGATGGTCGCCGCAAGGTCGTCCACATATGCGACCGCGGGGAACCCACGCTCTTCTAGGGTCACGAGGACCTTGTTAAAAACTAACTTCCAAAGGGCAGGGCCCAGAACTGAGCCTTCAACTTTTTGAAACTGGAAGAGCTTGCAAGAAGAGAGAAAAAAATAGAGGATCGGTCACACGAAACTAATCCTAACTACCTCTTGGACTGCCCTCACCCCTACTCCATGATAATTAATGTTTAAGAGCTCACTGTAAGGTAAATGCCTCAAGATGTCCGGAAATAAAAATAAAAATATACAATAATTTGAGTGACGCGTTGTTTATCGCTTACGAGAAAACAATAGGCTCCTTAAAGGACATTCTGTCGCCAAATATGATATTTTAATTAATTCCCAATGAAATAAATTGATAATTATTGTAATACTAATAACCATTTACATGTAAACGTGTGGGATGCTGTGCCGACAGCTTTGTGACTGGGAATGCCCAGAGCAGCTATATACCATGTTGGTTTCGTTCTTGAAGAACAGATCGGTGAGAGTACGGGTGGGTGATTGCCTCTCTAACCCATTCCCTCTGACTTGTGGAGTTCCTCAAGGTGCGGTTCTGTCTCCGGTTCTTTTCAGTATGTACACATCTGAAATTGTTGGGACAAACTATCAGAAAGCTCCTAAATCGCTTTCGCCGACGACATCGTGGTTTACAGCAGCAGCATGAGTGCACAAAGAGCTCTTACACAGGCCGAGTCAGTTTGTAACGTTATCAGTTACAGACTGGGCATGTTAAACATCAGCGTAAACGCCGGGAAGACCGACTGCGTAATCTTTTCCCTCCAAAAGGGGAAAAAATCCTTGCCAAAATCGTATAGCATAGGAGGGCAAGAGAACTCACCAGCTTTCTTAATGCACTATTTGGGTATAAAAATGGATAGGCATCTCCATTTCTCTACTCATTTTAGTAAAAAAATAGAAAAATTACGACAAAGGTCTTACCGGCTATAGCACTTGCTAACTTCACCCAAATTGTCACTTCGTCTCAAATTGATGATATATAAATGTGTCCTCAGGCCAGCTGACTCATTGCAGCACCTGACAAACCCAGTGTTTAACACTATGACCCCACCACCCCTCCCGCATCGATGGCAACAGACTGTCGGGGAAAAATTAGGATAAGAATTAGTATGTAAGTTAGTTTTAAGGCTGATCAAAAAGGTGAGCCCCATTACGTTTGTCTATCATTATACTTGTTTATATATATATTGTTGTGATATTTAGATATTGCTTTTGATTTGAATAAAAGGGCGTTAAACGAGCCGTGGATCAAACAGGCGATAACAAAAGAGTGCTTAAAAAACAAGATGGCGAGAGCGTTGTTCTTTAGGCGATCCCCCGTAAGACAGTGTTGAATGAAGAGAGTGAACTTTATGAAACTAAAATTTTTTATTAAATGGTGATTGAATAAATAGGAGAACGATTAAGGGTTTTATGAAGAGAAAAAGGATTGAGGTGATAGTCGTGGATAAAACTTACCGCATGGCGGACCAATCAAAAGAAGCAAGACGTAATAGTTAGTAAAATCTGGCCAGTAGCGAATGGTAGTAAGTAGAATAATACATTGTTAATAAACCATGGTGATTTGTTAAGGACGTACTTGTAGAAAAATTGAATAAAGCTTTGTAATATCTAATTTTCCGTTTGCGAGAGTTTTTCCTTCCTTTTTTTCTATTAACAAAACCTATAACCCTCAGGTAAAATGAAATATAAGAAAATCCTTGTCTCGGTTCACCACCCAAAAAAAGCAAACTGGATATAGCTTTTATCGTAACAAACGTCACTATTGATAATTATTGACAATAAACATCTCACAGCCTATCTTGTGGGATTACCAGTGTAATTATGGGGAAGGTTCAGCGCACAACAGTGTTTGTGGTAGCGCTTACCTGGGATCAAACCGGCTCATTGAGTATTCTAGGGGAGGCTCGCTGTGAAGTTACGGCAGCTTTGGAACTTTTGATTAGTGAGCCCCCTTCTAGGTGCCTAGGGGATTGTTGGCAGCGTGTAGTCCCTAGTCTGTGAGCAGAGAGAAAAATTGTTTGCCTGTCATGTTAAATACATAAGAGGGTACACGCTGCAGCTCTATGCACTTCCTGCTACCATACTAAAGTATTATAACACTAAATAAAATTTATCATGTACAAAAACTAAATGCGAAAAAATCAAGTAAAACGTGGCCGCACTTCTTATGGTTTCGTTACGGAAGTGAAATTTTAATAGAAATTGTGATTTGAAATGGAAAAAATGAAAACCTGTTTATTTATTAAAAATATATATATGTATATATTTTTTTATGATAGTGAGGAACCAAAAAAACACTACTTTTATAAATGGTTTAATAGACAGATAGACGCAGGGTTTCTGTAAATAAAAAAACCCAAAAACCTGAAGTGAACATATAGGCCGTACCACCTACGAATTACTATATTACTATCAGCATATGATTTTTAAAGATTAACTGGCTAGATAACTCCAAATAGATAAAATGGTTTTCTGATTTTGTTATTCAATTTGTGTAGGAAAAAAGCTTTACTTTTTAATACCAGCCTCCTTATTTTTATTTAAAACCGCTGTTCATTCAATGTCGTCAGGCTTATCAATGTGATACCATCTGAAACTTCATTTCGATAATAATCAACGATTATATATATAAAGCAATCAAACTGTCTGATATAAAATATATTTAAAAAATTTATCTTACCAATTTTTAATCAAAATACTTTTTTATCAGATATATACATGTTTTTGTAAATTAAAGTCCGGGGACCACCAGTAGCCAGCCTTAATCCCCAAACGTCGAGATGAAAGCATTCCGAAGATCATTTGACCGAATAAAGTAGTCTTGCTTTGAGATTCGTTGTTGTTGTTGTTCTTTCACGTTTCTCTTTTTTTTTTACTTAATTTGACAAACATTAACTTGTATGCGCACTTTGTGTACTTTGTAGGACTTAATATTGAAAGTGATGTTCATATTCTCTGTTGTACATATATATTAATTTGTAACGAAATTATGGCTAAAAAAGGTAATAAATAATAAACACCGTTTAAAAAAATCAAAAACAAATTAAATTTACAAGCTCCAACTTCAAAAACGAAAGAAGGAGGTTCGGGAATTATTGATTTCTCAGCTTTACCACGAGATAAAAGAAGATTAAAACTGTGACCTTAAGGTACTAAGACAAGGTTGGTGAAAGTCTCAATTTCGTCTAATATCATCCCTTGTCCACCTAATAAGATATTATTAAAAAAATTTCATCCCAAGGCTGTATTAGCCTCCCCTAGCTAATGGAAACTGTTAGTTATGTGCTAACTTCCACAGCTATATTGGACTCGAGGTAGCTAATTTTAACTAAGTGTCCTGTGTATAATAACTAGGGGTTCCTACGCTTCGTCTCATTGATATAATTACTCTCAATTACTTGAATATTTACTTAGCTATTGTATAAGCTTACTATGTACTCAGTACAACTAGATTGAGACATTTTCTTTCCTGGGTTTCATAAATTATACCACTGCTTTGTCAATTTGCAGTACAACATACTAAAACTACAAGTACTTAAGTACACAAGGCAATAAGGTAGTGAGCTTGACTTCCTGGTAGATGTATTTTGAGGTTGAGATAGGTTCGAATATAACCAACCTCCCTTATTTCCCCCCGTGTCTGTCGATTAAAGTGTCTTTAAAATCCCATGTAGAATTTTAGTTATCCCATCTGATACTGTGACTGCACAGACAATACTGACATCTCTCTAAAACTCGATCGTTAGTCTACTAATTACTTGGTGATAGTATTAACATTGTTTTTCATAATTTTAGATATAGTATCCAGGCATGATAGTTCCATTTGATGTTAAAATTAAATAAAAGTGACCCAGAGAAAAAATGGTTGCATGGTTTTAATCGTTTACTCGTGAGAAAACGTTTATTCTTTAGCCATATCAAGTAAGGTATCAAATTCAATCTCGTCCCTATTAATTATATTAGATATATGATATCGGTACTTTAAAATACTCCAAAAATCTCTAAATGTGTAACCAAAAAACTATGCACCTTTCGGTAAAAACATATGACTTTAAGAAATAAAACACCATCCATCGCTACACAGGATTATTTAACAGCTATTCCTGCAGTTTAACCTCACTGAAGTTCTACATCACTCCGGCCTTTACTCGACTTCCACAAACGTGACCGAAAAGATGTGGGTAGAAAATAAATAAAGAGTTGGAGAGACAAAAGGTGGTTTATTTCTTCCTATAAGCACTCCACCATCAATCCATATGACGTTGGTTTGATTAATGTTTCAAGAGAAACACCGAAGAAATGTAATGCCAGGGCCAATATTTGGGGCCTCTTAGAATGGTAATCCAAACAAGGCTATCTGAAAAGATGGTCATGCCACAATTATATAACCTGGGGGATTACATGCCACAACTAATTATTGCTAATATTTATAAAGATAACTGTTATTTTATTTTATTTATTATTTATATTTATTTGTGTCACTAATGAATTTATTTCTACATTAGGATGAGAAGAAACGAAAATGGGATGTAAAAATGATGAAAAGGTGTAAAAAAATGTTATTACTTAGAATTACTGATAAGCAACTTTATTATGATAAAATCTGTCTTATTAGGCAATAAGTAATTCAGATAAATGTTCTCATTCATACCATATTTACAGTTCATCATTCGCTCGCTCAATCGTACAATATTTACAAACAGCCCAGAGGCTTCCCAAATCCACATGGTTGTCACCTCCCTCGCATGCGAATGAGGAAGCGGAGTCTTGGGAAGTCCCCCACGTTCCTTCGTCAGCCGCGTCACCAAGAGTGCGAGAGCCACATACGCTCAGGACATGATTAGAGAAATTGGCCATTGCCAAGACTCCCACTGTCACGCATTTATTGCAGGTCACGAGCCCACTGCCATTTCAGTCTCAAAGGAGGATTATAGGGATGAGTGGTGCAGTGCAATGACTGTGCTACGCGATTAGGGTGGTTGGATAGGGTACTATGGAATTTCATGAACTTGGAAGGGATGAGTTCAAGAATGTATGGTATAATAAGATCGTTATGAAGGGTTTTGTTGCTGACGTAATAAGGGGCATTTACTGTTGTTCTGAAGACTTTTTCAATGTATACAAACAGCCCGGAGGCCTCCAAAATCCACATGGTTGTCACCTCCCTCGCATGCGAAAGAGGAAGCGGATTCTTGGGAATTCCCCACGCTCCTCCATCAGCCATGTCACTGGATAAGAGCCAGCGGAGGCTGGCCAATAGCGCGAGAGCCTGTATTAGTTCTGAATATAAAAAACGATAAGACTAAGAAATACTAAAACGCATCGATAACCGCGTATCAAACAGTTGTGGAGAAGGGGGGGGGTGATATATATAACGCCTTACGGTTAGGCACAAATCGGCTGTCAAAGCGAGGCAAATCCTCACAAAAGCAGTAATGGCCACAGCCACCCGGCTGGAAGATTTGTTTCGTTTGTGTGGGCTACAAATTCCTTTGCCATGGCTTACCTAAGTTTATACCTGGTGAGAACTCCGATGCTAATTCCGCGGAGAAATTCAGCTCATAGGGAGTTATGTTATTACAGGCTTAGCACATTATGTATTCATCTTTCGGGAGCCGACTACAGGCAAACCTACCTCTTCTTTAAAGCCATAATTAACCAACCGGGACAAAGTTTCGGCGTTTGGATGGAATACAAAACTAACTATAAATTGTAATTATAAACAATCTCTATTAATCGCTTCATACAGTATTTGTACCGACTCATAGAGCAATGAAAACATTATAAAATAAGTAAACTTAAAACAATAATATTAGGAAGACAGGGGGCGGTCGTAGGCTGGAGTATTGACTTAACAATAATAAGTATTTGTCAATATCACAGCTATATATATATTACCTGAAGGTAATCAGTCGACCAGTAGCGATTCTTTTTTCCACGTCAACCCACCTTGGCAAACGTAGGGTCCCTACAGGCAAAGATTTTTCGACCTTCTTCAGCCACAAGCAACACATGGTGCACTCAATTCCAAGTTCCTAGACTAGGTTTTCAGAAATCAGAATTTTCTAATCCTCTTTTAATTGTCATCACCCACCGGTTTCACCCAATGATTACCACAGGTAGGAGATTAAGGCATAGCATATTATTTTTTATTACATATTGTAAAACTGAAACTCCTCAATTAGCTCATGGAGTATTTGTAAAGATTTAATTTTCTAAAGCAGCTCAATAAACTTTCTGACGTTTCAATGATTTCTTCTAACCTCCCTGTAATAATATTTGAAATGTAAGGTTATTTATCAATTATTGTAATAAATCACTATTCCAGTACTTCCTCAGTCTCATCTCTGGCAAGTAACATGAACCTGTGGTGCCCATTTTTGATTTGTTAACAAATAATATTCCTTATGTTATTGAACTCGTGACTAAAAATCAACCCCTTCAACTATAATCCACCGCTTTTTCATGCATTTTCTGAAATATTAAACAAAAGCGAAAACCTATTCTGTGTAGTTGTTTGTTTTTACCTATCTGGCTAGAACGTTCCAACTTTCGTTCTGCTTTACTTCCGGAGTTTGTCTAAGCTTTTCTCGTTTCTCGCTTTGAGCAACAAAAGGATTTTCTAGAGGCATTTTGATCAATACTCTAGTCACCAATTTATCGCTGGGAATCAATTAAATATTGATTTAATCTTAAAAAAAACAGGTAAGTGACTATCAATTTTCGCCTATCGTCTTCATTGATTGTGAACTTTAGTTTGAAAAGGTTTCATTTGGAAATAGATTTAGATTGTGAGACTTTAAAACTGAATGGAAGGTATCCAACACGATAATAAATAAGACAGGGAGAGAGATCCTTAACAATAAATATGCAGAAGAAGATTTTGTTTAGGTTTTAGTCATATAAATAACATCTTTCCAAAGTCTTCTATCAACTTCTTGAATTAAATGGACACTGATTAAAAAAACTAAAGTAATCCCATCTGTTAAAACTGCCAACTACCCGAAAGACACACCAGCTGAACTAAACTGCTGCCGAACGCCACAAAAATTCTAAACTTCAGCTTTGTCAGGAGGCCTATCCATCTACAACTTTATATTATCTCACAACTTTTATCACAATTTATCCGCAAAAAATCCATCATAGGGGATGACGAATTTTTTTTCACATCACAAGCGTATTAAATCTAGAACGGTAATGTTGAATTTGAAGCAAGAGCCGATACGATCTACAGCTTGAGTTAAAGGCTCAAATGAAATGTGAGGTGTGGCTATGATGTCCACAATATTGAAAGGTGTAAATGAACTTATTTCATGAAAATGTCAAAATAAAGGGTGTAGCGACCGCTAACTACATAAGATAAATCACCCTATACTCTATTGCATACATATTGTCAGCAAAAGTAAAATAAAATGAACTAAATTAATTATAAACAAATGTAAATCATTGTAAAAGTGTTAAGCAATAAAAGGCGGAAGCCAACTAAGTCATAAACGAGAAAGGGTCACCAGCTGGCAGTCATAAACATGAAAGGGTCACCAACTGGCAGTCATAAACAGTCATAAACTTAACAACCCATTAGGGGGCCTCTCTACCTCCAGGGGGAAAAGGGTAGAGTAATTAAGCGTGGGTACAGCTTTAGACCATGGCAGCCTCCCAGCAGGAAGTAGAGAGGGTACTTAAGGCAGTGGTTCCTGGCCCTGTTAGTCAGTCTCCTCATCAGCCTCTGAGTCTCTCGCGACCTTTACTCGGTTACACCTTAAGCCAGGGCTCCTGGCCTTGGAAATGAGCCTCTCAGTCTCTCTCGCGACATTCCCGTGGCCTTTACTCGTGACGCTTGCTTGGTTTCCGCTCGAACTCTGAAAACTTGACTAATTCTTTATAAAACCTCTGTACCTCTTCTCTTGAACATAGTGCATTGTCGGGGCACATACCTATCATAAATGGAGTCAGATAGTTACGCCGTCATGGAAAGATTGTCCATGTTATAAACTTGAACAATCCGCACTTGTCACCAGGGAATTTGAAAAGGGAATTTGAATTTACCACCATTTGTGGAATAAAGTGCTGGTAACCCTAAAAAAAACAATTTGACAGCTGAAAGTTTAGGGTTAGTAAAAATGGTGCAAATTACTGAACATTATCTCAAAAATAATGATAGTTTGGTGGCCACAGTTCAAAAATTTCATACAAAATATGGTCGCATTAGTGTTTTGACTTCATTACCTGTGAAAAGATTAATTGAAAAAATTAGGGAAACTGAATCAGTTGGAGGCACTAATCACACTGGTCGTCCAAAAACAAGCCGTTCAAATGTCAATATCGAAGCAGTGAGAGTGCTGTTGAAAATCTAGGAACATCAATTTGGCTTCGTAAACACAGTTCTTTGTGCCGAAATTGGATGATATTGATGTTGCCAATATGTGGTTTCAACAAGATGGTGCCACATGCCATACACCCCGTGAAACAATTCAAATACTGCATGAGACATTTCCAGGTCGTGTGCTCTCTCATTTCGGTGATCAGAATTGGCCCCCTAGATCGTGTGATTTAACACCTTTAGATTTCTTTTTCTAGGGTAATTTGAAGTCAAAGGTGTATGTCAAAGAGCCCACATCCACCCGTATATTAAAAGAGGAAATTCAACGCTGCATTAACGAAATTCAATCACATTTATGCCAAATGGTCTTGGAAAACTTCGACAAAAGAGTGCGTATGTGCCAGCAAAGTCGTGGAAGCCATTTGCCCGATGTGTTATTCCATAAATAAACCTGTCCTATTTACTTTACAATTCAATAAAAAAATAACAACAAAAATACTAAAAACTGTGTTTTCTATTTAAATCAAATCTTACGCTAACTCTGGGGCACCCTTTATAATGAATTAACTCAAGCCAATCCGGTGTAATATAAATCATGAGTAATTTTCTGATAAATATTGTCTATTAGTTAATGCTTTTGTTCAGTTTTAATCAAAAAGTGTTCTGTTCATTTACAATTTTCTTTCACATAACTATTTATAGTGTTTTATTAAATACGTTTAGCAGCAAACAAAAGTTTTATTTATCAAGGTAAATAATTGTTATAATTAATCAACTGAGTTAATGTACTTTTATATTTTATAAATAATATATCATGTATAACTCCAACCTATCACTGGAGCACATGGTTATGGACTCTACAGTTCCAATATTAAAAAACAATTAAATTGAATTAATGTTATTCCTCTTTATCTGGTTTTCTACAGAATTGAAAATAAAACGGTACTGCACGGTATTTCATAAATGCTAGAAAAAAAAATCTCTTAATTTCGCAGTGGAAAAAAAGTCTTGCAGGGTTATAAATTAAATTGTAAAAAAAAAAGGAAGCGTCTTATCCACACCAATTACCTTCTGCATGAAATAACTTGTGCGATGGTGCGAATCGAATTCAGAAGAGCACAGTTCTTTATTATAACTATAGTTTTTTTTTTCCTGAGTTAGCTGTCAGTATAAAATAAATGGTAGACAAGATCAGTTTGCTTAACATCCTGATGATTTCAATCTCGATTCAATCATAGTTCCTTTTTTTTCACCCATCCTTGAAATTCCATTCAACCTTTGCCCAAGAGCTGTACTCAAGTCTTACAGTAACATTTTGTTATCCTATGACATGAAACATACAAGCTCGAAGGGATTCACTTCTATTAGTTGGGGATATGTTCCAATTAATTAATTAAGTTTCTACTGTTTAATGTATGCACCCGAATATCCATTCCAGACTGCCCTTGATATTTAACACAGTTAATATTTTTTCAAACGCTATCAATTCGTGCAGGTTCGGGCCTTCCTTGGCTTTGTCTCCTGGGCGAATCTCAACTAACATAATATTGGCTTTCAAGTTACAAGCATTTCATCATAGTTCGTCAGAATTCAATGAAGATTTTCTAAACATAGCAATATTGTCTATTCTCCATAATTAACCCAATGCAGACTTTCATTTACTCCATAATTGTTCTCGACACAATACACAATAATCAAAATATCCTAGTTGAATTCCTTTCCCACTTTCCATTCACCACGCTCCATAATTAAATGCGTGTATATCTATCACAGACAAATGACTACATAATTCTAGCTAATGATAGAGTGTTGATTCTTATTATACTATTTAGGTTACTGTTATGGATTAGTAAATATCTAATGAGGTTTTTTTTTTATTGTGTAAATCTAGGTTTATTTATATATTTGTAAATACTCGATTGTAAATTTGTGTGTACATAATTTTTTTTTTTTCAAGTAAGTTCTTGTTTTATTTTTTATTTCTATACCAAATTTTGTTTAGATTTATTTAATTTTATCTTCTTAATTTAAACTATATTTTTTATTTTACATTTTTTTTTCTTTCATAGCCCATTTAAATTTACAGATAATTATAGATCCTGAGGCGAATCTATTTACAAATTATTATTGTATTTCCTGTAGCATCGCTACATTATATACAGGTTTTGTTATTTTATAAAAATTATATAATGAATAAACTAGTATAATGACATACATATACATACATATATACGCGACTGGATTAAACTGACTAATAAACGTGATGGGGCTCACCTTTTTGATCAACCTTAAAACTAACTTACATACTAATTCTTAACCTAATTTTTCCCCGACAGTCTGTTGTTGCCATCGATGTGGGAGGGGTGGCCATAGTGGTAAACACTGGGTTTGGCAGGTGCTGCAACGAGTCAAAAAACGTAATGTGTCTCCGGCGGATGAACTCGCCCACCGACGGCACACCAAGCAACGGGTGCAGGTCAGCGTTCTTTAACCTCTCGAAAGAGGTACGTCGGACCACTTTTCGCATGATGCCATTCTAGAAATGTTGGGACATTTGGCTGTATTGTCAGTCAAGTGGGTAAATAGCGGGTCACCGTACAGCAGAGCTGGCCGGAGGACACATTTATATATCATCAATTTGAGACGAAGCGACAGGTTAGGTGAAGTTAGCAAGTGCGATAGCCGGTAATACCTTTGTCGTACTTTTTTCTATTTTATTACTAAAATGAGTAGAGAAATGGAGATTCCTATCCATTTTTATACCCAGATAGTGCATTGAGAATTATTCATTTTTTTTTATTATTACTTCATTTAGTACTGATATTTTTTTTAGCGAGTACGGATACCATAAAATAACCGACTTTATTTTTATGAGGTAGATAGCCCTAGGATGATAAAGATGTCATTGTTAATTATACCACAGATGTTCATCCCCCTAAATATAAATCCATATAATATAGTTGATGGTTTAAATGCATACGTTGGTCGAATTAAAGAGTGGTCGTCTTGAACATTGAAAGCGAGTCAGCAGCGCCCTTAATCGTTCTAGTGCCCTCCACCCTGGGCTGACTAGGCCATTTTATGCCCAGCAAGGCACTCGCTAAACAGCTTGCCAACGCCTTTCACAAACTGTTTATTCAATACAATACTCATCACTTCGTCCAAGTATAGAATTGAAAAAAAAAAAAAAAAAAAGATGGTTCCGGGACCATGTTTCCTGTGAGTAACAATGACGGGCTGATAACGAATTCATTTCTGGAGAAAAAATATTTAATCATAAACAAAAATGAAAAAATGCAGAGGTCAGCATGAAGTAGAATAAAATATTGTTTAACAGCATTCAGTAAATAAAGACATACGCGTATTCACATATAAACCAAACAATTTGAAGAAGTCAGTAAAATACAATACAACATAAATAAATAAAAGTAGTATAAAATATTAGACAAAAACCTTTAGATTAATACAAGCAGTTTATACAATAATAAAAACTAAGGAAGGTGACAGATAAACATCTAGACATATATAGTTAATAATTAAATAGAAAAATATACTCAAAAGAATAAAAGTTTGAATATATAGTATAATAAAGAAATCGTTGCCGAACTAGGAAGAGTGGATGATCAGGAGTAGGCATAGGAGAGTTTTGATGTTGTGTAAGGATCTGGGTATTAAGAAGTACAGAATTACTGAGGGTATAGAGTCTACGAGGAAATAACGATCGTATGCTGCAGACTTGGTCAGAGAGACGGGATTTCTACAATGTTATACTTAAGCCAATCTGGACATACAGAATAGAGCTATGGGGGACAGCGAAAAAGTCGGCGACATCAAGCGCATCAAATCCTTTCAATCAAACGTCCTGAGAGCAATAGTAAATGCCCCTTATTACGTCTGCAACAAAACCCTTCATAACGATCTTAATATACCTTACATTCTTGAATTCATCCCTTCCAAGTTCATGAAACTCCTTAGTAACCTATCCGACAGTCATTACATTGCGCCACTCATCCCTATAATCCTCCTCGGAGTGGCGGCCTTGTGACCTAGCAATAAATACGTGACAGTAGGAGCCCTGGCAATGAACACTCTAGTCCTAGATTCTAGGTACAGATTTAGTTTGTTTTGTTTTCATCCTAGTGTTTAGTGTTTGGTGTCGGTGACAAGTTGAAGGACAGCCTCATCACCTAGTGTTGAATATGAGACTAAGTACTTTTAACAACAACACAAATCTATTATATTATGCCCTCCTCCAAATGCATGTAAAGGCAGGAAGAGGAGAAAATTGTACCTCCATTATTGTATTATTTATTTTTGTACATTACATTTTTTTTTTATAAGGTTTTGAAATTAAAAAAAAAAAAAAAAAAAAAAAAAAAAAACCTGGCAATGACCAGTTTCTCTAGCCATGTCCTGAGCGTATCCTCTTGCTCTCTCCAATAGCCTGCACTGGCTCGTATCCGGTGATGCGGTTGACAGAGGACCTTGGGGGAACTTCCCAAGACGCCATTTTCACTTTCGCATGCGAGGGAGGTGAAAACCATGTGGATTTGGGAGGTCTCTGATCTGTTTGTAAAAGTATTTATCAGAATGAAAATTGTAAATATGGTATGAATGAGAACATGTATCACAATTACTTATTGTCCAATAAGGAAGAGTAATTTTACCATAATAAAGTTTATATAGAGATAGGATCTTGTGCCCTTGGAGTAAACTGAGGGTTTGAACTATAGTATATACGAGGTATACTTAAAAAGTAACGAGAATTTTTGTTTATCTTAAATTTTTTTTATTTATTCATAGATAGTAACTTTTTCCCCCTCAAAGTAATCCCTCTCAGATATAATACACTTGTGCCAGCGCTTTTTCAAATCTTCGAAGAACTTTTCAAACTCACTTTTCGATATAGCTCTTAGCTCTTTCAGCGATTCTTCTTTTATCTCATGAATGGTGTCAAACTCTCGACCTATCAACGTTTTTATCAACTTCAGGAACACAGAGAAGGCGAGGCTTCCTGCATGTCCGGCTAATACGATGGCTGAGGTAAAATAACAGTGTTGTTTTTTGCTGAAAAATTACAAACAATCAGTGAGGTGTCAGCGGGAGCGTTATCGTGAAGAGATTTTCACCAATTGTTTTGCCACAATCCACAATCCTTACCCTAAGTCAGAAGCATACGATTGTTCCTTCCTCGTTTGCTCTACTGCCCTTCCTTACAACCATCAAAACCCTCCTGACCATCCATCTTTCTTTTTTGGAAACGATTTCTTTATTTTCAAAATCTATATGTAAGTAAGGATAGTGTTGAATAATTTCATTTAAAAAATGGTGAATCATGTAAAGTAGAATTGAAAATAAAAACCTTTAACAGATGTATGAGTCACTATAGCATTGTACCAGACAGCAAAAAACTAAAAATATCTATTATCCATTAAAGTTAACATCCGCGTATTCTGTAGCCCAATTAATATGAAGAGGACCGGGGTGGAGTAAGAAAAGCCAAGCATTACTTTTATTAATTAAGTCCGTAGGTAATTAATGACTCGAGCCCTCTCTCAACTAACTAATGTATATTTCCATTGTAGGGCTTGTAATTGAGCGATTTATAAATCCTGGGGAAAAAGCACTTTTCCTTGGCTTTCCCGGTCTCAATCCAAATGAAAAATTGCCGACCAAGCCTCATTAGCGATTCCTATCACTTCTCGATTCCTCTAATCCATCTTCCGTTTGGGATCTTCCTTGCGGGGACCGGGGGGGGGGGGAGGGGGAGCTTTTCAGAATAAATCTGAACTGAATAAGAAGATTTCATGGCCCAGTGAGCCGGCAGGGCTAGTTTCTATAATAGTAAAGAAGTGGGGTTCTTAACCGTTGTCGATTGATGGGGCAGATTCGATCACCAGTGAAGATGTGTAACAAAAATACTAACAATACAAAGAATGGAAATAGAAAATCTATTGCAGCATTGGGTAACCTAACCTGAGTAGCGCTTGTGATTAATATTATAAATGTATTCGTAACACTCCATTTGGTATTATTTTATATTATCATAGTCGCTTCAATTCAATATGGTGTGTTTATACTTCTTCCCTTGTTCTCTTCCATTTCAGTACTAGGTTAAATATACAGTCTAAAATATCTTCATTTATTTTCCATTCTAGTTGTAAATATTTGTTTGAATAAATGTCTTTAAATAGAACTAATTTGTCTGCAGTATGAACATCCCTGTCTCTCTTGGCTTATATTAACTTTATTTTATTGATGAGGTATGGGCTTTCAATATTTATTGTAGCATAATTATTCAAAATTAAGGCTAGATATTCAGGGGCTCAACGTCTAGACTATTTTGATGAAAGGATACTTTCTTGTATAAATAAATTGTTATTTTCTCATGTTGCGGTAATGATGGTTTGAAAAAAAACAAAACATTTCATTAGTACTAGTACATGAGCCTCCCTGTGCTCTGGAGTGTAGCATACTGACTACTAACTGTGGAGACCAGCGCTCCTGTCTCCCTTAAGGGATAAGTCGTGCTATTCCCAAACCTTATTGCCATTATAGCCCCGCCCCGTTGCAGGAACCAGTCCACAATGCCGCGGGATTGACACTAACAAGGTAGTCCCTAAAAAGATTTATTTTCCCTATATTGTGCCACTTCTCCCGGTATATCACATGCAGAGATGTTAATAATATGTCAGTTGCACTATATATGTGTGGAAGTTTAAATAATTCAGCTTCTTTTATGCACCTTTGGAGCGGACTTAATTATTTAGTTACATTAAAAACATAGCAACCTGACCAAACCTAACTATTACAAAACTAATCGCTTAATATAAATTTCAGCCAGTCTTTGTAGTTTAATCTAGGAATGTAAAGCGTTATTCATAACTTACAAAATTTTTATTCTCAAAGTTTCTTTTTTCCTACAAACTCAGATAAAAGAAAGGTTTTATCCACAAAAGTTTCATGTAACAGTTTGTGTTGTCAGCTGTCAGACTTGTGGACCTTGCTTCAAGGTCACATGCCAGCTGGTGGAGTGTAGAGTGAATTCTAGGTCTGGGTCACCTGTGATGTTAGGCATCTTGTCGGCATAACAAGCTTTCATTTATAATAAATATCGGGGCCTTTAACCGGAACATTGTTTTACCTTGATATAATAGAACTGGAAACTCGGGTCTAGCTGTGGTGTGTTAGCGGTAGCAACGAGAAATGAGGGAACATTGTCGGCAGAGGTGATAGACCGAGGTAAGCAAATTGTCTTTCTCTATCTCCCCGGTGAGGCAATTTCATACTATATACAGTCTAAATACCCTGGTGTTGGGTGTTTTGGCGTGTACATACCATCCCCCCCCCCAATAACCCCTTTTATTTATCATTTTTTACAATATGTGAACAAATTTCAGTGAGCAAATATTTACAAATTTCTCCTCCTGCATACGCAGATGCATTCGAAGGAGGGTAAAATTACAAGAACCCAAGAGAGGTTCAACAACATAACCATGAGGAACGTCTGTTTTGAATTGGAATGTACTTTGAGCATTCTGAGCCGCAGCAGACTTGGAAATAGCGGTGAGACGAAGGATAATTAAGCATGTCTGCGGTAGAATGGATTTCAGTTTAAAAAGTATTTTCTATTCTAAACCCCCTAAGGAAAAATAATAATAAAGGATCTAAATAAATAGGCTAAATCCCCCTAACAGATGATATGTTTTTGTACGTATGTATGTTTTAGTAGAGGTGGGTGGCTTTTGGTTGAAGAGGTTTGCACATTTATTAAAACTGTTTCCTTACAAATTTTTATGCAAGACACATTACAAATATTTATTCGTTAAAAAGAAAACTAAAAGTTAAAACCTTTTCAGAATTAATGTTAGCAATTATTGTGCATCCTTGCTTAAAACCTATATGTTTCGTTAGTTGAGACTTAATAGGACACGAGACAGCCAAATTTCGTAAACGTAAACCTCTATAATAATTTTTAAAAAAAACATTAGTCGGTGCTAATTTTCCAAACAATATCTTGCCTTTAAAGTGTAGATGAATCGTTACTCTGACTAAGAGAGACTTATACCGAGTCACTGATTTGCAATAAAATGAAGCAATTATGCCTCCTTAACTCAACCCCTTTGGATTTAAATATTCTAATCATTAAGCACATTGATAAAGGAGTGGCTTCCATAATGAAGCAGCTAGCTGAGTTAAGGGGGGCCTAGACTGCAGGGTTTCACAACTATTCAAGCTATCTCTTCTTGCCCCCGCTTTAACTTCTAGGAGGAGAGTATTAACTTCTTAAGTGCCCCTTTGTTTTAGTGCTATCTTTTATTGTTTTTCCAATTAAAAGAGCTCACTCTTTAGTCTGATTACTACGAAATTTAAATGAAAATACTCAATATGTATTGAATGGATGTGTTCATTTGGTCTAACTAGCGATAAGAGCACACGTACAATGGGATACGTACAATAACATTGTACATTATTAGAAAAAAAATATAATGAATACCCCGTATGAGGATTGCCCTCGGGAAGGGTATAAAAAAAACTAGCTATTCACGCATAATTAATTCAGGTCATGTGAGAAATAATTGCTATCCGATTAAATGATTATGATTATTTAAACTTATCAAATGAAATGAATTGAATGAATGAAACATCAACTGAGATTTATAATGTGAAGAGAAGAGGGAAGGTACGTACATAAAAAACCGGATACAATAATGAATGGTACATTGAATGTTAGCAAAGAATACAGGATAAAAGAATGAATGGTACAATGAACGTTAGCACAGAAACAGGATGAAAGAAGACAAGGAATAAAAGCCAGGAATAGCTGCATTTTCGAAGTAAGAGGCTCACAAGCTATTACGACTAGCAACACTACGAAGTTCCAAGCTAGATTGTGTGTGCTTCACTTACTATCAAAAAGTGACTATTGACTATCAGCTGAAGGACCTACGCCCGGCCTCTGGTGCTCTCTCTCTCTCTCTCTCTCTCTCTCTCTCTCTCTCTCTCTCTCTCTCTCTCTCTCTCTCTCTCTCTCTCTCTCTCTCTCTCTCTCTCTCTCTCTCTCTCTCTCTCTCTCTCTCTCTCTCTCTCTCTCTCTCTCTCTCTCTCTCTCTCTCTCTCTCTCTCTCTCTCTCTCTCTCTCTCTCTCTCTCTCTCTCTCTCTCTCTCTCTCTCTCTCACCCTCTCTCCCTCTCTCCCTCTCTCCCTCTCCATATCCCTCTCACTCCCCCCTTTCTCTCTCTCCCTCTCACTCCCTCTCTTTATCTTTATCTCCCTCTCCCTCTCCCTCTCCCTCTCCCTCTCCCTCTCTCTCTCTCTCCCTCTCCCTCTCTCCCTCTCTCCCTCTCTCCCTCTCCCTCTCCCTCTCCCTCCCTCTCTCTCTCCCTCTCCCTCTCCCTCTCCCTCTCACTCCCCCCTTTCTCTCTCTCTTTCTCTCTCTCCCTCTCACTCCCTCTCTTTCTCTTTCTCTCCCTCTCCCTCTCCCTCTCCCTCTCCTTCTCTCTTTTTCCTTAGCAACAGTGAAAAGGATAATTTAAAAAAAAAAATCTAAAATCATATCCAATTTAAAAATATTTTTGTATCAAATAAAAAATATACTTAATAGTGACATCTTATTTCCTTTGTTGATAGAAATCAGGTCTTGGGATTACATGTAATTACTTCTTCGCTCACCGAGCAGACTAGGTAATTGAAACAGAAAGGGGTTTATTCCTGTGCTTAAGAATAATCAATTATCCTTCCCTTTTTTTGTGTAGTACATATATATGTAAAGAAAGTAAGCTTTCTTCAATTAAATTAGCAGCGCTTTGTTATCACGCGCGTGCTTCAGTTGGCTGCCACTAGGTGGAGCTAGAGATATATGACCAGGAGGTTCTTATAAGGTGTTCATTGTAAACAATTAAGTAAAGTGAAACAGTGGTAACAATAAACTGTAATTGTTGTTTCTTTTGTTTTACAGGTATGAATTTAGATTTTATTTGTAATAGTTGTAACCTAATTATCAATTAAATAAACCTTTTGTTTTACAGAGAAACAGATTACTTATTGTTATAATAAGAAGACCTAGCAATCCTTATAAAACAACAATTTGTTTATGATGTCAAAACTGCAGTTTGAATTTACGGTAGTGTCTTCACCAAAAGACAGTAAAGCAAATGCAATTGCCATCACCTCAATTGGTACAGAAGATGGAAGAAGATATACATTGCCAGAAGAATTCAAATATATGGAAGATCATGTGGAGTTGAAAAAGACAAGTAAGTACACAAAGTTAGTTAATTCATTAAACAGAAGAAATCAGATAAGAAGAGTGTGGATTACAATGACAAAAGAATTAGAGGGCACATACATAGATGAAGATGGAAATCTGCAATTTAAAGATCAATATTTAGAGGAAATAAATGAAGAAAGTACAAACAAAACACAAGATCATAGTCTAAAGGAAATACTAGAGAAACTGATAGAAACAACACAGAAGAAAGATAACGAGAAAGACTTAAAAAAAATATCAGAAAAACTTCTCATAGAAACATTTTCAAGCAAAAATACTAATGCTAAACAGTGGATAGAAAGCTTTGAAAAAGAGTGTTCTAGATTTCAAATAGATAAAAGTGAGGAAAAAATTGAACTAATGAAACTATTTTTTGATAAACCAAGTTTAGACTGGCACTCTTCCACACTCATAAGACTAACAATAAATGCTGGTTGGTCTGAATGGAAAACAAGATTCTTAAAATGTTTCACAGATAATGGATGGAATAATATAACCTATGCACTATCATTTAAATATCGAGAAGGTTCGTTAACGGATTATGCTTTGAGGAAAGAGAAACTTTTGATAGATTTTAACAAAGATATGGATATAAAGTCACTTATAGCATTAATAGCAGTAGGGTTACCAGAATTTATATTGAATAGAATAAACAAGGAAAAATTAAAAGAAACTACAGACTTATTTAATGAATTGAGACAACTTGAATGTTTAGTAAATAAAAGAAATTTTCAAAAAAAACCTACATTAGATTCTCAAAAGAAATATGAAGTAAAGATACCTTGTAAAACGTGTGGAGATTTAGGTAAAGGTGTGAGATACCACCCAAAAGATAAATGCTGGTTCCAAAAACATGAAGAAAGTAGAGAAAAGAACACTACACCAAAAAAAGTAAATAACAATTCTATCCTAGATGTAGAAATATATAATGAATCAAAAAACGAGTAAACACACCACTAATTAAATTAAACATTGTATTGGAAGATAAGATAAAAATAGAAGGGATCTATGACTCAGGATCTCAAGTTTCATTAATTAATAAAAGATTAATAAAAACTATAAAAAATAATAATATAGATAAGAACAAAATACAATTAAAAACAATTAGTGGTGTGGCACTCACAAAGGGATTAGCAAGAATAAAATTAAAAATTTTCAATATTGAAAAAGAAGTAGATGTATTTATTGTAGAAAATGAGACTTTTCATGATTTTTTGATAGGCCTAGACATAATAAAGGAATTTAAATTAAGGCAAGACGAAAATCTAAATATAAGCCAAAAACAATCGCAAAGAAAAGATATAATAGAAATAAATTTTAATGAACATATTAAAGAGAAAGATTTTAAAATAAATTTAGATCATTTAGATAATGAAAAAAAATTCAAAATAGAACAATTGATAGAAGAATATAAAACAATATTTGCCAAAGACAAGTATGATATAGGAACTGTAAAAGATTATGAAGCAAGAATAGATCTCTTGATGGAAAAATTTTGTAGTAAAAGACCATATAGATGCACAATCGAAGACAGAAAAGAAATAGAACAGCAAGTGGCAAAACTATTAGAAAAAAATTTAATTGAAGAATCGTATAGTCCATTTGCTGCACCGGTAACCCTAGCATTAAAAAAAGGTGAAGGAAAAACCAGATTATGTGTCGATTTTAGAGATCTGAACAAGATTGTCACAACCCAGGCCCAACCTTTTCCGCTAATTGATGATTTAATAATTAAAGCTAGAAATTGTAAATATTTTACATCACTGGACATCAATTCAGCATTTTGGTCAATACCACTAAGGATAGAAGATAGAAAAAAAACAGGCTTTATAACCCAAGAAGGACACTATCAATGGACTTGCCTACCATTCGGTTTAAAAACAGCACCAGCAATCTTCCAAAGAATTTTATCAAGTATACTAAGAAAAAATAATCTAAAGAACTTTACAGAAAATTATATAGATGACATATTAATATTTTCAGAGACTTTTGAAGATCATATCATGCATATCAAACAAGTTTTAGAAGCCATAATAAAAGAAGGATTCAGATTAAAATTAAAAAAATGCACGTTCGCATCTAAATCAATTAAATATCTCGGACATATAATAGAAAATAATACAGTAAGACCAATTAAAGACAATTTAGTATCAATACTCAATTTTCCGACTCCAAAAACGCAGAAGAACGTTAGACAATTTCTAGGTAAAATAAATTTCTATCACAAATATATACCAAAAATCTCAACAATACTAGATCCACTACATAGATTGTTAAGAAAAGATGTAAAATATAATTGGTCTGAAGATTGTGAAAAATCATTCACAGAGATAAAAAAATTATTGTGCTCTCAACCAGTCCTAGAAATATTTGATAAAGATTTACCTATTAAGATATTTACAGATGCTTCAATAGAAGGTATAGGTGCAATACTGAAACAAACCCAACAAGATGGAAAAGAAAAGCCAGTAGCCTATTTCTCAAAAAAATTAAATGAGTCGCAAAAAAGAAAAAAAGCTATATACTTGGAATGCTTAGCAATAAAGGAAGCGATAAATTATTGGGAATACTGGTTAATCGGAAGAAGATTTGAAGTTTATTCAGACCATAAACCGTTAGAAAACCTTAATATAAAATCAAGAACAGACGAGGAACTAGGTGACTTAACATATTATTTGTCTCAATTTGACTTCAAAATTACATATATACCAGGGAAATTCAATATTGAAGCAGACTGTCTTAGTAGAAATCCGGTATTAGAGTCAAAAGATAATACCCAAGAAATATTAAAAATAGTAAACATGATCCAACTACAAGAAATAATTAAAGATCAAAATGAAAATACAGCATTAGGAGAACTTAAGAAAAAAAGTACAGATAAAAATGGTATAATCTATAAACATATTAAAAACAAAAAGAAGATAGTTTTATCAGAAAAATTAAGCATTAAATTAATACGAGATACACATATAGACTGGTGTCACATCGGAATAAGGCAAATGATGAACAGAATATGTCCTTATTACACTTCAAAAAAATTAATAAAAAACATTCAGAATATATGCAGAACTTGCGAAATTTGTAAAAAGAATAAATCTAGAGGTCAAGCAAAATATGGATTAATGTCTCAATTAGGACCAGCAACAAAGCCGTATGAGATAGTGTCGATTGATACGATCGGTGGATTTGGTGGTCAAAGATCAACGAAAAGATACCTCCATCTTCTAGTTGATCACTATACAAGATACGCACATATATTAACTTCAAAAACTCAAGCTGCAAGTGATTTTATAAAAATAGTCCAAAATACATTAGAAATGAACAAGATAGGTACAATATTAACAGACCAATATCCAGGACTAAATTCTAAAGAATTCAAAAATTACCTAAAAGAACAAGATATCAGACTCATTTATACAGCCTTAAATGCACCATTTTCAAATGGCATAAATGAAAGATTAAATCAAACAATAATTAATAAAATAAGATGTAGAATCAATGAATCTAAAGAAAAGAAAGCTTGGACAACAATAGCAAGAGAATGTGTTGACAAATATAACATAACAGAACACTCAGTTACAGGTTTTACACCTAAATATTTACTAGATGGTACTAACACAAGTATGCTACCTGAAGAACTAAGGAAACTAACACATGCAGAGGTTTGGAAAGAAGATAGAAAATTAGCTCTAGATAACACTATAAAATCACATGAATACAATAAGAAATTATTTGACAAAAACAGAAAGGAAAGGGAATTCAATACAGGTGATTTAGTATATATCGAAAACGGACATAGATTAAATAGAAAAAAATTAGATGAACTTAGGGTTGGACCATTCAAAATTGCAGAGAAAATATCAAATACTATATTTAAAATCAAAACTGAAAAAAGAAACGAAGACACAGGATTATTCCACATAACAAAACTGATACCAGCAGAATAAACATTATATAATAAAAATTCTCACGAGAATTTTCACAGTGGGAGGGGGAGATGTAAAGAAAGTAAGCTTTCTTCAATTAAATTAGCAGCGCTTTGTTATCACGCGCGTGCTTCAGTTGGCTGCCACTAGGTGGAGCTAGAGATATATGACCAGGAGGTTCTTATAAGGTGTTCATTGTAAACAATTAAGTAAAGTGAAACAGTGGTAACAATAAACTGTAATTGTTGTTTCTTTTGTTTTACAGGTATGAATTTAGATTTTATTTGTAATAGTTGTAACCTAATTATCAATTAAATAAACCTTTTGTTTTACAGAGAAACAGATTACTTATTGTTATAATAAGAAGACCTAGCAATCCTTATATATATATATATCTTTTTGTATAATATATAATCATGGGGTAAGCCTCGGGATCGTTATAAATATATTAATACATAATTCCGCCCGAGGCCCCACTTCCATACATTACACAATCTCATTGTCATTAATCTAGAAAGTTTAAATTAAGGTTTGAAATTTGCATTAAAGATTCCTTTTGAAAAAGTTAAGGTTGATACCGGTAAGCACCAAAAAAGTCTCTTCTTGAATGAGCCAAACTCAATCGCCACCTATTTTGAATATCGAAATTCTGAATTTGGAAAAATTATAGCTTTAAGAACTATATCAGCAGAGGATATAAAAACTAAAATATGAAAGTAAAAACAAAACTAATAAGAGGCAACATATGTTAATTAAGTTGTGCATGGATTTATTTGTTGCATACGTACTTATTGCAAATAATAATAGATTTGTGAAGTGGCAAATTTGTTTAAATTCATCAAAGTTTCAAACGTGTTTGTTAATTTGTAATAATCTCCCCATCGTTACTCCAGATAATCGAGGTTGTACTTACTGTATTCAGTAGTATAATTCTTGAAAAAAAAAAAATATTATTTCAAAATATAAAGAGTAAAAAAAAATTAAAAATAGATGATTCCGGCCAGGATCGAACTGGCGACCTTCTGCGTGTAAAGCAGATGTGATAACCACTACACCACGGAACCTCCTTGGGAGTAACGCAGGTTAAGAGGCTACTGAGGTATCCGTTTGTCAGACATTTGTACTTTTGAGTAACTCAAAGAGAGACGGGTCTTATATACTCGGGTTTGAGTGTGTACAGAAGTGATGTTTCAAAAAGAAAGAAGAAATAACATTTAGTTTTAAAACTAGAATTACAGAAATTGCCTTGGAACGTAAATATGCCCAATTACCCTATAAATGTGTAATGCGTTCACTATAAATAAGGTGCTATGCGAGATCAAATAAATGTCAATCCAATGAAATTTCATTGATTGAAAATTTAAAAAAAAAAATGGTACTGCCCAGGATCGAACTAGTGGCTCCGTAAAACACGGGTGTGATGATAACCTAGGAGGAATTCCTTCGTGTTGTGGGGCAGGTAAGATATACGTTTCGTCCCGCAACCGTACTATTAAGGTAATTCCCGCACCAATTGCTGTTTGTTGGCAATAGATAACCCCGTACTACCTATCGATGACACCTAGCGCTCCTTAGCACAAAGATTAATCACGGCTAAACATACTAAACATCTTTAAACATATTCTGTACCTAAATACAAAGTATATAACTTGACTGAACATATTAGTGAGCAAGTGCATTGTAATATATTCATAATTTAAACACACTATGTTCATAGTTATAGACACAAGAAGCATAGTCGAAACTGAGTAACCTCTCCTAAGCAAGGTACGACATAAATGCACCACTGTCACGTTCTTCCGGAAATGATGCATAGGTTCCATTCCTAAATTCAATAAATTTGTTTAATTGTGTACAATTTTATCGTGTATTTGCAACTACCCAGAAGAACAAAAACAAATTTTCTTTTTTCTTTTATATTTCCATTTAATAACAACAATGAAATACTTTTATTTTTATATTCTTACAACTTTATTATGATAAAATTACAATCTGCCTAATAGGGCAATAAGTAATTGTGATGAATTATCTCATTCATACCATATTTACAATTTTCATTCACTCGCTCATTCATACAGTAATGAAATACTAAATTAAAATACTCTTTCCAGCGTGAATACGTGCCTAGTAATTTTGCATTAAACCCTGACACATCAGTACTTAGAGTAACTCAAAGAGAAACCCGGAATGAATGAACGAGTGATAAAGAATTACCCTAAGTTTCTTGATGTGCTGTACTTTAAATTATACACGCAACTGTTGCACGTTTTTGTCTGTGATTATCTTTTTTATTTTACATATTTCGAGGGAATAAATTTTATTTTTAATCATTTCGAAGTCAGTTACACATTCTTAAATTATGTTGACCGTTAAGATGAACCTTATACGGCCCAACTGTGGCATAGTGCCAAAAAAAAAAAAATCGATTCACGAATTTTAGACAAACGTAAAATTTATAAATTAAGGTGACAGCCACCGATCCGTATTTTCTTCAAGTACAAGGTATCCACAAGACTTCAAATGGATTCCCCTTTTTGAGGCACAAGCGTCTTAAATCCCTGGGAAACAGAAACTTGAAGTCAGTTGCAGTTCAGACACTACAATGTTACCTACATTTTTAATATATATGTAAGACAATTATTGAATGTGGGGTGAATAAACTGAAATCAGTTTCTCTGTAAACAAAGTTAGCAATTTTATTCACTATATATTATATTATAACAATTATTAATATTGATTTACACAATCTTACCTGTAAACAAAGAAACGACAATTACAATTTATAACTATCACTTCTCTATTCACACTCTATTTACAAGTTTTGTTACCTAACATAACCTTCTCTATCTGATAGTGCTGCTCCATCTGGTGAGGGCCAATGAAAGCAGCGCGGCAAATTCAAATTAAAGAGAGAATACTTTCATTACATATATATATTATATACAGTATATAACTTATATGCTATATAGTATATATAATGCAATATAAACACAATTATATTTTTTATAGCCTTTACCATTGTACACTTTATTTTTATCTAGGCTGAATACTTTTTAAATCGTATGACATGGACATGATTATCTATTATTGTACACTTTTATCTAGTATATATTAAAGTTTTAACTTCAAATAGAAAATTATTATTGTCATTTTACCCTCCTTCGAATGCATACGCAGATATGCAGTAAGAGGAGAAAACTATAAATCGAGAATTTGTAAATTGTAAAACTTTGATCAATAAAGGGGTTTTGAAATTAAAAAAAAAATATATTAATGTAGGTTACAACATTGTAATTTATGATATTTGTGTAATTTATCACCGCTTAAAATTGACAGCGTGAGCTGCCAAAAGCGTTAAATAAAAACTTTTACAATTTTCTGGCAGACACCAGAAACAATTACATTTTTTTCCACCCTTTAAAACTATTTACTGATAAGAACAATTCTATGTCAACTGATTAGACAAATCCATCAATAACAAGCAGCCAATAGTTTTTTACATTGATGTTTGTGGCATTCATTAGCATAAAATTGGCAAAAAAACTCGCTTATATGTTTTCAATTCAACATTATATGATCAGTTCCCAAAGACCAGGCGGTGAAAATTCTTTGACTAAAGGAATTAACAAAATGGCGCAGTCCTTCCAAAAATTTTGTTAAGGCCTTTTGGAGGACGTATTCCTGATCAAAGGGAACTCAAACCTCCGATCGCTAAAGCTTAAAAGTGCTCAACTCCTTGACCGTAAGGTTAAAGAGCCTTGAAGAGTCAAGACAAAGACGTATCATCCAGGACATGTTTTATTTAAAGGAAGTGTCTAAAGCCAGCGATTGCGCAGATGGCTCTCTCAGGATACGTCAGATGAAAGACTCCGTCTCGAAGGAGTAAATTACCCGTCATTTACACGACACAAATTGGCCCTGAATTATTCATTGGCTCGGGGAAAAGAGTTGTACAAGGGAAATCGAGTTAAGTTTTTAGACGTTCCCCGAGTCGACGGGAGGGGGGTCGACGGGACGAAAGCTCAGTTTGAGAGAGTTGATATTAATTTTCCTTTCTTCTTTATATTCGCCTTGAGTGAATAACAGGGACGTTTAAATAGAGAGGAGTTGTCGACTGACACCGAGGGCTGGAGACGTCGATAGGTGCCAACAAAAGAGTTTCTCTCGACAACGATTTGTCTCGGATACTTTCAGGTCGACCTAGTTCACTCTCAGTTGCTGGAGCCTGGCCTTCTATCAGGCTCTTTATTGCCTCGAAATTCCCAAGCCTGCACACCTGTTTTCGCTCAAGTCCCTCAAACAGTTTAACGCATGGTTTTCTAGTTTCACGCCATTAGAGATGCTGCATAAAGGTCTAACTAATATTATCCTTAGGAGTAGTATTACTCAAAGACATGTACATGCACATATATTGTTGTGAATTTTTGTGATGTTGCCTTTGATTTGAATTCAAATAATCAAAAAATCAATGATTGGAATTGGAAATTAGCGGGCATAAAAGGGCGGTAAACGATCCGTGGATCAAGAAGGCGAGAACAAATGAAAATGACTTGAAAACCAATATGGCTTTAGCGTTGTTATTTTTGTGATCTCATGAAACAAGATGTTAAATTAAGATAGTGAATGTTGTGAAACTTTAAAAAAAATTTTATGAAATGTTGATTGAGCATAGGAGAACAATAGACGGAAGAGAAGTTTTCTCAAAGAAGGAGGATTGAGGTGATAGCAGTTAGTAAACCATTGTAGTTTTGTGTCACAGAAGTGCTTGTATAAAAATTAGAGAAAATTTTTGTAATTGAACAGTTTTCCTTTTGTCAGGATTCTTTTTTATATTAGAAGAACCAATAAAACTCTGGTAAAATTGAATAGTAGCAATAAAGATAAAACTCATAGCAATATATGTGGTATTAGAGAGCCAAATCGGGGTCCATAAGAGAAACACAATGCTTTGAATAACTAAGATTAATATTTAATGAATTATAAGCAGTAGAGTAACACAAAGGTGGGCTCCTTCGACACAGTCTGAACACTACCAGTGACCACAACAGAATGAGACCACTGCCCTCCCCCCCCCCTTAGCAAAATATTTGCTGTACCAACGATTACTACACTTTCTAAGGTATTTCAAGTAAATGTGGTTAAATTTTATTTTACTAATCTCATTGAAATGACATATTTTAAAATATTTTTCACATATTGTTCCATATTTTGTTTCATACCTTTTCCCATTTATTTTTTTTAATTAAAAATTGAAAGATTATAAAATAAATAATATTTTAGAGAAATAATAATCTGTGCGTTGGATTCATGGAACAGGTGGCATTATTTATTTGGCTAATTAGGTTGAGAATTGTGCCTGTGGAAAGATGAAGTTTTGAGAAATAAACTGAGTGTTGGATTCTTGTTTTTCTTTTATAAATTTACGGAATCCTTTATCTTAGAATATTTTGAAAATTACGTATAGTGTATGTATTCTCGTGATATAATTACTAGACAAAATCGATATTTGTAGTTACAAATAAATGTTACGAGCAAAATAGTTTTAAAAACAGTTTTCACTCGATAACATGCTAATTAAAGCCACATTAAGATCTTAATGATACAAATTAACTAATATAATATTCACTTACCTTTCATTGCTTTTTGGGAGCAGACTCTCTCTATTTAGAAATGACTAGTTCGATAAATGACCACGATTTCAAGTCAATTGTTAACATATGCAAATCGCATCGCTGTTACTACGATTTAATTACATTTTATAAGACATCGGCACGAAACTAAACTTATTCCACAAATCAAAGTACATAAATCAAATAACAACCGTCTCGGACGATGTAGAATTAGGAACTAGTGAGCACCTTGGCCGGGGGTCAAAGATCAAATCCACAAACCTGCCCCAACCTGTAGGCCCAGCTGTTTCCAATAGTACCCAATATTTCAGAAATTGTTTAAAATCTCCCTGTAATATTATTATTAGTTCGTATTGAGTTTTTTATTTAGACTATATATTATAACTAATCAACAGATACATTAATAAACCCTAAATCAGGGCCGACTTAAAGGAAGACTATCTGGAACTATGCAGTTACAGGATGGGGCACCAGGCTAGAGACAGATGAATACTACTGCAAGATGTTTGATTAAAAAATAGAGTACGTAAGTAAAAAAAAAAAAAAAAAAAAAGGCCAAATCATCAATTGATTAATCTACGTTAAGGAATCTTATAGCGTACATTTCCGCAAGCGCCGTTTTCTTAGCCTGTACAAACACAAAATTATAGATTCACAACAAGGCTTTGATTAATAGCATCGCTAATATCTATTCAGACATTTCAAAACTGGAGGACTCGGTGGGAAAAATTAAAAGAAAGGGAAAAAAGCAAAATTAAAAGGTGTGCCTGTTTTGGAAAAAGTATTCAAAAAAATATAGCTCATTCAGATGTGCACAGTAGAATGGACGTTACTGAAAATCTGTCATTAAGCTTTCATGAATCTAACTTAAGGCCTGATTATCACAGATTTTTATTCAAAGATCTCAAAATTCATGCAGTACTGATTTTGTTCTGTTTTTTTTTTCTTTCTTTAGTTGTGTTTATTAATATCACATATTTATTTTGAACATTTGTTTCTGAAAATATTTTTACAAAAATTTCTAATAAAAATGAAAAATATGTAAAAACGTAAATGGAATTACAGTGGTCAAAATTACATAAACACAGAGAATATTTTTAAATCTAAAGATAAAACAAATGTTCAAAATAAATTTATGATATGAATAAACATACATAAAGAATGAAAAAAAAACAGAACAAACGCTGTACTGCATCCATTTTCACTTTTTTTTATTACATATAAATCCCAGCCCTAACTATTAAAATACAATAAAGGGTAGTAAAATAATAAATTCAAGAGTTTTTAGATTTTTCAATTCCTAAAATTCAGAAGCTGTTTGAGGTGTGGTTTTTTTTTCTGGTGAAGATAAATAAAAAATGGGAATGCGAATATAATTTCAAACTTTATCCAAAAAATTGTATTCATTCAATATATTCCGAGACATTCAATATATACATAACATTCATTCAATATACGAGTTTCTTTTCCAAAAGTGGTAAAAAAGGTACTTAATCCCTTTTACCCTAGCACCACTGATATTTCAATTGGCTCTTTGAAGATGGTAAAAATAATTAGCCAGGTGAAAATAGATAAAGGAGAGAATGAATTAATCAATTAGTAGCAACAACTTAAATATTTTTCTATTTACACCCTGCTTTTTTTTTCATGAGCATTAGCTTGACAAATTCCCAGAGGCACGAAAAAAATCTGCTTGAGATATTCCAATTTCTCGGGCATCGTGTACTTCGACTTCAACATGATAGAATAGATCCCCTAATACTGAAGACTCGACGTTTCAAGTTCATTTTGGTCGATTTTCAGTAGCTGAGACGTTTTAACACATAGAATAAAATGTTGTGATTAAAATTACAGATTTTCTTTTCAAAATCATTTATTAAGTTTTTAACTATACTCTCGACAATTATAACTTTGCTACGTATGACTTAAAAGAAAAAACTTTATTTGGTATAAAAGATTAAGAAGAAGAACGCTGACCTGCACCCGTTGCTTGGTGTGCCGTCGGTGGGTGAGTTCATCCGCCAGAGACACATTAAGTTTTTTGACTCGTTGCAGCACCTGACAAATCCAGTGTTTAACACTATGACCCCACTAGCCCTCCCGCATCGATGGCAACAGACTGTCGGGGAAAAATTAGGATAAGAATTAGTATGTAAGTTAGTTTTAAGGTTGATCAAAAAGGTGAGCCCCATCACCTTATTAGTCAGTTTAGTCTAGTCACGTATAATGTATATCATTATGCTTGTTTGTTCGATTATATAATTTCTATAAAATAACAAAACCTGTATATAATGTAGAGATGCTACAGGAAATACAGAATAATTTGTAAATGGATTCACCTGAGGATCTATAATTGTATATAATGGTCTGTAAGTTTAAAGGGGCTATGAAATAAAAAAAAATTGGTATAAAACACAATATGTACAATTAGATATGGTTACAACTGCGAGCTTACTAGCCACTTGAATGCCTGAAGGAAATCAACACTCTGGGTTATGCCTAGGGGTATGTATGTGTGTATGAAAATGATAATAGTACAGATATTACTGAAAGGTCGTGGGAGACAGATATTCTGAATGGGGGTCTGGGAAAGGAAAATAACTTATTGATAATTACAATAGAGCTGAATATAAGTTAACAGATACAGTTCTTAGGGTGTTATTGATAAACATGCCATTTGTTATTGATAAGATTATATATATTAATTAACTGACGATTTACAGGAATGTAGCGAGCAGCAGCCATGCTTCTCGATCATAATGATAAAGTGCTGACCGAAGGCTTTTTTTTTATTCTTTTTTTTTATTTAAGTACATTTTTATTTATCCTCCAGTCTTCACAGTTACAAGTCAGCACTCAAACCGCTAGGCTACGGTCCTCATTCTTTAATATATATATTTGAGAATGTCGGGTTAGATGTTGAATATCCCTAAAGTGGGGAGAGGACGCCCGCCACGAGCTAAGGTCGCTACAACCGCTAGCCGCCGTCCGGCGAGCGCTTAGAAAGAGATAATATGAAGTGAACCTGTGGTCTTTCACCTCTGCTGACGTGGTGGCCTAGTCGGTGGGCAGCTTAATTCGTTTTGATCTGACTCCATAAGATCTTAGAAGGTGTGCCCCGACAAAGCACTATGTTCATGAGAAGAGGAACAGAGCAGATAGGCGAAAACCACCCCAATCCCAAAGGCGAGTGTGAACCGGAGAGAAGCAGACTGGATTGCCGTAGGAGACGCTACTAGGTAACGTTTGTAGGGCCACAGCAACCGTCGTCCGTGAGGGAGAGGTCTCTCCCAAGGAGGTGCTAGTTTTAGCGAGACGAAGGCAGATATTCCTACAAGGAAAGTGTGTGGTCTGACAACGCCGGACTAAAACATAGCGAGGCTAGGAGAGAGAGATGCAGAGGTAGTTGAATGAGAAGGCCATGGTTTGAGTAGAGCAGCAAGCACCAGTGCAGAGAGAGAGAGAGCAGTGTTCCAAGTGCCGGTTCTGTACGTTCTCGGGACTTTGGCCAGTCTCTCTGCTTATATAGGCAGGCCAGCCGTGGTGCGGGCGTTCCCCCACCTGCAGCTGTTTCCCCCACCAGCAGCTTCTCCCCCTCTTACTGACGCCTTAATTTTATTAATACAATATGGGAACATAAGTAAATATTTTCTGGACCGAGAAGAGGGGAACTTCTAATTATTCGTAATTAAGAGGTTGACGCAGGAGAGGACAACAAACCTTAATCCATTTTAAAACAGCGAGACTCCTCTGCAGATTGGCTAGTTAAATATTTTATCGGATACTACTTGGGCGCCAATAATCGCGCGAGCATTGAATGCACACATCTCACACACGAGCGCATATGTCGGCAACACACACCGCTGGATATAATTGCAAAGAGCCCGGGGTCGGATTTAGCCATGCTACGTGATTTAATAAAAGGTCGCCTCCTCTGTGGGGTCGGTGGCTAAATTACAAAACCTCTCTTCCTTTATATTCCCCGCTACAGGATTACCCCCACCCCCCGGCGGTCGGGGGGTTTTAAAAACTTGTGCACTGCGGCGGCTTAGGGGTATAATTCGCTATTGAAAGGGATTTTTCGAGAAGAAGAAAACATACCCTGTAGATTTTACTCTAAACACTCGCCCCGAAGCAAGCGATTTCATTCTCGGGACCACCCGGTGGATTTTCACGGTTAGAAACTGACAAAATTATTTTATATTATATTTATTCTGGGACAAAGTCCCCTTTGAATAAAAATTGTATTTGGATGACAAATTTATATCTGGCAAATGAAAATAACTATTACATCATTTTAAAAAAATGACAATTTAAAAAACTCGTATCATCGCCTGCCATTATAGGACCTCATACACCTAATTCGCCTATTGGCGAATTCCACTGGAGGCCATTGAGGCAGCATTGTATTTGGACTGTCAGGGTCAAAATACAAAATAAGAAAAATATCATTGATTCCGGCCAGGATCGAACTGGCGGCCTTCTGCGTGTAAAGCAGATGTGATAACCACTACACCACGGAACCTAGCTGAACATTTGTAGAGTGAGAAAAATACCTGTATAATTCGTATGATAATTGTTGCTTAACTAACATAAAAAAAGACTCAGCATGTCTAAATATGTTCAGAATTAAAAATTAGCCAGAGAATTTATAGAAAACTCCTCGATCATTCATACTTTTTCAGCTGATAATACATGAATCACTAATTAAACTAGTGATAAACCCAGTCTTTAACACTGTGAGTCACAGTCTGTGACCCTGTGACTGTCGGAGAAAATTAAGTTAGCATTTAGTTGTTAGATGTAAGTTAGTTTTAAGTATATGATTCATGAGGTGAGCACCATCAATTTTTAAACATGTTTAGACAATCAATGTATAATGTATATTATACTTTTGTAACAATCACAAATCGCAATATAAAATTGTTTAATGACTGTATAAAATGTATCCAATATTGTAAATAGATCCATTTGTGTAGTCTATACTGATTTACATAGAAAATTGCTATTTTTTTATAATTTTGATTTTTTTAGTGGTTGAACAATTTTGTCTGTAAAAACCGACTTTTTGTAAAATAAATCAAACTTTAAATAGTAAAATATTCACATAATGACTGCCTTGGAACATATTGAATATTCGATTACTTCTATGAATCTGAAAGTTCATTTCTTGGTTTATATGAGGTTCATTATATCATATATATATATATATTATCACACTGCTACCGTATGTGGACGATATTACTAATTTAAATATGATAGCTTCTGGCTAACACATTGTATTATAGAGCTTCAGAACTCTAGGAATGTACAGTATAACCAAGTTAGAAGATTACCAGAACTTAAACTAAGAGGAAATTAATGGAACCCATGTTCCGATCCAGGTCATGTCACTATTTTTACATTTTACCAAAAAAAACTATTATCCATACCAGCAATTTTTTTTTTATAAACTTTTCAATTTCCCTGAAGTGATGCAGTTACCCCTCCAAACTACTCTCCTTAAGTCCAATCAGCTGAGCTAATCGTGTCAAAGTAAAGAAAAGAAAAGTTTGCCCATTACAGGGACACGGCTCACATTCGTGACGCTTCTTTGCACCAGACGGGTTAATGTCTTATTTTCGATTTCGACGTGTTATCTGAGGAATTGTTCCAGTGAGATAGCCGAGAAATTCTGATGCATTGAGAAAACTAAATTCAAACTATTATCAGTTTTTAATTAAATAATTAATACGAATGTTAAATTCGATGATTTAGTGAAAATAGTTACCTGTTATCAAGTCATGTACTAGGTTAGAGTCATGTACTCAATCATCAACATCAAGTCAAGTACCCAAGGGTACTTTGGTAAAGAGAAGCTCGCTATCGGTTTAAAACTGAACATGTTTACTATGTCTTAATGTATTACTGAACATATTATTATGTCTTTTTTTATGTTAGTCGAGTTAGATTTATTTTGTGAACAGATACTTTCCTCGCCCAGGTATCACATCTGCTTTACACGCAGAAGGCCGCCAGTTCGATCCTGGCCGGAATCAAAGCGATTTTTTTAATTTGAATTTTGAAACAATAAAATTTCCTATAAAGCCCATTATACTTTTTTTAGAGCATTATAAGATTCCGGCTATTTCAGTACGTAAATTGTGTTCAGAATTTATCATATTTAAATTAGTAATATCGTCCACATACGGTAGTAGTCAATGAATCTTATATAAACCAAGAAATGAACTTTCAGATTCATAGAAGTAATCGAATATTCAATATGTTCCAAGGCGATTCATTATGTGAATATTTCACTATTTAAAGTTTGATTTATTTTACAAAAAGTCGGTTTGTACAAAAATTGTTTAACCACTAAAAAAGTCAAAATAAAAAAAATAGCTATAGTGAGTTTTTATTTTCTTCATATCCCCTGGTTATTATAAACTATGTAAATCAGTATAGACTACACAAATGGATCAATTATCAAACTATCAACTAACAAAATGGACACAAATAGATCATTATATGTCCTGTAGTTTGGTTACATTTTATACAGTCTATAAATAATTTTACATTGCGATTTGTAATTGTTACAAAAGTATGATGTACATTATACATTGTCTAAACATGTTTAAAAGTGATGGTGCTCACATAATGGATCATAGACTTAAAACTAACTAATCTAACCACAAAATGTCTGTTGCCATCGATGCAGGAACGGTGGTAGGGTGTTCAAGTCTGGTAAAACAGTGTTAAAGACTGGGTTTGTCACTAATTTGATTAGTGAGGTTAGTGATTCATGTATTGTCTGCTGGAAAAGCATGTTAGAATGACCAAGGAGTTCGCTATAAATTCTCTGGTTTATTTTTTATACTGAATATATTTACACATGCTGTGTCTTTTTTTATGTTAGTCGAGTAACACTTATCATACGCAATATACAGCTACTTTTCTCACCCATGATGACTTCAGCTAGGTTCCGTGGTGTAGTGGTTATCACATCTGCTTTACACGCAGAAGTCCGCCAGTTCGATCCTGGCCGGAATCAGTGTTAATTTTTTTAATATTTCTTTATAGAGCATTATACGAACCGGCTATTTCAAATCGTAATTGTGGCAGTTGCAGTGTTTAAACATATAATTTCAAGTTATTTGTGAATCATCATATTTTAGAGATTTTATGAAAATTTTAATATAATTTTATTACTAAGCTATTACTGGAAGTATTGCTCCTTACTGTTTTATTCTGAGCTGAGTAAAAACGGGAGATGTAAGACTTAATATCATAGGTTGTTTAAATTCAGATTTATACTTAGTGGAAATAATTTAATATCAATTTAATAATACAAAGAAAATCCAAGAGACAATATGGGATAAAATTTATTTTTTAAGTAGACTTAATTATAAAATCATTTAATATGCAATAACCCATTGATTGAGACACTCGACGACCTGGTACTTATAATAATTAAATTTATTAAAGATGGTGTTGAGTTAAAGTGTTTTTTTCATTAGAAATTTATTATATACAGATACTGAGAAATAAAAAGTTCACAAACCCAACTGTCAAGTTATGCTTACATTCATTAGAATTAAAAAGAAAATTATAAAAGCCATTCAATTGTTAAATGGAAAAATTTTATGTATTTCTTAGGATTATAGGGGAAAAGTAAGAGAAGAGGAACACATCACCTCACCTGCAAATGGAAGAATATGCAAGAACTAAACATATTTTGGCAAGGGACCTTTGCTCCATTAGGATTGTTATTTAGCTTAAAATTGGCATATTAGTGTGACAAGGTTGATAAGGTTTAGGTCCAAATGTCCTTTAGGTTTAAAGAAACGAAGATCCATAAAACCCAATAGTGAATAGGTATATTTCCTTCTTATGTGAACAAACAGATTTGTTTACAAAGGCGTGACAGCTTAACATCAAAGTAACACCAATGCCGAGTCCGAAAAATAAAATAAGTCTCACTTGGCTACTTCTTTGCCAACCTAAACAATTTTTCAATTCAACCGAATTCAAATTCATTAACCGTTTGTTACGAAAGGGCTTACGTGACTAACTCTTTTTGGAATATTGAGGCAAATGACCCTAAATTTTTTCCGACGAACACATAAGCAAACAAGAAAGAAAAAAACTCCTTGCAACTCTATGTTTTTAGCTGTGTTCACCGGTTACCAGTCAATCATTTCCTAATTTCTGTTTCATATTCTTTTCATAATTAATTTATTTTCGATTAATCTGTCTTATTTCACTATAAGAGTATCGATTCTGAAATTTTCACTGTGATCTAGTTGTAAATGGTCGATTTACAACTACCTGAACTTCCAATAAGAAACTTGAGGAGGAAGGCTTGAAATATTCTCCACTAAATCGCACCTATCTCCGGGCAGTCTTAATTCCCGACCCGTTGGATTATATTAAATTGAAGCCCAGGCCAGCGGAAGGCTTTGCCTAAGCCCGCCCGATGTTTAAGCCTCAGAGATGGAAATTAGGACTTATCTGACCCCCCCATCATCTGGGGACTTACCCCTGCAATTATCCCCCCCAATCTTTATAGTCACTTCGGTCTTCGATGGAGGGCACCTTTCAGTTTTTTTTTTCTACCTCCCTACTCAATTAGCTTTTGTGTTTTCCAGGCTCCTTTGAGCGGTTGAGTAAACCCTGTATTAGATGAGCGTGCCTTAAAAAAAATTACTATATTTCGTTGAAGTTATTTACCGTTTGAAATAAGTTTCATAGCTTTAGTCACCATCTCGCTAATAAACTATCTGGTATCGAAATACATTTAATGACTGGGCACTTCTCTTAAAGTAAACGAATATCCCATCAACCCAGATATAGCTACTTAAGTCTAATGTCAAATCAGCTATTTATTATTTTGTGATTCATAAATGATAGAAGATTAAAAAACTAACTAGCAGGAAGTCTTCTAAGGTAATGTAATTAAATCATGACATTTTTTTTCCGGGCAATGGTCTGGTTGAAGAGTAGATGGCCATAACCCAAGTGGTGGGGTTTGGACTATCTTAGTTATCCTATTCTACAACAAAAACACCCACAGTGCCGTGAATAGAGGGGTGACAACCTGTAGATAGCTACTAGGTAACATACATAAGCCACAATACCGTCAAATGAAAATCATAAAGAACGAAAAGTTCAAAACTTTTGTGTAAAAGTTTTATATTTAGTTTGTTCGTACATATATAATATGTGTTTTATTTTTTTTACCGATATTTACTAAACAAGGCTTGCAGTTTTTATCTTAACAATTCGAAAATATTAAACTGACCGCTTGGAGTATTGTACTAAATAGACACAAGAGAAATCCTTGGCATAATAATTTATTTGGTCACACGTTTCACGTAGTACATTGGTCTATACGATTAGTTAAGACAGGCCTTCACACAGTCATCAATAGGGTCATGCTTCTGAATTTAAATATGGCAGGAGTATGTACCACTATCTACCACATAAACCAAAGAGGAATTTCATGTTTTTCAAGCACTTTTTATAGAGCATTTTTATTCCAATCAATGATCCTTGTATTTTTCAAAACGATTTATGATTTAATTATTTATGCCATTTAGTATCGTTGTGAGGTTTTACGGCAGTCAGTTGATAGAAATTGGTTGTCGAAACCGCTTGTGACTGAAGTAAAGCTTGATGGTCGATATGAAAAATAGAATCATTATGTATAGGATGCTTATACATTTGCCATATACTTTTTTTCCTGTTTATCTAGACGTAAAGAACCCGTTTACGAGCTACAGGAACTGTCTCGTCACTAGGTTTCGCTCTCTCTTCGGCGAGCTCAGATTTGTTCAGACCTTCCTCAACGTACTCTTAGTGCAAGTTTATGATATATGATTCCAAGATATTGGAGCGCAGCTTTTCGAACTAAGTAGTTTCTATTCTTCTTTTAATACTTCCCTCGTCCCTTCCTTAAATATATTCTATATGCAATGATTACCACAGCTGAGAAATTAAGCTAGAGCATCAGCCGCTGAGATAAACGAATTTACTTGTAATGAAAAATTAACTTCTTCAACGCATGCACACTGGTTCCCCTGAGACTCATATGATTTACATTCCAATAGAAAATTTACTACCTATTAGGTTGTGCCCCGCTACAAAACTTCATAAGAACGAAACATGTTCTGCGATCCTCATTAAGTCATTTTATGAGAAAAACCCGCTGTAGCCAAGCTTGTTTTGGTCCAAGACTTGACCAGTAAATGTGTTCGTAACAGATTTCCTGGGGCCATTTTCTTCCACTGATAGGAATCCTATCATCACTTCCCCTAAATATATGTATAACCGTGGATGCAGCCCTACAAATTAAGTATTATAGATGTTGGGATGAATAATTATAATTGAGATTTATTATTTTAAAACTAGAAATAAAAAAAAGCAGGTTCCGGCCAGGCTTTAACTGGTGACCTACTGCTTGTAAACCAGATATGATAGCAACTACAACACACTTTTACGATACAGGTGTAAGGTACACGTTTCGTCACGCAATTGTTATTATAATAACATAAAGATAATGTATAAATAAGAGATGTTTCAAAAAGAATGAAGCAATATCATTTTTTCAAATTTCTTATAGTTTCTTGATCCATAAATATGCCCAAATATGTGTGTTGCATCCCCAATAGTACGGAGGATAGTCATCAATTTAATAAAGTTTTATGGATTGAAAATCTAAAGAAAAAATATGGTTTCGGCCAGGCTCGAACTGGTTGGTGACCCCTTCTGCGTGTAAAGCAGATGTGATGGTTAACTACAGAACCTTCTTGGAACGGGTGGTGGTATGTGAGCCAGTTGGACCCGGTTTGTCAGGCAATCCTTACTAGAATCGTCTTACGAAATAAGTAACGTAAACATTAATAGCTAAGTTATAAATGAATGACGTTTCAATTAGAAAGAAGCAATAATACTTAGTTCTCTATAGGTTGCAGTGGTTGAGTGATCACCTCATTGTACATTTAAGAGAAGGGGTTCATGCACAATAACTTTTAAGTGTTTCTATTGCATTTATTTCAAATATTTTGAGGGAATAAATCGATATTGGTTCTGAAATTAGTCCACAAACCAATGTCATTTACTTTCCCATCGAAAATTCCAAATTGGAAACCATCATTCTTACTGCCTGTTAGGTCGGAGCATTGCATCCCCGCTGCAAACTTTATTACAGTAGCACAATATATTCTGCCGGCTCCAGTAAGTTATTTCATGAGCAAGTTCCGCCGTAGCCAACTTGTTCTAGTTCCGGAGCTGACAAGCAATGTGTGCCCTGGTAATAGACTTTCTGGAGCCACTTCCTCCCGTTGATAGAACTCCTAATCGTCGTCGGTCGGCGCCGAAGCACTCCGGAGCCGCAGGACTAGCCATTGTCCTAGCCTGCGACCGGTGTGGCCATTTATTGGCCTCATTGTGGCTGCAATTATAGCCACTCCCATCCCAGTGCCAATAATGGCACCTCATGAATGGTTTCACCTGTCACCACTTCGCCTGTTGAATTATCGTCGTGTTTGATGATGGGGCAATTAGCATCTACTAACTGATTGGACGAGTTGCTCAAATAGCATAAAAGGTTGTTATACGTTTTACACCCTGTAGCGAGCTTTAAATTGCATTTATATATTTTTAAGAAATAAACACGAAAATAATGAGAAATATTCGGTTTGAGTTTCTTAAAAGCTTATTTATTAGTTGTGAAAAAAATTCACGTTATCAAATATGACTATATGTGATCTGAGGTGTAATCTTTTTTGAATATTGGCAAAAAAACCTGTTGAACTGGACTGGAGCAACCATGAGTTTTCATAGTCGGACACAAAAATTTATAATCTAGAATATCTTGCATTTCTTCATAGGCGTCAGAATGTATTTTGAAATAATTTAATGCCCGGTTTGGAGCTCATGGAGTAATTCTACTTACAAAAAGCTTCAAGTTAACATAGACAACTACACTTAAACTACTAATGTACACGATGAATTAAAAATGGAAAAAATTGTTAGATATATATTAAATCTATATTTTTTCAAAAATGTCCGTACTCGTCAAACGCACTAATGAACAAATTAGGAGGCTACAATAAAGATATATTAAAACCGTATGTTCGAAAAGAACAAAACATATATTATTGAAAATATAATATCTTGTCTTGTGTAATTATTGATTACAAGCTATTGATTGTATTATTGTACTATTAGAAAGGACAAAGCTTACCAAAAAAAAGTATTTTAATGTACATATACTATTAATTTAATATTTTTTTTTCTCTAAAAATAAATTATATAATTATCATTACAAAAATAAGAAAAATATTAATCTGTATTTATAATCTGATATATCCTTGGAGATTAAGGCGGAAGTGGCCTCATTAACTGCTATAAATAAGTGACATTTTCTGAGCGTCTGTGATTCACGGGCTCTCATCCAGTGACGCGGTGACGAAGGAGCGTGGGGGACGTCCCAAGACTCCGCTTCCTCTTCCGTGTGCTAGGGAGGTGACAACCATGTGGACTTGGGAGGTCTTTGGGCTGTTTGTAAATACTACATGAATGAGTGAGTGAATGAAAATTGTAAATATGGTATAAATGAGAACATTGATCACAGTTACTTATTGCTCAATAATTGGCAGATTGTAATTTTAACACAATAAAGATTTTATATATATATATATATATCTGCTTTATATTTTCCATTTATGTTTGTTCTAATATGCCATAATATGGCTCTAATAATATAATATGCCTCTCTAATATGCCATCATCATCAAAGAACAACCCCAACAGGTACCAGCTAGCGTTGCGTAGGCGGTTCCAGTCAGTGGGTGGAAGGCAATAACGACTGTAAACAAAGTGCTCTGTTGTGTTAGAACTACCTGCAACATGTTCGCAAGCTGCCGAGTGCAGACGGCTCACGGCTATTTTGTTGTGAGTTCAACAATTTCCAACAAAATATACTTCTTTTGAAGTAGCTATATCCTACGGAATTCATATCACCATTAACCAACAAAATTCTTTTTTTTTCATTCAGTATCATATCATGGATATTATTAATTTCATTGATGAGCCCGAAGGCTCTATTTTCTAACTGGTACTGTGCAATTGTCTTTCATCTGTATGTCCTACCATACCCATTCTATTTTTTTTTTTAAGCACCTCTTTATGAATATTTTTATGAAAAATACTGCATCAGAGCTGCATTCTAAGGTTTTACAAGCCATCAAAAATGATATTACGGTAACAGGTTCTGGTGATGGGGCTCACCTTCGGGTTACAAACTGAAGTGTATTCCAAAACGGTTAACATTTCTCTTGTCACGTCTCAGAAGCTATTAAAATTTTAAGATTCTGAATTTCATCCTCACTTTAAAGCACCCTACTTTAATGCATATATCACTTTAATGATTTGCTCTCTACCCATTTACTACTCACTACATAAAGTGAGTGAGGAGTAATGTCTAGACCCACACACAATATTCACATACAAAATTCTATCGACGGTGACTGCAACATTGCAAAAATCGTTTTCCAAATTAATCACAGCCACTTTACCTTAAGATATGCAACACTTGCTACGTATACTTTATGTTGCTAACATACATGACATCAAAAAAAGTTCTTAAGGTTACCTTTAAATTCAAATACTGTCATTATTCTCTCGACGAACCCTTCACGAAGAATCCTGAACTATAGTTGCCGTCATGAAACTTGAAGCTTGAGAACCCGAAGTGCATGGGAAGCCACGTTGCCGCTCTGTGCACTACCTCTCTTCTTTCCACGTGAACACTTTACTTTGTACTGGCTATCATTAAGCAAATGATTATTGCACCGCCCTCCCGTATGTAACAACACCGCGCCAAGTAGCCCCTTCATCCAAGCGTCTAATTTCATGACGCTACAGACAAATTATTTACCTTAAGTTTTAGTTCGTTTTATTTTTCATCATTTGATCACATTTGCACACCCATTGTGGAATACACTTATTGCGCACCTCAGAAACAGTATGAATCACATTTACCATTCGCTGTAATACCTATTAATGTCTACCCACAATGCGTTTTATAATAAGTTAAGGCTATACCAATATTTTCAAATAAATTAAATTAATACTGTTGTGGCTGTTGTGTCCGTGTTCAAGGACCTCTTAATTACAAATAATTATAAGTCACCCTCTTCTCGATCAGATCATATCTATCACTGTTTCCATATGTTTAATAAAGCTTATGACGTCAGTCGGAGTGGAGGCGAAGATAGTGGGGAGAACAGCCGATGGTGGGGATAGCTCCCCACCACGACTAGCCACCAATATAGAAAACGCCCCATAGGGTGAAAATCAGAAAGAAACAAACCGGCACCTTGAACACTTCTCTCTCCCTGTGCACAGGCGCTTGCTGCTCTACTCAATACCATGGTCTTCTCATTCACCTACCTCTGCATCTCTCTCTCCAAACTTCGCTATGTTTTAATCCGGCGTTGTCAGACCCCACACCTTCCTAGTGGGAATCTCTGCCTTCGTCTCGCTAAATCTCGGAGAGACCTCTCTCCACAATCGCCTTTGGGATCCGGACGGTTTTCGCCTACGATTAGACACCGAGTGTGAATTCGTGGTCATTCCAAGACCACATAAACTACCTAATAAACCTACCCTGTACCTCTTCTCCTGAACATAGGGCTTTGTCAGGGCACACACGTTCTAAAGATCTTATGGAGTCAGATCAAAGCGAATTAAAGCTGCCCACCGACTAGGTCGGCAGCCAGGGTAAAAGACCACAGGTCTACCCGCCTTATCTGTTTCTGAGCGCTCGCTGGACGGCGGCTAAGAGGTCGTAGCGACCCTAGCCCGCGGTGGGCGTCTCCTCACCACTTTGGGGATAGTCAGTTATCTGAGCCCGACAAATACAATAGGAAAAGAAAACTTTAAATAATGACTCATATTCTTTTATAATTAAATATGTTACTTAAGTAGAGTAATCTCTTCTGTAGAGTAAGAGCTTTGATCTCATAAGCATAGGACATATTATTTAAACTTTTCTTTTTATTAAATTTATGTAATAATTTAATTTTAAGATGCCCGAAAATGGTGGTGTAGCCACAAAAAATAATTTGTGGGTAGACCAAAAATATTATGACTACGAATGGCCAACAACCATTCTCCCAATATAATTACTCTGTTCACAGGAATCTCAGTGCACTGAGACAATGACATGAGTAAAAAACATAGAAAAGCCATTTAACGGTCTCGTTGGTTCAATGAGACTTGTAATTCCGACCCGAGTCCGGAAATAATGCTTTTATTAATGACCCATTCATAAAAATAATCCTGCGAACCATGGCCTCGGATGCCTTGTGACTCTAAGAGGATTAGCAGAGATTTTCCCGTCCTGTGGCTTCCCGTCGACTGTAGAACTGCGTCGGGTGCTTACACCTACCCTAGATCCCTTGTTTTGTCCGCTTTTGAAAGGGGACAGGAGCTTCTTTTGTGGGAACGGTCCCATGTTCGTAATTGGAGTCGGCATTATTGGAAATTGGGATATTTATGTCTAACATTCCTTAATTAGCGTCTAGCGAGTTGGTTTTAAATTTTTCAATGGTGTACAAAACTACCTCATAAAACTACAACTTACCTAAATTAACAAGATTAACGTTACCTTATAAGTTAGATATAGTTATTAGTTTCCCTCTATTACATCACACAAATCAAAATTATGAAAAAAAAAATTCACAAAAATAATAAATTGATAGGTATAATACAACATTGTATTATAATATTACGGGTAACATAATGTTGTAGTTCGAGGAGTCATTTGCAATTAGAAATTATCGATCTAACGATAGCTCAAGTTAGAGAACCTTAACTGAGTGGCTTACCTTACCAGATACTGATCAGACTTTGTCTCCTACCTGTGGCAATAATGATGGATAGAGAGTGTTTAGGAGACCTTTCATAATCTTTTCATCCTTGTAATAATTCCTATATTTCCTTTATATTTTCATTTCAAATCATTTACGTTTTTTGTTGCATTGATTCCACTGTGCAGTGTCCTGGGTCCCGTCCTCTATAACCTATACACCACTGATGTCCCCTCTACCCCCAATACCTTCTTGGCCACATTTGCAGATGACACTACAGTCTGGTCATCCCACCCAGACCCCGACATAGCATCCCATAACCTTCAAAAACACCTTGACGAGATCGAGTACTGGTGCAACCAATGGCGGATCAAAGTTAATGAAGCAAAATGTTCCCACATCACCTTCACCCTTTGTCGCAAGTGTTATCCACTAGTTTATTTTAATTCTATTCCTCTCCCTGTATCCGAGACAGTACGGTACATAGGCTTCCATCTCGACAAACGACTGACCTGGAACCCACATACGAGACTAAAAAGACAAGAACTAAACTGACGCTTTGGACAACTGTACATACTTCAAAGGACATCCAATCCTTTCAATCATTAGTCCTGAGAACAATAGTAAATTCCCCTTTTCGGGTGTCTTGATCACGTCGGGGTCACCAATTGCCGGGGGGGGGGGGGTACTAGGGGAGTGCCTAATCACTCTAGCCCTGGTGACAAGTGCGGATTGTTGTAGTTAATAACATGGACCATGTTCCATGTAGGCGTTAATATCTGACTCAATTTATTGATAGGGATGTGTCCCGACAATACACTGTGTTCATAAGAGAGGTTCAGAGGTTCATAAACAATAAGACCAGTTTTCAGAGTTGGGGCGGGAGATCGGCAGCGTAATAGTACAAGTCGTCAGAGGGTCTGCTAGAGACTGTGAGGCAAGGAGCCGGTGCAGAGGTGTGGCAGAGAGAGTGTAGACCAGTGGAAGGCTGAGTAGACTTACTCCCAGGGCCCCGGGGCCCTGGCGTATCGCGACGAGTGATAGTGGCTGTCTAGATGAGGGGCCTGGGAAAGAGTGTCTGCCTACCAGGGCCAAGCGGCCCTGGCGTAAAGCGACCAAGTAATGCGGCTGAGGAGACTAGGAAAAAGAGTGGTTTTCCAGGGCGAACAACCTTGGTTTTAAACATTACTTCCCCTTCCTACCGGAAGGAGGAGCCTAGCTTGAACGGGGTATGTTTATGATGTCACACCTGCCGAGTACGTGCCCCTCGTCCCCTAAAGAACTGTTTATTGGCATGGCTTTTAGATTTTATGATCGCCGGAAAGTGACTGAAGGTCTGCTCGGGTCTATTTTATTAGGGGCCTGGTGGCTTACCCTCTCAGGTTTTATTGCTGTCCTTCGACCCTCTGTTACTTGTTTCACGACTACCGACCTCTCTATGATTTATTACAAGAAGTTTACAAAGATTTGCATTTATATTATAATACATTAGTTGCACCAGAGTATAGGGTAATTTACATGTATGGTTAGCGCTCACTACACCCTTTATTACGTCAGGAACAAAACCCTTCATAACGATCTTAATATACCCTACATTCTTGAACTCATCCCTTCCAAGTTTATGAAAATTCACATTAGCATTTCCAACCACCCTAATCCTGTAGCCCAGTCATGCACTGCACCACTCATCCTTATAATCCTCCTCGAAGACTAAAACGGCAGTGGCCTCGTGACCTGCTATAAGCGCGTTACAGTAGGAGTCCTGGCAATGGTCAGTTTCTCTAATCATGTCCTGAGCGTCTGTGGCTCTCGCGCTCTTGGTCAGCCTCCACTGGCTCGTATCTGGTGACGCAGCTGACGGAGGAGCGTGGGGGACTTCCTAAGACTCCGCTTCCTCTTTCGTATTCGAGGGAGGTGACAAACATGTGGATTTGGGAGGCCTCTGGGCTGTCTGTAAATATTGTATGAATGAGCGAGTGAATGATGAATAGTAAATATGGTATGAATGAGAGCATTTATCTGAATTACTTATTGCCTGATAAGGCAGATTGTAATTTTAGTACAATAAAGGATTAATAAGATTAAGTTGCCTTGATGTTTTAGCTGCTGGTTCATTTTAATCATCGCTTACGTACATAGGCCCTTTTTTATTTATAAATTTATCATTTGAGTATTATTTATTTATTTTTTGTTGGCTAGACATTCCTATTTGTTATTCTTAGGGGAAAATGTCCCAGGATGTGTTTTTTATTTCGTTTTGAAAACTTTGAATAATTCATTCGTATCTGGATACCAGATATTTGAATATAATGCACTGAATGACTATATTTTCATTAACTAGATGATACATCTCTCTAATAATAGGGAAGCATGGTTTTTATTTGTAGGTGGAGCTACTGAAATAAAATAAATAAATTGTACTGAATTATAGCTACAAAACAGTTTTATTTCATATTTACATAAAGGATGTAGAATTGAAGTATTCAGAACTGTATGAGAAAGGGAGCAACAGTAGCTGGAAACCATTATAATGGCGGTTATGAATTTTTGACTCTCCGAGTAATGGCCCCCTTCCACTTCTGGTGGAAGGTGGAAAAATTGCTGAAATTCCGCCTACCTACCGCTTTTCTCCACCTCCGTCCACCGTGGAAGTCGTTTTATTTACCTGTATCTTTTATATCGGTTAAGGATTCGTTTTCTTTTATAGCGTTCCCCTTTTTTTTTAGTGTCTGCTTATTGCAACAGGGGTATAGGGGGTGCGGTGGGGTAGAAAAAACCTTCAACTGTGCCTTACATAAAAAGAGGATAAAGAAAACATTTCGAACATCTTTGGAAATTCAGGCCAAGTTCAAATACGGTTTTTATGAACTCTGGTATTGTATTTTCTGGAGAAAAGCGTTGAATCGCGTGCAAATATCTACTTCCTCTCCAACGTAATAAACGTAATTAGCATCATCTTAGCATAGCATATACAAGGCATTAGTATTGATAACATAATGATAAATGAATGATTGTCATAACGTGCTTATTGTCTGGTGTTTATTTTGTACATAGCTGCATACCTAAATTTTATTCCAAATTCTGTGAAATGCACAACCAATCGACTTTTAATAACATTCAAATTATAATTAACACGTCTAGTGTAATATAATTAGGATCCGATATTATTAAGAACCTATTATTGCAGTATAAAAACTATTATGAAATAACACAGTTAGACATTGTAAAATTACTTCACTTAGCTCAAGGCCGTGATGTACCGTGATCTCCTATCTGTGGTAATTAATGTGTGGAAACATTTTTTTAGTGAAACACGTTAGGATGCAAGGAGTTAAGCACTAAAAGAGGATTACAAACTTTTGATATTAGCAAACAACAATCAAACGTCACAAAAAAATAGCTGGCACTGAGAGTACACCACGTGTTGCTAAGATGGCCCCCTGAATAGTTATGCTCAAAAAGCCCCGCGCTGGCCAATGAGAGAGCTAAGATTCAAAAACATATGGTTATATGCCCTATCGACTGATATGAAACAAAACCTCCATGTGTGTTAGGACAATATTTTCAAAACGAACCAAACATTTGTTATATTTTAAACCGAGGCGTTATTAGCATAAGCATGTTACGACATTGACCATTCAATCAATGTTTTATTTATATACTAAACTGTTTAAAATACAATACAAAACAATAAGTTATTTGTTTACGAATTTAAATCAGTATTTACAGAATGACTATCTCCCCTTTAAACTTTGTCGGAGGGGGGCGTGAATATACAAACGTGAAATACATTTGCAAACATAGTGTGTTTTTTATTGTTTATTTTGTGCCAGGTGTTTATAGGACTCGATCAGTACTATGTACTGAGGCTCATATGTATATGAATCATTCACATATATGGAAGATTAGCAAGGTAGTGCTGCATACAATAATATGTTTATTTCCCTTTCATAATAATACCGGACCAGACGGATAAATAGCGACCAATTTGCAATGTAATGTTATTGAGGAGGAAGCGGACGCACAACAGCGGCTGTTAGAGAGGTGTCGCTGTAGCCATTCCCATGCAAATGCTCCCCCCTCTTTATCTGTGATGAAATTAAGGGCCAGCTAAACCGACCATTGTTATCCCTTCTGTAGGGACCAATTCTGCGTGACCCAGGGGGTAAAGGCTTACTTTTCGATACCTGGTACCAAGGGTTTCCCGTTCTAAAGGGAGGTAGAAAGTATTTCTCCACACAATTTTACTTTACAAAAATTTCTAACGCTTTTGCTAGCTTACATTGCTGTTTTCAAGGCCAGACAAAATGCTAAAATAAAAATAGTTATACCATAATCAAGGTATATCTATGTCTAAAAGAAAAAGTACCATCAAATTCAATGCATATATAAAAAAAAAAATATTTGGAGAAACTGATATAAAACATTTTATAAGTGAATTAGCATTCGTAGCGACCGCTAATTACATAAGTTAAATCACCATATACTCTAGTGCATATATATTGTAAGTAAAAGTAAAATAACATGAACTAAATGTATTATAATTAAATGTAAATCATTGTAAAAGGTTAAGCAATAAAACGCGGCGGCTAAACAGTCATAAACGGAAAGGGTCGCCAGCAAACAGTCATAAACCTGAAAGGGTCACCACCTGGCAGACATATAAAGCCATAAACTTAGCGACACTTTTAGGCCCACCGATCACGCACCTCGTGACAGGTGTGCGCGGGAACCACCACCGAATTAGACCCTCGCAGCCTCCCGGCAGGGAGTAGGGACGATATTTAACCCAGGGCTTCTGGCCCTGTAGTCCAGTCTCTCCTTATCCGCCTCTGAGTCTATCGCGGCCTTTACTCGGTGACGCCTTACGCCAGGGCTCCTGGCCCTGGAAGTCAGTCTCTTAGTCTCCTCGCCAGTCTCCTTGCAGACTCTCTGACGACCTGTACCCGTGATGCTTGTTTAGTTTCCACTCGAACTCTGAAAACTTACCTTATTCTTTACGAAACCTCTCTACCTCTTCTCTTGACAATAGTGCATTATCGGGGCACATACCTATCATAAATGGAGTCAGATAGTAACGCCGTCCTGTAACGATTGTCCAGGTTATTAACTCGAACAATCCGCACTTGTCACCAGGGCTAGGGTGATCAGGCACCTCCCTAGTAACGCCCAACAGCATTATTAAAAACAGTTAAAGGAAAAATATTTATTCCAGATTCATGTCTCCTATGAAAAACATCAATGCGTTAATAAATAAATCCAACGGTCTGACAAAAAAAAAAAAACAATCCATCACATGAGTAGGCGATAAATAAAATAATAATAATAAAAAAAATAAAGGCTATACACCTAATTAAAACATCCACGAATCGATTTAAATGTAAAAACACATTAAATTATATTGAAATAAAAATAAAATATGGAAGAATAACAATGAAAATAAAGATGAAATACCAGGATTTATCTCAAGAATTAAATGGGTAGAATTAGTTATGGGATTTCCCCCATCAACCTGCAATGGCTTGTATGCAATACGGATGCTTGATACTCTTCACTATTTTATTTAACAAGATTTTTTTTAAAATTCAGCAACATTAGGCAATTTTATCCTAACCATTTAAGTCCTTTAGGCAGTTAGATATAACCACAGTATTCCGAGGAATTAATGAAATGAAAATGATAATTGTGTATACGACTATACAATGTCTTATCTTATGTTAGGAACGACTGCAAGATTAAACAAATTTTTATCTCATTAGAGCCTTATTAAATAAAGGAAAAACTGTTTTATACAGAATAAATACGTTTGAGACCAGCAAACCTTTATTTTTTCTACTCCCTAGAGGTAGTGTTTTAATTTAAGTTCTTAAATTATTACTGATTTAGTTCCCCTATTCAGTATTTTACTCCTTATCGAAGCTGGGCTATAAACCTTACTGCTATTGTTGCGAAGAATAAATTAAGTCGAGAAAGGGTTGTAATTTTAGCTTGTTATAATCTCGATTTTTTTTTCCTTTCAACTCATTATTGGACAAGGAGAAGAGGTGAACTAACCTGCAATCTTCTTGAAGTGTTAAAAGGGAGATTTGTCACGAAAATTTCATAAACCAGAAGAACTAAAAATAAAAAAAATAATCAGATTACAAAAGTTCTTTGGGAGAATTTTTAGCGTTTTATTCTTTCATTTTTTTTTTCGGGACTTTCTCTTGTTCTGCATATTTATTAGATCATCTAATTCCGTTTTTCGCCGGAAACTTTTAATTTTTCCATTTCGTGTTGCATCTCTTCTGATTAATAAACCCTGTTTCGGTGAGGAGTCGCCAAATTTATAATTCACCAAAACGAATAAGTCAGGGAATAATAGGTAACGGACATGCAGTGTGGAAATATCAATCGTTCGAAAATGTCAGGTCACACATGGAGTAATTGTTAACACGTTATGGATCTAGTGGAATTATTAAGTGGTACGTTAAAAACACGAATTACTTACTACAATAATTATATAGTATATATTAAATATTTTTATCTGAGGCTTCATAAAGCGCACACCCACCACAATATAGATAATACAAGTTTTAATTTATAATATTATTTTATATTTCATAACGTAATCCCGAACAAAATTGAGAAACTACCATTTATATTCAGATTCTTTCATGGGCTAACTGAAAATAACAATAAAAAACAACGTCATTATTAAAAACCATATTGCTAAGAAACTAATGATATAATCTGCTTAACTCCGCAACCTGATCCAAGAAGCTACTTAACTTTGAAAATCTTTATATATCTTTATACGTTTAGTGTAAAAACTTTATGTTTTTGAATGTCTATGAAATTTTTTTCTAAATATTGTCTTAAAGAGTCCTTAAAATTTATAGAAAATCAGGACTATATATCGTAAATACTTTCTGATCTGATACTTGTGGAATTCCTTTGTTTCGGTTTTTGTATTTTAACTAACAAAATCACGGGTAGATGGGCCCACCACCCCTCCCACATCGATGGCAACAGACTGTCGGGGAAAGATTAGGTTAAGAATTAGTATGTAAGTTAGTTTTAAGTTTGATCAAAAAGGTGAGCCCCATCACCTTTATTAGTCAGTTTAGTCCAGTCACGTATAATGTGTATCATTATACTTGTTTATTCATTATATAATTTTTATGAAATAACAAAACCTGTATATAATGTAGCGACGCTACAGGAAATACAAAATAATCTGTAAATAGATTCGCCTGAGGATCTATAATTATATATAGATCTGTAAATTTAAAGGGGCTATGAAAGAAAGAAAAAAAGGGGTATAAATATACCCCTTGCAGTATACACATATATATACATTTATCACGTTATGGATATAGTGGAATTATTAAGTGGTACGTTAAAAACACGAATTACTTACTAGAATAATTATATAGTATATATTAACCATTTTTATCTGAGGCTTTATCAAGCGCACTCCCGCCACAATATAGATAGTCCAAGTTTTAATTTATAATATTATTTTATATTTCATAACGTAATCCCGAACAAAATTGAGAAACTACCATTTATATTCAGATTCTTTCATGGGCTAACTGAAAATAACAATAAAAAACAACGCCATTTTTAGAAACCACATTGCTAAGAAACTGTAGCCAAGGAAGTAGGGCATTTAGGCTTCCATCGATAAAAGGCTGACATGGAACCTACACACAAGGCTAAAAAGACAAGAACTAAACAGACGCTTTGAACAACAGTATAGACTACTTCAAAGGGCATCCTATCTCTCAATAGAAAACAAATTACTAATCTACAAAGTTATACTTAAGGCAACTGGACATACGGAATAGGGCTAGGGAATAGGGACAGCTAAAAAGTCGAACATCAACCGTATCCAATACTTTCAATCAAAATCCATGAGAACAATAGTTAATGTCCCTTATATCAGCAACAAAACCCATAACGATCTTAATATAACCTACATTCTTGAACTAATATCTTTCAAGTTCATGAAATTCTATCTATCAGAGCACAGTCATTACACTCCGCACCACATATCGCAATAATCCTCCTCGGATATTAAAGCGGCAGTGGCCTCGTGACCTGCTATATTTTATAAACTTTTACGTATTAATTAAAAACTCATTGACTACCCCACTATGCACAATCATATTTAACACTCACGATCTTTCTTCGTTATCAGGAGCTCTTGCAGACACGCGTACTATGTCGAAACAGTATGGATAGTTAAATAATCTTTGCAGAGGAGAGTATTTTAAAAGAAAAGAAAGAAAAGCTTTAATATGAAGTACAAGTATTAAGAGTCCCGGAGAACAAGTGTGGTGTGGGGCTAAAGGGGAGACAAATATGTATAAGAGAAGGGTAGTTCCGGGGATAGGGGGATGGGTCTAGGAAGGAATGCGGTCGCTCACTTAAAAAATAACAGGAAACACCAGTGACTTCCATCAAGTCACGAGGCAGGTATTCACTAGACGGGACTTGCTTCTACTTTTAGCATTATGTATAATATTAGCATTACAATATTCTTAGCATTGTATAACTGATGAATAAACTTGATGAATACATGACAATTTTTTTTCATCAACTCCCAAAACCGATTTCCCAAAAAAAATATTCAATTCATTTATATACTCACGGCTGAGAATGAACTGACATGAGTATTTTATATCATTTTATTGAGAAATAAATAAGCCTGATAGTTAAAAGTTGCGATACACAAACAAAAATAATCGTTGTATATAAATCTCAATTTCGGCAGAAAGTGGCAGAAAACGTCGCTAAAAACAATATTTTTCACAATTAGTAACCCAGTCTGAACGATTCCCTTTGCCTTTGAAGGGCTCACATGCGGTAGATTCTAATAATCTTGAGTGGAAATATAGTTTATTGAAGGAGGGATGGGATTGGCATAGGAGTTTGTGTTAACTTTAATTAGACGCCCCACTGAACTAATTCGATACACTAGCAGAGCCGCCAGCTGCGCTGAAGTTATAGGACGCAGGCGGGCTCCAGTTTGCACTGTTCCAGCTAACTTAATCCCCTTGTCACTGGGTGCATTGTCTGTACACCCACCCGTGGCAGGGGTGTCCCGCCCTTACTTTGTTTTTGTCTATTATGACCGTTGAAAGTTTATCTATTACAGTTTGTAGTCAGTTATGGTATATTATATATGTATATAATGCAATCGTTGTAGTCTAATAACCCACCAATTTAGTCTGATACACTTACGTTTTCAATTATTCTAGTTAATCAATGGAACATGGTTTATTTGTTCATCTAAGCTTCCCCATGACACTTGGAATCATTTATATCATTATTGTAACATCTATTTCTCGAAACAAAGTCCTATACTTCTGCGTTGTATCTTTGCTTTCAATTTCCTCTGTTACAGAGAGAACTAACTTTACAAATCATTGTAGATCCATGTCTTCCGCTGTAGAGGTGGTCTAGGTTGGTGAACCGTAGGAGAGCAGATCTCCTATTTGTGTTTTAGATAGAAGCACCTTGGTTCGCCTGAATACGAGTTTACCTGCAATGAGGTTCACCAGCCCATAAAAATCCTTCTTTTAGTTTTCCCAGAGGTCTTATGATCACGCGTTACTTGCGATCCAAAATAATTAAATTTGGAACACCAGTCCAAACACATGGGGTCTGGCCATAGAGATCCTATTATAATGTTACAATAATTTAGAAACCCTACTGTCTGTATATGATATTTCAGTGAAAATCCATGTAAATATTTTGAACTTATAAAAATAATACTACTTAGCTTATAAAACAAAACCCTAACTAAGTAATAAAATAAACCAACGTAACTACTACCTGAAAATTTTAATATCTAATGAGAACCATCTAAAAACTAACCAACTTTTCAGGGTGGAAGTACTTCCTGAGTAAGCCATCTCGATCGGCAAACAATCCCTTTATGGCCCCATATAGTTTTTTCAGCTGCGCCAACCTAGACCTGCGGTCCATCAAGGCGTCTTTTTTTATAAAAGGTTCTAGATTCACATAAAAGTTGTAGTGGCATACCGTATATGCTGAATCGAGGCTTAAGAGCATAGGATAATAACAAGCGTGTTTAACGGGGTAGTATCAATGGAGATGGGAAATCTACCTTGTGTAATGGGGGTAGTATTTATTTAATGAGTATCTCCCATCTTCAATTCATTTCAATACAACGTGTATGCTTTTTTATTTACAATGACAAAAATAAAGATCATCTATCACAGTCGTGAAAATCTAGACTGGGGGACACTCCCTTCATTCCATTCTCAATGCTTCCTTAGCTTTTAAAGAAGCAATTAAATGACTGGGTCATGACATAAATGAAGAAATGGCCAAGTAAATGTTGTCTGAAGAAACCCCTAAACGAATAGGACCTCTATGGCCGAACCCCATGTGCTCGAACAGGTGTCCAAATTTAATTATTTTGGTTCGCAAGTAACGCGTGATCATAAGACCTCTGGGGAAACTAAAAGAAGGATTTTTATGGACTGTTGAACCTCATTGCAGGTGAATTCGTGTTCAGGCGAACCAAGGTTCCTCTATCTAAAGCACTAATACGAGCTCTGCTCTCGAAAGACATGGGTCTACAATGATTAGTAAAAAAAAGTTAGTTCTCTTTGTAACAGAGGAAATTGAAAGCAAAGATACAACGCAAGAAGTCTAGGAATTTGTTTGGAGAAATAGATGTTACAATAATGATAAAATTGAGAAGCTTTTGATTGCCCTTCATATTGTCATTGTCATATGGTCATGACTCATGGAAATGACAATGAAGACCCGTTTGACACAATGAAATTCAGTGATGCAAGGCACTTATCGGCATCAGTTTTATACATAAAGCATACAAAAAAAGAATTATTATTTCAAAGCTAATAGTAAAGAATGTTTTAAAGCTCTGTTAAAAATGAGATATATACACGACAAGGGCTTTGTTGTACTGATTTTTTTATTAATGATAGTCACATGACCGTCATTTGGTCAAGTTGATGGAACAGAAACGTATATGAACGTCTAGTAGGCTTAACAACACCACAGTTGTCTAATTGCGTGGGATCAACGCAATGTTTGCATCAAATACAGTAAAGCGTTTTTCGTATATGAAGACGACAGGCCCTCAAGCGGTGTTTGTTTTTGTTGTTTTTTCTTCAACAATACCAGACGTTAAACAATAATTCAACTTAAACATTAATCTAACAAGTAACAATTACAATGTTTCCTTAACATAAACATGTAACAAGACGCCAACGAATCGGAGGTAATTGGGGCAATTGAAAGATGAAAGGGGAACCTGAGGCTTTATAGCCGTTATGGCGTCACCTTTCATAACAGTGATAGCGACACCTGTTAATTATACCTGTGATAGGGAGCTGCTAGCGTTATTGTATATAGCGGCCCTCGGTTCACCGTAACCGGAGAAGCTCGGCTGCGATTCAATCACGGTACTTACAGCTACTAGCGGGCCGGATCTGCTTGGCTTCATCAATATCTCCTTTGACGGCCGTTCTCGATCAAACAGTTCAATAACTAAGGTGCATCATATTGATTTAATAATATTGTTTGGTAATATATACAGATAGTCAAATTTGAACACACCTTCAGAAGAAGTTGAAAATAGTACGTAGGACTTACTACTCTCTCCAGCATCTCATCACAAGCCCGGCTATATCCCTTCGGCTGAAGCTGTTAATATATAAGAGCGTCCTGAGGCCAGCTCTACTGTTTGGGACACCACTCTTCCGATTCCTACACACTAGCACAATAACTCGACTCCAGAGAGCTTCCAGTCACCAGTGGACTCTCACCACTGTACCGCAACTATCAACCTCTACCGAGGCTTCCCACACTCCTTAATTCCCTCACACCACCTTCAAGCAGGTACTCCTAGTGCAAGGATCCGCACAACCCAAATATCCCTTTATTTTTCCCTCATCCTTAATCTTAAAATTAGAGAGCTAAGAAAAAAAAAATAAAAGAAAAAAATACAGATAGTAACTGGAGTTTTTGAATCACATTTTAAAACTTTAGCTCATTTTTTACTATAAGAGGTGCCTGTCAAACATTTTCCCTTGTTTCCGTTCTATACTTTAGCATTGAAAATAACAGCCAACTGTGTAGAAACACTTGTTTGGTACAATGGAATTCAGCAACGGTATCAGCTGTATAAATAAAGCATATAAAATAAGAATTATTATTTTAAAGCTAATACTAAAGAATATTTTAAAGTTCCGTTAAGAATGAAATATAGCCCCGACTATAGGGCATTGTCGTATTGATTTCTTTATTAATGGTCTTAAATTCACCTTAACACGATATTTTTCTTTGACATCTAAAAGGGCAAAAGTGTATTCAACTAAGAAAATCGCAGTCAAATGGAAGAAACGACCTTCAAAGGGTTTGTGTTAGAAAATATTATTTATGCATTAAAATATGTATTTAACTACTTCTGATACAAAAAAATGTCACTTATTGTGTTAATTAATAACCAAGAATTTTCGTTTTTCTTGCTTAAGTATTTCTAGAAGTTAATGAAGCAAAATGTTCCCAAATTACCTTCACCCTCCGTCGCAAGTCTTGCCCAATAGTTTATTTTAATTTCATTCCTCTCCCTGCATCCGAGTTAGTACGGTACTTAGGCTTCCATCTCGACAAAAGACTGACATAGAAGCTACACACGAGGCTAAAAGATAAGAACTAAACAGACACTTTGGACAACTGTAGAGACTACTTCAAAGGACATCCCATCTCTCAATAGACAATAAATTACTAATCTACAAAGGTATACTTAAGACAATCTGGACATACGGAATAGAGCTATGGGGACAGCAAAAAAGTCAAACATCAACCGTATCCAATCCTTTCAATCAAATGTCCTGAGAACAATAGTAAATGCCCCTTATTACGTCTGCAACAAAACCCTTCATAACGATCTTAATGTACCCTACATTCTTGAACTCATCCCTTTCAAGTTCATGAAATTCCATAATAACCTATCCAACCACCCTATTCCCGTAGCACAGTCATTGCACTGCTCCAATCATCCCTATAATCCTCCTCGGAGACTGAAACGGCAGTGGCTTCGTGACTTACTATAAATGCGTGGCAGTGGGAGTCCTGGCAATGGCCAGTTTCTCCAATTATATCCTGAGCGTCTGCGGCTCTCACGCTCATCCTCTTTTACGTCATCCTCCGCTGGCTCTTATCCACTGACGTGGCTGACGAAGGAGTGTGGGGGACTTCCCAAGACTTCGCTTCCTCTTTTGCACGCGAGGGAGGTGACACATATGTGGACTTGGGGGGCCTCTGGGCTGTTTGTGTATATAGTATGAATGAACTCACTATAAATATTAGCGGGGACTGGTACTGTCCAATAATCCCCTTGACGTTAAATATATGTCTGGTATTATAGGGAATAAGTGCCGGGATAGTAAAGATATTAATATTATTATAAAGCTTACAGAACTAATAAAAAAATCGGTTCGTTGGAATGTTAAGATTCGAATGAAAAAAACTAATAGATATATTTATTTTTTATTACTCAGTGAGAACGTCCAGAGACGGTTGAGAAAGTAATTCCTTCAAGTCAATTTACCCTTTCGAGAAACCCTTCTGAATTTAATCAGAAAATGAGATATTGAAAAAGAAAACACTCAGAAAAGAAAACGTGGCAAAAACATCTCGATAAGGTACTGATGGAAATGTAAAAAGAAAGAGAATTAAGTTTGATGGATCGAGGCGCTAGGCTGTAGGATATTTTCTTAAGTTGTTTTTTCTCTCATTTTAACAGTTCTTATAGTGATTCCCTTATTTATCACTTCTGTAGGTCTGACAAAATCACTCCGTATAAACACATTTCAAAAATATAATAGTGAAAATTTTATTTTGTATTTATTAATACGCTTCCAAATGTATGCCTGCAATGAATGAGTAAATACACTGCAGAACACTCTAGGGAAAGTAAGACACGAGAATTCACTCGTGAGACGTTCTCTCAGATCTCAAATTTTTGCAATTTTTATCAAATAATGAACTCTTAAATGCCGGATGAAATAAATATAGTTTTTAATAATGGTAACAGAATAAGTATAAGGATTTAATAAACTAACAATAAATATATTAATGAATAAACCACAAACACAATTTAACAAAAATATAGTTGATAGTTAATTGAACTTTGGTGACATAAAATTGAAAACAATGAAAAGATAACACATTTCGGGCACGTGTAATTAGTTTGTGAGGAGAAAATAGACATACTGCATTTTCCGCTCAGTTTCTTTCGTTTTTTATTTTTCACTCGTGGAAAAAACTCACAGAAACCTTCTCTCTTGTAATCTCTTTTCGGAAATCGGCTCATCTTCAAGTTCACAAAGTTCACATGGGAGATTTAGTATCGAGGACTCATTATAAAAAGGTCCAACAAAAATAAAATAAAAAATCGTACCAATACGTACAATAAAGGATATATATATATATAAATAATATTAGGAAACGCAATAGATAAAATACCATAATTGGAGAAATACAGTTTGGCATATAATATTTCGCCCATAGGAATAAAATATGGCTAAATGGATAAAATAAATACAGTCAAGAACAAACAACAGATGCTTTACTTTTTAGTGTACAGTTAAAATTTTTCATGATATTCTGGATAAATAATAAATGAACAAGGTAAAATGAAGGTTTTTCTGTTTAGCTTGATGCTAATTACACATTTTTCAGACGAGAAGTGGTTATATCCACAAGTAGTAGAAGAGGAAGGTCCCTAATTAATGCACTTTTTACCACTTACTCGTTTCTATTCAGAAAACTGCAAACTGTGCAGTCTAGTTGAATATCATTGCTCAAACTTTTATTAGTATGCGCTATGGTTGTAACATTGTGCGATAATACCTGCAACTTTATGAGGCGCATGGATGTATCGCTAATCATGTGAATGTCGGCGAAATCGGGGTGTTTTTATTAACACGTACTTTGCAATGGTTACATAATTTTCAACAAAAAAAAATAACCAAACGAATAAAAATTCAAATTGCGGTAGCTACAAAAATATGACGTGACACTCGCTATGCGAGAATCTCTCATGTTACCTACTTTTTTCACAAAATGTCTCTTAGACAACTACTGAGGATGACGAAACATCATACTTATTAATGTTTGGTGTTCTGCTCAAATTAAAGTTTCTGCAATCACTACTATTCTATACAAACCCTATCTTGATTAGCCTGGGTCTTTCAGGTGTCGGAAATTAAAGCAAGTAATGTGTATTTGGTCTTGTGTGATACTCACATATCTTCCGTTATCTTAATTATATCGCCTAATTGAATTGATATTGATCTTAACATTCCTAGACTTCTCTACTTCGAGTTAGGGTGGTTCTTCCAGTTCTGTCGTCAATATTTCCTTGGTTCGTATATTTTCCTACCATCACTCCCCCTGGCATAGAATATATTTTATGCGTGGAGTATTTGTTATATGCAGTATTTGTTGAAAGAGCAAAGCGTGGCCAATTTGAGCAGGTGTTATCGGTGCTGTGTTGTTTCTTGAAATAAAAAACCAAGCCAAGCAAGTCAGAATCTATAATTGTCCCAAAGCGCCGGTCAAATCTTCACTGCCTTTTCAAAAACTCAGCGCGCGTCCCGTCGATAGAGGCATCCTAATAGCTTGGTTTTAACATTTATTAATTATTAGGCCGCTTTTCATTAGAAATTATTCTAATCTGATGACATACCTTTTTGAATGTAACCACCGAATACGCTCCTACAACTTTTTTTTTCTTTATTTTAAGTTTTAAAGATAAAAAAAACTTTATTCATAATTTAATTTACAATTAAAATCGATTTTACATTTTCCAGTATCCTTCCCTATGAAATGTATTCACGAACTCTTAATCATTATAAAAAAATAAAATAAAAACCTACTCAAGAAAAAAACAAACAACAAACTGTTTGCTAATTAAATAAGACTGTTTACAACATAATACAAATATCAACAAGTCAAATTAATATATTATTATAGATTTTTATTGACACACCAGAAGTCCTTTTTGGGGCTTACGCCACCCTAAAATGTAACATATTTCGAACTCAGATTGTGAAAACTCTATTCTAAACCGAAATTTAAATTTTGTTTAGCTCCTTTATGAATGTTTCTTTTGAGAAAATTTTAGCAGTAATTACCAATATCCCGAATTAGTGGGTTTTCAGAAGCTATTGTTTTGTTTAAATATATTTTAGTTTGAGAAAGGACAAATTCTTAGATTGTGGGGAGTTGTAATTCGTTGAGAGTAGTGGTTATTTTTGGGTAGCAAGAGTAGATACTGATAATACGCATTCCTAGGTTTTGTATTCTTTCAAATTTACTGTAGTTATTTTTGCAACTGGTTGTCCATGCTGGTGAAGGTAGGTTAAGAATGATCGGATGACTGATTTATAGAGCATAACTTTATTTATTGGGACGTAACTGGGATTTGCTATAGTACATGACACATACGTTTTAAATAAATTTTTGCTTTGTCAGCTTTCCTGTTGATATTTTTTGTAATGAAATAAATAATGTCAAATAATAATATAATATAATGTCAAAATAAATACATTTTGTCTTTTGACCTTCATATCCCTTTCCATAAGACTACTGATCACACTCTCTTGAATTCTCTTCCTTAAATCACCTTCTCAATCCCTGCTATCCTCATAGGAATACTTTGCAATTCAGAAAGACTGTTGAATTGGAAATTATATGTTCGTATTTTATATTACTGCATACACATATTTGTTTAAATTAAAGTATTCATTTTTTCACCATACTGCATTTATTTATGTCCTGTGATATTTCATTTTTTTTATTGTTAGACATAATTTATTCATTTCTACTGTATTATTATTCATAATGGACACTAATATTTTTTCTTTGTTCATTATATTTTGAATATCGGGTAGTACGCCATTAGTTGTATATTTCACGCGGGCCCGTCCTTCTTTGTCTAAATGTTTAATTCATTTCCTCCCAACATTGTTTCTTCAAACCTAAAGATTTAATAGAGGTTTCTCGAAATCCCAAGGTAGAAGTCGAACTGACTTCGTGTTCCGAAAGAAAATACTGTGATCATGCGACACGACTTCCAACGTCACGCCACTACTGCCTCTAGCCATTCGCACGATTTAACTCAATCGAGAGTAACTTATTCCATTTGCCTTGAATAAGGTATTTTCATCGTGAGTTTTGTAAACATGTTTGAAATATGTACATAGTGAATGCATTTACTATGACAGAACTGGTATCAAAGTACACATTATTTTAATTTATCTAAAAAATATCTACAGGCCAATTTAAAATGCATGAAAAACGTTTACTAATCAAGAAATGTATGTCCTATATATTGTTTATCAATTTAGTTAAAATCCTTGACTGTCCATTTGATATTTAATAAAGTAAACTGATGACAGAATTGGTATCAAAGTACACATCATTTTAATTTATCTAAAAAATATCTACAGGCCAATTTAAAATGCATGAAAAACGTTTACTAATCAAGAAATGTATGTCCTATATAATGTTTATCAATATAGTTTAAAGTAAAATCCTTGACTTTCAATTTTTATATTTAATAAAGCAAACTGAAGTTATAAACATTTTTAGAGTTAATTACAGCTCTATGCCCGTTATAAACATCTAAAAAGCACACTTATATTGTTTTAATCATTCCCGTAAATCTCTCCGGGCACTGCGAGTCACAAGAAGTCATCCCACCAGAGCAGACTGATTTCACCACAGGCTTAAGCGCGAACAACAACCTGGTGAGATTGCAACACCACGTCGCATCGAACGTCCGGAGCAACAGAGCTACCGCTATGATTTCTCTGGACTGTTCGAAAGATTTCGACTCTGTGGACCACTACATCCTACTCCCACGTCTGAGGGAATACGAATTCTCGGATCAGCTGCAGAACCTGATAAGATTCTACCTTACAGGCAGAACTTTTTCGGTTCGTATAGGCACTACGTCTACGACCCGAAGAAACTACTCTGCCGGTGTCCCCCAAAGATCGGTGCTAGGCCCCTTGCTGTTCACCATCTACACCGCCCACATCGTGGAAGCCTCGTACCCTAACTGCGAGGTATTGGCGTATGCGGACGACGTAGGTGTTTACAGCAATAGCATCAATCCCTCCAGAGCCCTGAAATTCGCTGAGAGCACCAGTCAACACATTGCTGTGAAACTCAACGCCGTCAATATCAAAGCCAACCCGGCCAAGACGCAAGGAATTATATTTAGTTACAAATCAGGACATAAGAAACTACCAAAATCCTTCGTCTTAGACGGCAAAGAGTGCCCTGTAAGCAACAAGCTGTGCTACCTCGGGATTACCCTCGGTAGGCACTTGTCGTTCACAACGCATCTCGGCAAGAAATTAAAGAGTGTTAGGAATAAATTCTTCAGCCTCGGACACCTATTTCACAGCCCGGCTTTATCGGTACGCCTTAAGCTGCTGATATACCAGAGCGTCCTAAGACCTGCTTTGATGTATGGGACCCCTCTCTTCAAGTATCTGACTCCTAACACTCTTCAAACGCTACAGAAATTTCAGAACAGAGTTCTCCGCACCTCCCTCAAACATACCCCGTTCGACCGAATGAAGGCAGACGAGATGCATAAAAAATTTATAGTGCTTACCATTCAAGATTTTATCAAGAAAAGGCACATCAAATTTATAGTGCTTACCATTCAAGATTTTATCAAGAGAAGGCACATCAATTTTTTTTACTCACTCAGACATAGCCACAACCCACTATTCTCCGACCTTCAACCACCACCAATGCCCGCAGATGAAAGCACTGCTGGACCGCCGAAGCCTGGAGGATGATCGACGTCATTGAACCCGATGACTGAACGAACTACACCCAGCCGAGAGATAGAGAGGCCGATTCAACCGAAGCCACAATGACCCCATCTACCTGTGTAAGCAGGGTTGACCTTCCGGCCGAGAGGCTGACTCATTTCAGGCCCCTGCCGGGGCGGGCCAGGCTTTGCCTGGCCGACTATAATCCATTGCCTAGGTGCCTCTAGGCTCAACCCTTGGTAGACTCTCACTACCTTCCTGATTCCATCCGCCTTTTTAGGCATTCCACACCCTATATCCTTCTCATACATCCTTCAAATGGGGGACTCCCCCTAGTGAAAGGCACTCATTAGCCCAAAATAATTTTTTTTATTTTTCCCACATCCTATTTTTATAAGTTTGAGAGCTAAGGGAAAAAAACAAAACAAAAAAAAAACAAAAAAAAACGTAATCTTAACATGCTTGTTAAAACTCTCACCACTGTACCGTAACAATCAACCTCCACCGAGGATTCCCACATTCCTCACTCCTCTCACACCACCTTCAAGCAGGTCCTCCTAGTACAAGGATCCGATCACCCTAAATATTTTATATTTATCCCTCATCCTGAAATTCTAACTAGAGAGCTTAGAAAAAAAAAAAAAAAAAAAAAAAAACGTAATTTTAACCGTTTACGGCTGCTGCCTGCTTCAATTTTTTTATCCTAAACATTCATTTCATTTTAGAAATATCAATTCTTTGCCAAAAGCGGAATTCGTTCCATTCTTAAATCCCCCCCCCCAATGTTGAGTTCCACGTCCCAATCAAACTACGAAAAACTTGAAACAACACTAAATATGTGCATGAGTATTATAAATTGATACGTTAAACAATAATATTTCAAAAATAATGTTATAATATGTCACCTTCAATTGCTTACATACAACCCAAACAGAGAAATTCAGCTAATAGGAAATTATGACTCTCACTGAGAGGACACACCCTCAAGAAACTAACAAATACTACTTCACTGAGTTTCACCCTACCATTTTTGATTATATTAGCAGTGCTACTTTCGGGATAACTTGCAACATAGTATGTGTGTATTGATGAATAATAAATAACTTTATTCCATTATTTTATCATGTAATTGAGTAGGTTTTATTCCAGCTATTAGAAAATGTTTTTACATAACTGTAACAAAACCTTACAAAATATAAACTAAAAAGGAATACCAAAAAGCTTTTCAAGTCTCAAAAAAAATGTACAACAGTTTAAATAAAGTTTTTGTCCATCTATATTTTAGATATACACGATTGGTCCAATAGTCTTCTATAATCGCTATAAGTCCATCGTTTGATATCAAATGCCATCTTTTGAATTTTGTATTTCTTGGTTTTCTTCCAATTATTATTGAGTAATTCATACCAATATGGATAATAATATACTATGTTTCATTCAGAAAGAGCAATTGTACAAATGCTAATTTGGGAGTTGAACCCAGGTGAAGATTTGTTACGATTTTTTTTTTAATTTAATTTATTTAAATTTAAGTATTAGATAAGAATTTCAGATCGTTGTAGCTTCTATTAATCATTTATTTTTTTACCACATATTCTTTTAATATTTTTTTTTAACACAGTTTATTGCCGTGTGAATGTATTTGTTTTTGTTATTTATGTTTGAATTACTTTTGTGTGTAAATAATTACATGTTGATTTTACAGTGCAATATAACCAGACGTTAACAAGACCAGGACTGATCACCTGACAAAAAAAAAAAAAAATTAAACTGCAAGGAACTAATAAAAAGTCGCAAAGAACATAATTTGAAATTTAACCTACATCAAAACCAATTGTTGCTAGTTTGCACAAGAATTCTACCTATGCGACAATATGTAATTGCACTCCTATTGTGGGGAAGTATAATTAAAATAGGTCAAGTTAGGTTCTTACCAGACCTAGGTATTAACAATTTATGGGAATTAGAAACATGCATTAGATTAATAATGAATTATATTAGTAAATATAACTACCACTTATGGTGGGTACATATAGTTGCTAAATAAAATACGCTAGAATGATAACAATACAAAAACATGAATGGTATTCCAATAATAGGATATTGCGAAATGGAAATTACTATGCCGCCCCCCTCCCACTATTGCAATAGCTCCGGATAGATACCGAGCTCAATATGTATTGAAATTATTATGGTTATTGAGCTTTAGATTAGATCTCGTAAATCACGGTTTAATTACTTGAATAGGTCTGTTTACTGCCTGGCTTGGGTTCCATGCCCAATTAAACAAATGATGGTGTCAGCATACATAATTGTTTAGACTATGTTCGTTACTGGTGTTCTTTATTTTGCTCGCTAACATTTACTTTGCTGATTCATATTGAATTCTTTGTGTTTTTGAGAGTCATTATTCATTCCATTAAAGCAGAACATATTTTTTTTATGAATTACTTCTTAGGTTTTAGGGCTTGGTTCCATGGTATTACATTTTATTGTCAGAAACAGTGAAATATCTTTTCGGGTCGTCACGAGGGGGGTGCCTAGCTCTAGTGACGAAGTGAGGGCTGCTTGATTTTATAACCTGGACAATCGTTTCATGACGGCATTACTATCTGACTTCATTTTTTTTATAGGTACGTGCCCCGAAAATGCACTATGTTCAGGAGAAGAGGTACAGGGTAGGTTTATAGGTAGTTTATGTGGTCTTGGAATGACCACTCGGTATCTAAGGGTAGGTGAAAACCGTCCGGATCCCAAAGGCGAGTGTGAACCGGAGAAAAGCAGACTGGATTGCCGTGGGAGACGCTACTAGGAAAGTTTGTAGGGCGACAGCAACCTTCGTCCGCGAGGGAGAGGTCTCTCCCAAGGAGGTGCAGATTTAGCAAGACGAAGGCAGAGATTCCCACTAGGAAGTTGTGGGGTCTGACAAGGCCGGATTAAAACATAGCGAGGCTAGGAGAGAGAGATGCAGAGGTAGTTGAATGAGAAGGCCATGGTTTTGAGTAGAGCAGCAAGCGCCTGTGCACAGGGAGAGAGAAGTGTTCAAGGTGATGGTTTTTTTCTGTCTGATTTTCACCCTAAAGGGCGTTTCTTATATAGGCAGCTAGTCGTCGTGGGGGGGGGCCATCCCCACCAACGGCTGTTCTCCCCACCAACTTCTCCCCCCACTCTCCGACTGACGTCATAAGCTTTATTAAACATATGAACACAGTGATAGATATGATCTGATCGAGAAGAGAGTGACTTATAATTATTGGTAATTAAGAGGTGGCCACAACCTATCTGTTGTAAATATAGTGACCCATTGACAGGAGCTGGTGTTAGTCCTGACTTCAAGCAGAGCGACAGAGAAGCTCAATCCCATCCAGTTTTCAAATTTTTTGTTTCGTCCAGCGAGAAGTTTGTGGTCGGGCGTTAATCTTATTGAAACAAACCCCGATTTCTGTTTAATAATCCCGGGTCACAAACATCATACATTCTTTTAACTGATCGCTATTGAGTTCTGAATCAATGGTCCGGCCCTTTGGAATGAATTCGTACTTTCGAATTTTTTGTTTCCGAATGGCCCTTGTTTAGCGACTGGCACAGCTGATTACGGTCTAACCATTGTTTCTGGGGCGTAACATTTCTCTAATATATCCCATTTTCATCCCAAGTAACAATTCTTTTAATGAAACGGTGGTCATTTGTGTTTTTCAAAAGTTGTTCGATTTCTACTCGACGTTGTGCCAGCTCAGTGTACAACACATGGAGAAACGTTCTTGATGAGCGACGCAATCCACATCATTGATTGGGAAACTCCATTTCTCTCTTTTCCCGAGTACTTCTCTTGTGTTACCTAAGTCCCGCAGGTCTCGAGATTGAAAAGATTTCAAATTTCTGGAACCATCACAGTCCGTTTAGAAAGAGCATCCTCTTCTTCGAATTGCCACAGCAAATGGGGTGGTTTCGGTGGCATAAAACGTATCTTATAATGGTGTAATATTAGCAATATTTAAAATTGAAGAGAAAAACTGAACTTAAGACGAGGTTATGTTTTAAGGAATTCATTTATTATAGTCTAGGGATTAAAGTGATATCAACCTTAATCGGATTTTAAAAAGAAAATATACTATCAATAGATTGCAATGTCCAAGAAAACGAAATTGGTCATTTTTTATTACTCAGTTGAATATTTATTTACGATGTAATAATTAGTTAGTGTTATGGTAAGAAGGAATGAATTTTTGATACTTGTTTTTGCAACTGAAACTTTTTTTAATCGGTTTCGGTAGCATAAAACTTACCTTTCTTATAATGGTGTAATATTAGCAATATTTAAAATTTTAATGTCATTTTCTTTAACCGAATGCAAAGAAAAGACTGAACTGGAGACGAGATTATGTTTTAAGAAATTCATTTATTATTGTCTAGGGATTAAAGTGATATCAATATTAATTGATGTTTGTATTATACCAACAAGCGTTTAAGTTGAAGTTGTTAATTAAGTAAATTAAGTTCCAGTTAATTTTTAGTTACGAATATTGTTTAATAAAAAGGTAATACACGTTAACCTTATTATTTATAATAATAGTAATAAGAAATTGTTTTTATTCTCAAAAATTATAAATATAATACAAATTAATGAATTCAGTACTCATATTATCACTTTTTATTGTATGGCCTTAAAGACGTTACGACCTATGATTGTACTATTATTTCACTTGTATGGTTATACAAACATTCATTGTTCATCGCCTGAATAGTTAATATAAATTTATTATTACCACACATTAAAATAAGAATTAAATCCCTCGTCACGACGAAAACTACCACTAATAAATATTGTCCTTTATCTAATAGGTTTTAGCTTGAAAAGATAGGCATTAATAATGAAAAAATTTTGAACATATAAATTGTTTAGTGTTGTTCATACGGCTGACGCTGTTTTTTTTTTGGCTAACGAATCAGCATAGAACGTTTTGTACAGACACCACCAATTGGGAAAATACCAAGTAGAAACAGGCAATAGGCTGACCTCATCGCGAGGGAACAACGTCGCTGTATATAACGGGATCTGCTATCAGGATCTGCGGGGGCCCGATCACAGATCCTTGCACCGACTGCTACGGTAGCAGCTAATCCCTCTAATTACCTGCTGGCCAATAATCGATCGGAGCCTGCCTCCTATATCAGCCGCAGTGTTGCTGACGCCGAGTCTGCAACCAGATATCCGTAGCCTCCATTCTTTCGGAGAATTATACTGTCATAAACATCAAGATATTTTCCAAAAAAATTCACCAATTTTTATCCAATCAGCAAGTTAGATGAAATCGGTTAGCCTAAAAACCGTCCTGTGGCAACTTCATCGCATTACCTTCCGCACAATACAGTGCACTGCCGACATCATTCACGCTCAATGGGTTTGAGTAACGGTGATTCTTTTACGAATGGAATATGTATGTTAATCATTTAATTAAATCTAAAATTCCTATTAAGAAATTTTAAATAGACTGTGATGCATTTAAGTATTTACATTTACTAGATTATGGTTTTGTTGAGAGTATATGTGTTGTGTATCATAGTTTAGAACGCTCAGATTTTATTTTTTGTACATCTTTTCAGGATTTTGTTGTCGATCCTTGAGTACTAGCCACTTTATCATCAGTTAGAATACTTTTTATATATTTACACTGAAGTTTACCAACACTTCTAACTTCGTACTAGTCATTGAAATAATCATTAATTCGTCAAGAATGACGAAGAGGTGCAGTGAGTCCATCATATGTTGGATCACCAACGAAATGTAAAGTCTTTTGCGTCCAATTTTAAAATTTGATGACATCTAAACTGTCATATGAAACAGAACGGTTAGAAGAGGATGTCACTGGGTTTTTATTGTAATCGTTACCCATTCAATTTACATTAAATTATGGTGTCATTTATTTGCTTCACACAATTAAAACAATAAAGTACTAATAGCTGCTTGTTCGTGGTAAATAATTGTGCTGTATCGTATTTGCGCTGTATTCATCTATTCCCTGCGCGAGTTACTTGAACCTACCTTCGTAGACATGTGATTCACAGCTCCCTTAACCACTGGCTTCCCTGAGCTTCCTTCACGTCGTGTAGGGTTCACGTCGTGTTCCGGCTACGGGTAGCGTGTTCTGTCTGTCAGTGGAAAATCGAATTCAATTTATTTTCCGTAACACGCTTCGGGTTGCCTCATGCAATCCAGTCTTCCTCGACCAATTACAAGTTAATTAAATATGGTTTTTTTTTTGCTCATCACGTTTTGTATTTTATATATAAAAAAAAAACTTTAAAAATGGTATAATCTACACAAATTTAATTTCATGCTTGTCATGGAATCTTAATCAAGAGAGCACTTGTTGTTGGAGTTCTAGATCCTGTCATATTTCACTTTATTGTTCATTTTTTCGCGGTGGCATTAAATTAAGCCTGACACCTTCTATTTATTCTACACAATATTGTGATGAACGTCGGTTCTTGAAGTTTTGTTGTCAACTTGATATCTACACTTAAATTTAAAAATGAATATACCTTCATTATTCTGGAACGAGGTTCACTCAGAGTAAATAACGTGAGTAAAAACTGTCGTATTTTGATTGGTATATAAATAAATAAATTGTATAGAATCAGGCTTTATAATTTATTTATTTTTTATTTAATTTTGACTTTACAGACGTGTTGCTAAATTATTAAATTAACTTAATTTATGGAAATGAAAAAAGAATTCTATACAATTTAAAATTTATCCCCTAACCCATCATGCCGAAAACAAGTTACGCTACAGTTACATTTTGTACATAAATTAAATAAAGTTAATTTTTTCAGTTTTACCAAAAATGATGAAAATACATTAATTCAATTCATATTTGTACTTTGGGTTTCTCAAGCTTCAGCCTGTCCAAAACATTATCTTTATTGTTAATACATCATCATCACAGAAAAAGGCTGTTTTGGAGAGGCAGAAGCTTAATAAACCAAAACTCCAAATATACATATGTAAATGTCTATGTTTAAGTATTTATAAATGTAAAATAATATTAATACAATTTATCAAAAATATTGTGAGGCAACGATACCTTGGATATACTAGTAATGTGCATTAAGTATAGCTAGATTCTAAAACTTACTTCAGTACTTGATCAGTACAGCTATTTTCGACAATTCTATATTTTATGTTTTGTTTTCACATTCAGCCTGTCATGAAGCTATTTTTTCTGGACCTTGCAATCGTATTTTTGGTTTGTGGAATGTTATACTAAACCAAATCTGGACATACGGAATATGGCTATGGGGGACAGCAAAAAAGTCGAACATCAAGCGTATCCAATCCTTTCAATCAAAAGTCCTGAGAACAATAGTAAATGCCCTTTTTACGTCAGCAACAAAACCCTTCATAACGATCTTAATATACCCTACATTCTTGAGCTCATACCTTCCAAGTTCATGAAAGTACATCGAAACCTATCCAACCACCATAATCCCCTAGCACGGTCATTACACTGCACCACACATCCCTGTAATAACTTCGGAGATTAAAGCGGCACTCGGCGGTGGATGGGATGTCCTTTATGTTCTGTACAGTTGTCAAAAGAGTCTCTTTAGTTGTTGTATGTTTATCCTCGTGTGTGGGTTCCATGTCATCCTTCGATCGAGATGGAAGCCTAAATACTGTACTGTCTCGGGTACAGGAAGAGGGATGGAAAAAAAAATCTTGTGGATAGGGCTTACGGCAGAGGGTAAAGATAATGTGGGCACATTTTGCTTCGTTAACTTTGATCCTCCATTGGTTGCAACAATGCTCGATCTCATACAGGTGTTTTTTAAGGTTATGGGATGCAGTGTCATCTGCAAATGCTGCCAAAAAGGTATTGGGAAGAGCCATCAGTGGTGTGTATACAGTTTATCAAAGATGGGAACCAGGACACTGTGTTTAACATCTACATTATTTTTTTCTCATCAGGACATGTCGTAGGCGTACATATTATGTCGAAACGTTGAATAAATTTGATGAAAACCAAACAACTCACTTTCATCAACCTGAGCCGGTCCCCAAACAAACTCTTGATCTCACAGTATATCTTGAGAAACTCTTAAAAAATAATAATTACCTAATATTAAGTTCTAACTTGGCCAATGTTTCTAAAACATGGAGGTTAAAACTATTAAATTGATTGAATGTAGCTTTCCATATCAAAGATGCCGTTACATCGATATGCGTACCTTATTCCAACTTATGATAATAACACACACATTTTTCAAGCAGGCATAGTAAGAATTGTTATTTTACTTGACCTACCTAAAAATCTCAAACCTTGTTTCAATGCGTATATCAAATATTCCTGTTACATAATACTATAATATGTTATATAATACACGTTAATAGTTTATATAAAATAATAATAAATGATATGTTAGTAGTGGATATTAATTACAGCCTACTTGTTTTGTACAATATTGATCAAACGTTAATCAACGAGATATCGGATATGTAATGTGCGCTCAAAGCTTCATATCGATTGGTTTGTTATTGCTACCGCTTTTGGGAGTAAAAGGATTCCATTTTCCATGTCAAAGCTTCGCCCTTTAAGCTAACTCTCTTTTCCCTTAAGCTGCTCTTTTTAAAGGTAAAAAAGGCGGCCTATCCTAGCCGGAGCCACCAAATTTCCCTTAACGGAAGCTGAACCAAATTGATTTTTATTGTGTCCTCGAAGGGATCAGAACCGAGAAAATTGACATCAAGAAGCGGTTACGCTAACCATTGGTATGTAAAAAAAAATGTTACGCGCAAAGGTCTTAACTATATCTTAATACAATAATTTATTTGGCTAATTTTAGCCGGTTACATTAGACATATATCAACTCAATGAAAGTATTAACGTTATGTAATCGTTAATTAAAAATTAAAACATAAAATATAAATCAAGTAGGAAATCTAAAATTGGGAAATCGATACATACCCAAGGAACCAAAAAAATATGTTAAACTTGACGAAAAAGAAAATTAGTTACAAAATCTTTAATAGTAACATGATATTTTATTATATAAAAACAAATATTATGTTAGAAATAAGGTGGCTATCCAACTAAATAAGACTGCACTACATGCCTAGAGGGACTCTAGGCTCAGCCTTCAGTGGACTCTCAACACTGTACCGCAACATTTCCACCTCTACCGAGGCTTCCCACAATCCTTGATTCCCTCACACCACCTTCAAGCAAAGTATTAACATCACAAGGATCCGCTCAACCCAAATATTCCTTTATTTTTCCCTCATCCTTAATCTTATAATTAGAGAGCTAGGAAAAAAAAAAAAATAAAAAGAAATAAGGTGGAAGTGACATAAGAATAAATTCATTAGTCATATCTCGATATATATTAACACGTTAACTTCATACTCGTAAAATACGCCAATGACTCTTCAAAATTACAATCCATTTGCATACGAAAAGAGCTCAATCAAATAAGATATTTTCGCTGGATACTGTTGCACTTTGGACTTAAGCCTAAAAACTTTGTAACTTCGCCCTGCCAGCGGTGGAATTTTTCTTCTTTCTTTTCATTTACGTACGCCGTCGAAAATCCACTTTATTACTTACGCCAACTTAGGCCGTAAAGTCGGCTGGCAATAACACTATCCGCCAACTTGGAATATCCCGGCAAAAGGTGACGGCTTCTAGACGAGAGAAGTCCTGGCTACGCCAATGGCTGCGGGTCTTGGGTCTCGGGAAGGGTAGAGAGAAGGGGCGGGGGGGGGGGGGGGTAGGTGTTAGTCAAAGATTTCACAACTTACCTCAGAGCAATTTCTCACAGAACTACTTATCTAGAAAGTTCCCGGGTCCGGGCGTACGTACAAGTTGGAGCCACTGACGGAGTTGTAACCCCCTCCGCTCGAATACAGATGTGCTCAGCAAACAGATGCAAGTTGCTAGGGCTAACAAATGTGACTATAAATGTACCAATTACACCGCAAATTATACTATCTGTGCCTACCTGTGGTAATTATTGGATTCACGGACGTTTAGAAAGCAAGGAGTTGATTATAAAAGATTAGATTATTAAAGGTTAAAGGTTAGAGAAGGTTAGAATAGACTTTTCTGATGTCTGAAAACAAACTCTAAAACAAACACTACAATCTAAGTCGTAAAAAGATCACACGAATTTATAATTAGTTCTACTTTGTCTGGCCAATCTGGAAACAACCCCGCCATCATAAATTGATTTCCACGAAAATATAAGCGTACCTTGGTAACTACAAAGGGCATGAACAGTTTTTCAACTGAAAACTCACTCCCTTAAAGTTAACCTATTTCTAATATATAAATTTAGTTATATACAATATACAGTTAACTCGCGCTAGCTTGAAATTCAATAAAATGAGAAATCACTAGAAGTTATGCATTGTTTTTGAATTAAAAATAGTTTAAGTTTTTCTTCTTATTCCCTTAACAATTTTTTGCGCCAAACTGATCGGCATTGCTTAAAACATTTAATCATGCTTACTTCGACATCGGGAAATTCCGGGTCTCTTTTTCTTTTGCATTAATGTCTATCTTCGTTCACTTACCATTTAAGTTCCGCCGTATACTTCAAAATTGTAGGCAAGGTACTGGAAAGGGATGGATTTCTAAAGGATTGCCTTTAGAGTCAACCTTCCTTTGACTCATAAAGGTAAAATGTCTCTTGAAATTATTTTGAGCTATCCTCTTATTTTATTTTTATAATTTTTTTATTTTTTTTTTTGTAAGGAACTTACTAAATACCACATCAGACATGCTGTATACCTAAATATAAAGTATATAACTTAGGTGAACATATTATTGATGGGCATTTGAGCACACTGCATTTGTAATTATAGATACGGCTGGCAATATATTGTAATGATATGGGCTGAACCTGATATTACATGTCAATTTTGTCAGAAATCAAAAAATTGTTTTGTTTAATTAAAATTTTTTTTTATATAACTATATTATCAATTAGAATCATAATTTAAAGGTTAAAAATAGTTTATTTTGTCTGGAAAATGTAAAAGTGAAGTGAAAGTTTTGTTTAAAATCGGTCAACAATGCAAAAGTCGGAGTTAGGAAAGCCGAAAAAAGAAAAGTAAAGAAACGGAGAGTGTCATCTTTCAAATCAATGTCGAAAAGCCAAAACCCGGTCAATTTTTATAAACATTGTTTAGTAAATTTCAGGACATTCCAAGGAATGGAATGCCTTTTACAAATTCAAAATTAAAAGAGGGAGAAGGAAAAAACTGAGTAGCCGGGAAGATGGAAAAATTTTATTTAGCCATAAATAATAAACCAGATGACTAATTTTAATATTATGAAATGAGATCAAATTTGGAAATTTTTGAACCATGTACATTTAAAATAAAACTTAAAAATTTAAATTTAAAACCGTCCTAAATGTACAAGAGAAGTGACGGTCTTTGTACGGGATCCACTATTTTTTATATATCCGCATCCAAAAAATGGTGCATTATATTATGATTCTAATTGATGATATAAATATATTAAAGAAAAAATTCCAATTAAACAAAACAATTTTTTGATTTCTGACAAAATTTACATGTAATATCAGGTTCAGCCCATATCAATACAATATATTGTAGATACACACTGTGTGAGCCGTCGCAGTCGTATGACATAAATTAATCTATTTTTCAAGTGTTCCTGAACAAAGCAGTCTTCTCAGCGTGAAAACGCGCCTGCTGTTTATTATTTTATCTTATATGCAACAAATTTTAGAAAGCCGCAGATTCCAGTGTTCGCTCCAGAGCTGACCCGGGCCTGGTAAGTGAGATGCTGAAAAAAATCACATCATAAGAAACCTTTATAGAATACTACGGCACATAAAACTCCAGATAGCCCATGTGTGTTAGAAAGTGTACTATTCTTTATCGCGGTAAAGAGAAAATTGTTACAGTTAGTGAATTTAACGATCTCTATTATTTTAGCGACAGGTACACCTGCAATTATGTTTTAATGCGAAATTTATGCTGTCCGTACAAAGTTTATCAGTGACAAAGTCCAGCTTACATGAGATAATTAGAGATAAGTCCCAATTGTCAGGCGGTTCGTTACAGGTCACGCCAACTCACACAGTCCGCAGTGGATCAGATAATAACTGTATCCGTATGCAGCCCATATCTCCACTGTGTCCTGTACATTAGTAAACATATTTAAAAAATGATTTATAGCTAACAGAAAATGTAAACAATCCCACAACTCACCTGCAATGCGATAATTACTACTTGTTTCCATTGTAATCAGGCATTTTTAAGTAATTTTCAATAGGTTTACCTTTACTAATAATGATTATGTCATGACCATGTGAGGATAAATTTATTTTTCTATCAATAAGACATACTAGACTATTAGAATCAAGCCAGGAACATTTTTAATGGCGGTGGTAAGATTTGTAGTCCTGCCATACAAGTTGGGCCGGTTCTGGTTCCATGATACTTTTTACATTCAGTCCAACAAACTTGGTCCCATCTACTTTATCTTTTCTTTATATCGCAGTCAGACAATAGTAGACTCTCGATAACTCGAACCTTAATAAGTCGGATTCTTTGATAAAATGAATTTTTTCTAATCCCTTAAAAAAAACCTTGTATAGTCGAAAATAAATAATAAAATAAGAAGATAGCTCAAAATAATTTCACGAGACATTTTACCTTTATTAGTCAAAGGAACGAGCTCTTTACCTCTTCAATTCTAAGAAGGCCAAATATGTATCAGTTGGTGTTCTGCGCATGTATGCCACTACGAAACATCCAGGGATCAACGTTTCCCTTGCAGTACCCTGCCTACGATTTTTCAGAATGCGGCAGAACTTTAATGGTAAGCGAATGAAGGTAGACATTAATCCAAATGAAAAAAGAGACCCGAAATTTCCTGATGTCAAAGAACGCATGATTAAATGCAAAGCTGCAAAGCAAAGCCGAGACAAAAAAAATCAGTTTGGCGCAAAAAATTGTAAAGGGAATAAGGAGAAAAACTCAAACTATTTTTAATTCAAAAACAATGCATAACTCGTAGTGATTTATCATTTTCTTGAATTTCAAGCTAGCGCGAGTTAACTGTATATTGTATATAACTAACTTTATTTATTAGAAATAGGTTAACTTTAAGGGAGTGAGTTTTCAGTTGAAAAAACTGTTCATCCCCTCTGTAGTTACCAAGGGACGCTTGGATTTTCATGGAAACCATTTTATGATGAATTTCCAGATTGGCCAGACAAAGTATAACTAATTATAAATTCCTGTGATCTTTTTACGACTTAGATTGCAGTTTTAGAGTTTGTTTTCAGACATCAGAAAAGTCTATTCTAACCTTCTCTAACCTTTAACCTTTAATAATCTAATCTTTTATAATCAACTCCTTGCTTTCTAAACGTCCGTCAATCCAATAATTACCACAGATAGGCGTTCAAGTAGTCAGATACTAACGTAAACAAATTTATTTTACATTGTCTAACTTTTTTACTATTGCGTTGTTTAATTTTATATTGCAAAACTACTCTTCAAATTAGCAGGCATACACGTTATACTCGTATATATATATCATATATATGTAAAGAAAATGCATTTCTTTAGCTTTGAATTTCGCAGCAACCGCGTAGTAGAAGTAATGGCCACTTTACACAGCAGTATAAAACGAAGATTAGGAAAAACCGTGTGTTGAGTTAATGTAATCATCAACAATATACCAAAAGTGGCATAGTACAAACTGTTGAAAGCAACTGACATATTATAGAATAAACCTGTTTACGGACCAGCACAACAGTGTTTGTTTCATTTGTCAAACCTGATCAAGAAAAATAATTAAACTTATACATATTTATATATAATATGTATAAAATAAATTCAAGCCATGCTTTATACATCACATAAAGGCTGCCAAAAAGTAATGAACAGAATTCTAATGACAGCTTTCATAAATGTAAGCTAATGTCCTAGCAGAAGTTGTATATAATTAATATGGAAGATGAGATAATAATGTTATCGCCTGCTTAGTATGTGGTAGTTTTTTTGTCATTTAATTATTTTTCATACTGCCAAGTCATCGAGTAGGACCTTTTTATGTAAAAAATGTTTGTCCCCAGGATTGACTTAAAAATTATCCTTAAAAATTAAAGGAACCCTAAACACGTGAATTGTGAAAAAAGTGAATTGTATGATATAGGGAGTTTGAGTCTATAACTTTGTTTCCCTCTCTCTAGTAACCCTAGAGGAGAGGTGGTATATTTCTCAAGTTCTTTAACGATTACATGCGTATTATATATAATATGTATAAAATAAATTCAAGTCATTACATCAGTATAGTTCCATAGACAGTTATAGTTCATTTATATTATTACTCTTACTCACATTGGATAAAGATGTGAAATACACAATGAGATAAAAAAAAATGCATAATATAAATATATGATTAATATTCTTACATTCGTGCTAGTACATACAAGTAGAGATGAAGGATAAAACAAACGCAAACATATGAACGCAATACATCTATATACATTAATACAATAAAAGAACATTCTTTCCGGTTCACTTCATACACAATTGAACACTAATGTATATTATTAAAGTCTGTTTTAGTAATAATCTGAAAGTGTTCATTATTGCTGACTTTCTGAGATGCCATCTTTGCACTGTAGAGGTACTGTCAGTTGTAAGATCTCGAGCTGATATCTCCCATCTGATGAGGTGATCATCCAAAACCCTAAAAATCAAAATGAAATTAATTATACGAGAAATTGTTATGCTTTGGGCCAACTATTATTAACTATTTATTAACAGTTAAAAAAATATAGGCTAAATCAGGACTTGAACCCCCTCTTAGATTCAGGGGATGTCCCGAGTAGGAGTCACGATCAAGCCTATACTATTTTCTTTTGACTGTTAATTAGAAATCAATTATCTTTATGTAATTAGCCGGTTGTGGGTTGTGTTTAATAGATGGATGAAATGATTTGCCTGCTTAAATATTATTCATGTCAGTTTCATTATCTTGATGGTTCGATTGGTCTTTCGCCCCTATACCGAGCCCAAACGATCGATTTGCGCGTCAGGATCGCTTCGGACTGCCACGAGGGTTTCCCCTGGCTTCCCCTGGGTTCGTCCTGACCAGGCATATTTTACCATCTTTCGGGTACCAGCGTGTGTGCTCCTGGTACATCTCTAGCCGTGATGAGAACGAGACGCCTTGGGAGTGCGGGGCTCCGACAGTAATTGAGCGGTGGCCTATCCTCCTTGCGGGGAATCCTCCCTGAAGAGGCCCACGCTAGACTCCTTGGTCCGTGTTTCAAGATGGGACGGATAAGTACCTGAATCTGCAGCGCTGCAGACCTGCGGACTGGGCCAATGTCGGAGTGCTCGTCCGCAAGGCTTCCAAACCCTCGAGCGGGCGTGCCCATTAGGGCATTCTCTGGTGAATGCCCGGGATAGGGGGGAGACGGCGGTGCTCTCTGAGAGAGACACCCAGCGAAAAAGTTGTTTGATACCGCCCGGACCGGCGGCCGCGGTGCCGGTGATCTGACACAGGTACACACCCAGAAGGAGTTCCGGCGCCATATAGCCGGAATAATATCCGGATCTTAGACCACCGCCAGTACAGGTCGTGACGTCCTACTAATGGAGAAGGGCGGTCCTCCGATCGGGGAGTGAACCCGGCAAAAAGACGTGATTCCCCCGTTTCGCGGCTTCGGGTCTTTTCCCTGAGTTTTATGTACTCTTGAACCCTCTCTTCAAAGTTCTATTCAACGTTCCCTCACGGTACTTGTTCTCTATCGATCTCGTGGTTGTACTAAGCTTTAGATGGAATTTATCACCCGCTTAGGGCTGCATTTTCAAGCATCCCGACCCTAAGGAGGTACTCCCCCGAGGCCGGCACCGGTCATCTACGGGCACTCCTAAACTCTAAGTACGAGCCTGTAGGTTCAGTGCTGGGCTAATCCCTGTTCGCTCGAGGCTACTAGGGGAATCCTTGTTAACGATCAAATTAACATAGGAATAAATAGCCAGAAATTAGTCTCTGTTACATGAAAATAACAGATTAAACTAGCATTGTAAATATTAAAAAAAAAAAAAATATTTAATTTAATTGTGTTGGGATTATCTTAAATGTAATATCTAAAAGAAAATAAAGGTCTCGTTATATTAAAGATACTTAAAATAAAAATCTGATATTTATATTTATTAAAAATTACTTTTAAAACAAAATAAGCTGAAAGAAAATATCTTCCAAATCAGAAAAAAAAAATCTCATAAAATATCTTTTACTATTGATGTCACATCAACACTCGTAGTTAGACATCCTCAATATACTTCGAAAAAAAACATATGTTTACCCCTGAGCAGTTTCATGTACTCTTGAACCCTCTCTTCAAAGTTCTTTTCAACTTTCCCTCACGGTACTTGTTCTCTATCGGTCTCGTGGTTGTATTCAGCCTTAGATGGAGTTTATCACCTCTATTCCAGGTAATACCGCTGGAACATAAAAAACAATCAAAATAATAAAACGAAACACTATATATACGTGTATGTTAATTTATGTTGGTTGTCTGCATTGTACTTCGTATGCCCGGAAACGTTGACTTATATAATATCAATAATAAAAAAACATTTTTAGAGAGACCTTAAGATTTTTTTTTTTTGAAAAACTAATTTTCACACAGAATAAATATCAACTCACTGATGTATCTTTTTGAGTGTTACTTAGAAGAAGAATATTGTGAAAAATCTGGTTATTTTTTTTTTTTTTTATATAAAATATAAACATATCAATTTTTGTAAATGAAACAAAAAAGGTTTTTTAATGAATTATCTTTTAAAATAAATATGTCATTGTTCTCTTAGTATAGTTTGAATCTTAAATAAACACTCACGCCACTAACTTACATGCCTTTGCCTAAGAATCGTGGTCACTTTCATGAGGGCTGGTTGGTGACTGGATCTGTGAAGGGTTGGGAACACTAGGTTGCATCATTATAGTTCTCAGGACGCTAATGTCAATAAAATAGATATCAATAATTTGTAGGTAATCAATCATCCATACATAAGACAATTATCAATAGGAAAAAACTAATATTCCAGACATCATTTATTCCATGTGTTAAGGCTGCAGTTATATATATATATATATATAAGTTAATGTTTATTGAATTACAAGCTAAGAAAGGTTGGTAATAAGAACACGTAGAACGTTATAACAAGACTACTTTATTTAGACCAAGATACCTCTATCTATAGGTATTACCTGTAAACATATACAGATAACATATGTTTGGGGATTAAGGCTGGGCACTAGCGGCGCCTGGACTTAACTCCCCCCCACCAGTTTACGAACACCCATTCGCAAACTTTGAAGTCCAACACTCGGACGTCTTAGTCCATTCAAATAATGCTCCGCTAATGTTACAAAGGAGCAAAGGCCAGCCCCGCCCGTACACAGCCTGTAATCCCTCACATTAAGCTCTAATCCTATAAAACGTAAAAACCAACTGTCACTTGTAAACAAAAAACATAAAAGAAAACTTTGACTTTAAAAAAAAAAACAATACTTCTGTGGGAAAAATCACATAACTATAACTATTTACAATGTTCCTTGCGTGTATGCTGCGAGGACACTCCAGCTCATTCCTGATCTACAACCTCCCCCCCAGGTGGAAGCTTTAACTGTTCTATGTGGACATTTCGCCGCTTCTTAGGGGGTCGTATACTCTCAATTGTCACGACGTTGTGTTCCCTAATCACGACCACTTTAAATGGGCCCTCATATCGCACCAGCTCTTTGCTCCTATTTGACCCTAGTTTTTTATAGACGATAGTCCCGATTTTAAGTTCCCCCATTCGATCCCGGACTTTGAGGTTTTCCCGTTCCACTCGTCTCGCTTTGTCCCTCGTTATCCTTTCTCTGACTTTGTCGCATATTTTCCTCAAAGCGACAGTATTACTCGCCATTTTCTCCGCCATTCCCTTGTCTGCTACCGTCTCTGCCCCATTTCTCCGTCTTTCGCGCAGCCCAAAGAGGATCTCGAACGGGGAGAACCCCGTCGCGGTGTGGATCGAATGATTGTAAGCGGCCACCGCCTTCGGCATTGCCTCATTCGCCGGCAGACCCTTTTCCGCGTGATATACCCGCAGGTGGTCACTCAGGGTGCTGTGCAATCTTTCTATCCCTCCTCTACTCTTAGGGTGCCCTGGGGTATTAAGATGCCAAGAGACATCGAGAGTCTTCATTTCTTTTCGGATGTTTGCATTGTCAAATTCTCTGCCCCCATCCGACGCGATCCGGTCTGGTACTCCGTAAAACTGGAACCAGGTATTTAATGCCAGCATTACCGCGTCTGATGACCGATCTTGCACCGGGTGTGCCATGGCCACTTTGCTAAAGCTGTCGATTGTGGTAACCCACTTATACCCCCTCCAAGTGAAGGTATCCACTTGTAAGTCACTCAACGGTGTCTCGGCGGTGGGCGATTCTTCTTGTCGCCCCCGTGGCGGATGTCTGTCATACTTCGTAGTGAGACAAACTGCACATGCCCCTATCATTTCTTGTATGCTCTTTTTCATTCCCCACCAAAAGTACCTCCGCCGCAACGCTTGCAACGTTTCCTGAACTCCGCGGTGGTTCGTTTTTCCTTGGTGATAGGCCAGCGTCACTTCCAGCTGCTGTTCTCTGTCTTTGAGTGTCTCCACCATCGACGTGCACCGAATAAATATCCTATCCACTCCAAGTTGTTCCGTTCGCCAGAGTCTACGAATTTTCTCCCAAATAGTGGCATTCCCTACAAATACATGATGGGTCTTTCCGGGTTCCGAGGCATCTTTCAATGCACGGCAAATTTGGTGGTTCCTAACCCCTGGTGGCGACCAAATCGTCGCGATTTTACTTCTCCCATAACTGTCATATGCGATCTGCAGCCGCCCTGAGGTCTTGGATTTCCAAATGATCTGCCGTCTTTTGTCGTTCACGATCCCTTCTGTTACTTCCATTTCAACAGGTCTTTCGGCGGCGGAACTTTCCTCTTCAAGGGTTTCCTCACCTTCGCTATCTCCTCGCGTACCGAGGCTTCCATCCTCCCCGGGTGTCCATTCCCGGAGAAACTGTTGGATTTCCCCGGATGGTTCCCCTTCTTCCAATGCATTCACAGTAATGGCTCTGGACAGCCAGTCTGCCACTACGTTCTCTTTCCCGGGTTTATATATGATCTCCATATTGTACTGGGACAAAAACTCTTTCCACCTCGTGACCCGCGCCGAGGACTCCTTTAACTTTCCTACCCATTGTAGGGGTCTGTGGTCGGTGTGAACACGGAATTTTCTGCCGAAGACATATGGGCGGAAATGGTCTATAGCCCAGACGATACCTAGGAGCTCTCTCTCTAGAGCACTATACCGCGCTTCCGTTTCTGTGAGCCGTCGACTAGCGTACGCCACCGGGCGCTCCCCACCGTCTCTCTCCTGCGACAACACTGCCCCCAGTGCGTATTCGCTGGCATCAGTGGTGATTGTGAAGGGATGTTGGAAATCGGGAAATGCTAATATCGGTTCCTCTTGTAAGCTAGACATACATTTCCGGATGTTCTGCTCCATGATTGGGGTAATTACCACCCTCGCTCCCTTTCGCAGTAAATTATTAATAGGCACCAGGTATGCCGCCATGTCCGGCACAAATCTTCTGTAATAATTAAGCGTCCCCAGAAGTCGACGGATCCCCTTTACATCTGTGGGCACCACCATCCTTCTAATGGCCTCGACCTTCGTAGAGTCTGGCTTAACCCCCTCCTGTGAGATAGTGTGGCCCAAAAAATTGATTTTTTTCTTCCCCAACAGAGACTTCTCCATGGACAATTTTAATCCGAATTCGCGGACTCTTTGAAATACACTTCTTAGGTGCTCAACGTGCTCTGCCTCCGTTCTGCTGAAAACTAACAGATCGTCCATGTAGACCTGGCATACCGCTTCGTCTATTCCCCTCAAAAATTCATCCATTAGGCGTTGAAAGGTAATCGGGGCGTTTTTCAGTCCAAATGGCATCCTGGTAAATTGATAATGCCCCCTCTCAAATGTAAAGGCCGTTTTGTCTTGGTCGTTCGCACTCATCTTGATCTGGTGATAGCCTGCCTTTAGATCTAGGGTACTAAATATTGTCGCCCCGTTCAATCTGTCTAATATGTCCTCAAATCGGGGAATAGGATACTTCTCATCCGTCGTGTTCTCGTTTAACTTCCGATAATCGATAACTACCCTGTATTTCTCCGTCTCGTCCCCAGGTCTATTTTTCTTCCTCACTGCCCATAGAGGACTGTTATATGCCGAAGTGCTATCAATTATAATCCCTTGCCGTTTGAGACTCTCTAGCTCCTCTCTAATATGCCTACGTAGTGCCTGCGGATATCGTCTCTCTTTCACGTATGTGACGCGTTCTTTCTTTAACTGGATCTCGTGGACCGTCTTCCCAGTCGCTCCTAGCGTGTCTCCCTCTACGTAAAAAATATCCTCAAACTCCCTCTGTAGGCCTTCCCTCCAGCCCTCTATTTTATTAACCGCCCCTATCCGCGCTCTTCCGTCCCATATAGTCCCTTGACATTTATATTCCACTTTGCCCAACTTAATGTTCCATTTTTCCCCGATATTCTCCACACGCGCACCTACCTTCCCCAACATGTCGCACCCAACTATCACCTGGTACTCCCGCGGCATGTTTCCTACGATATGTATCTTTAGATCTCCCCCTTTCTTCGCCCACCTATTTAGCCCTATGACTAACTCTCCCACTACCTCGCAAGGGCCTCCCAGGGTGATTAAACTACAATTACATACCTGAATCTGGAGTGCCCTCTCTCCACCATACAGCCTCTCCAGCGCTCCGCGGGACATGATGGTGTTGGTGCTTCCCGTGTCCACCAGACACATCTCTCCTCCTTTGACCCTAATTATTGGCAACGCACACATCCTCTCCCGAATTGCATTACATCTCAGGATGCGGTCGCCTCTCTGCCGACACGCTCCTCAGGCTTCATCACGTTGCTCCCATCTACGTGACTCGACCTTCTGCCCTGTCTGTCTCCTGTTTCTGCTGCGCCTCGCTTCTTCTCCTTCAGTTCCCGAAGTCCCTGATGACTCATCTTCTGATGATCCACTCTCCCCATGTGTCATGCTCCGTCTCTCTCTTACTTCTTGAGTGTTTACCTCCATTGGTTCTGGTCGTTGGTATTCTCTCCTCCGGAAGATATACGGGCAATGCCTCGCGATGTGTCCTTCCTCGCCACACTCAAAACATTTTGTTCGAGGACACTGTGCCACTAAATGTCCTGCCTTCCTACATCCGTGGCATTTTCTTTCTTCCCTGGGCGGGGAATACCTCGGTCTCGTTCCTCTAAATCTTCTTTCTCCTGTCGTTCCCTTGTCTCTGCCAATAACGGACGTTTCTGGTCTCCTCCAGGTTGGTTTCAGGGTCCGGGTTCTTTTGTATGCAACTCGGCTCCACTCATTGTCGACGTCTTGCACCCTCACTTCTTCCTCCTTGGCACTAGTGTCGATCATTGATTGTGCACACTCCGAGAACGAGCGCTCATCAGAGAATCCTTCCTTTCTTCCTGTCTCCTTGGCCAGTTGCACTTTTAGAATTGTGGATAAGAATCCCATTCTACCCTCCACCTCTTCTACGCTAATCGACTCTCTCATCTTCTCCGTTATCTTATTGAAACGGACTACTAACCCCGCAGCATATTGCCCGTTACTTTGTCTTGGGGACTTTGTCTCCCTAAACATTTGGAATATGTCCTCCTCGGGAGTCCATCGTCCTCCTCCGTACGCCTTCTTCAATCTCATCTTAATTAATTCCCACGGGGTTTCTTCATCTGCCTGAATTTGATTCAGTATACTTCTCTTGACCCGACATATCAGGGCCGCCTTCAACGATTCCGCGTCTCTGGGATCTATTAAATTTTCTTCTGCTTTAGCTCCAATTAAAGCTGTGAGACGGTCTCCTCCTTTTAGGAAATGGTTCAGCTCACCCAGTTCCCCAGTGAATCTCTCCAGCTCCGCAACAGCCTTCCTCAGATCCTGGGTATTCATCGCTTTTACCCTCATCAGCGCGAGCGCCGTGGCATGAACTTCTGGCATAGTTCCCACTCTTCTAATATCTGCTCCCTCTACGAGATTCAAGACGGGCTGTCTCAAAATTCCTCCTTCAGTCATCTTCTCTCTTTCGCGTATAGAAGAAAAAAAAACAAAAAAAAATTACGCTCGCACTCGATATCTCTCTTTCTCCACGGTTCACGGGTTTCGGCACCAGTTAATGTTTATTGAATTACAAGCTAAGAAAGGTTGGTAATAAGAACACGTAGAACGTTATAACAAGACTACTTTATTTAGACCAAGATACCTCTATCTATAGGTATTACCTGTAAACATATACAGATAACATATGTTTGGGGATTAAGGCTGGGCACTAGCGGCGCCTGGACTTAACTTATATGTATGTATATTACAGTTATATAATATATATATATAATCTTAATCACCGGCGGTTAAGATTGATTTAGAAAAATAAGGAAAGAGGGGAATGAAACGCCACTCTCAGACGCCAGTAAGAGACTGCTTTGTTGTTGTTAGTAATCCTACATATATATGATCATGGGTGTTTACATCCCATGATCGTATTAATTTTCGACATCAATACCACCTCTGGCTTTAACTCCCCCCTGCCAGATTCTGAAAATCCGTCGGGAACTCAAACTTAACACTTATATACACTTATAGAATATGCTGATTACATATAATTCGGAACATAATGATGTCCTGCTTACCTAGAACAGCACAACACTGCCTTACAGTCATAAGAAACCAAACCGAAACCTTATCAAATTTCATACAAAACCTAAGCTAATACAAGTGAATAAAAGAAAAATATGTCCTGGTAAAAGTACATGTAAAACACAAAACAAATTACGAACCCAATGAGATGTGTGCAGGGGCGAGGATACTAGAGTGAAATTATTATTCGGAAGGCTGCCCCACTGGACTTAACTGCTCTAAACCTCTTCCCGGGTTCATGGACACTGGATGGTTACTAAATTGTGTTCGCGAATCGCGATCACCCTGAAGATACCTTCTTAACGCGACAATTATTTATTCCGATTGTAGCCGATCCTTCGAAACACAATGGTGCCTATCGTGACGCGGCCTTCTAACGGTTTGACTCCACATTCTCCCTCACCACCCTCCAGGTATCCACTTGAAGGTCAGTTAGCGGTGTTTTCGCCGTAGGGGGTCTCACCTTGAAGCCCTGTCGGTGGGTGTCTATCATATTTGGTACGGTGGCAAACCTTGCCTCTCCTGAATAGTCTTCCACATCCCCCACCAAAAATACTTGCGCTTCAACGCCTGAACCGTCTCGTGTACCCCTCCCCCCCACCCCGTGATTTGTTTTGCCCTTATGTACACCTTTTTTTTTTTTTTTTTTTTTTTTTTTTTTTTTTTTTTTTTCACAAGCCCGTGAAGCGGGATCGTGGGGTTACGTAGCCTGTGGTGCGCGTATTCCGGTGCAATGGGATTGTTGCACCGGTCAGCGCACCTTCGGTTATTCTGTTTAGTTCCATTTATTCTCAAAAAACAAAAGTAAACACAAAAAAAAAAAAAAAATAAAAACATGATAACAATATACAAAAGACAGGAGAAACCACTAAAGTAAAGAGAAAAGAAACAAAACACCTCTAATACTATATTTACAAATCCTACACTAGCTTTTTTTTTTTTTTTTTTTTTTTTTTTTTTTTTTTTTTTTTTTCACAAGCCCGTGAAGCGGGATCGTGGGGTTACGTAGCCTGTGGTGCGCGTATTCCGGTGCAATGGGATTGTTGCACCGGTCAGCGCACCTTCGGTTATTCTGTTTAGTTCCATTTATTCTCAAAAAACAAAAGTAAACACAAAAAAAAAAAAAAAATAAAAACATGATAACAATATACAAAAGACAGGAGAAACCACTAAAGTAAAGAGAAAAGAAACAAAACACCTCTAATACTATATTTACAAATCCTACACTAGCTTTTTTTTTTTTTTTTTTTTTTTTTTTTACCTATAGCTAGTTATCTTAATACTATTTACAATGTTGGATCCGTGTTCTACCTATACCTATACTTAAAACTATATTTACATGGGGTGTGCATCCTCCATCCCCCTATAACTAAACTTATGTCTATACCATTCTATTCTATACTATTCTCAGTCCTACCTTATATCTATATATACATATTTACAGTGACTCCTCTGGAACCGGCGATACATCGTTGGCTTCGGGTGAGCCTTCCCGAAGACACGGCTGCTCACCCCGCGCCACCCCCCTGGATATAGTGAAGTGCCCGGAGCCTTGAACCCTTTTCCACTCCCCGACGAATCTGCAGAACGCGGTGTATCTCACTTCATCATTCACCAGCGACGGCAGGTCGGACTCGCCCAGGCTGTACTCTCCTATCGTGCGGAGCAGCCGTGCTCTAGCCGGTTCCAGTGCATGACAAGAGAGCACGACGTGCTCCGCAGTATCGCTCTCTCCGCAATGGGGGCAGGACCTGTTTTCTGCTCTCTTGAATTCGTACAGCCTGGCACGGAATCCGCCGTGTCCTGTGAGCACTTGTGACACCCAGTAATCCGGGTAGACCCAACTTGCCCTCAGTCTGTCCTGGACTGAGGGGAAGTACTTCCTCAGGGTGCTCCCCTTGGTCGTGCCTGTCCACCTGGCGCCCCAGGCCTCTATTGTCCATTCGCCTATGAGGGCCTTCCACCTCCCAGGCTCCTCCTCAATTCTTCTCCGTAGGGGAGGTGGAAGATCCTCAATGTGCCCCCTCTTCATCTTCAACCTGAGGCGCTGCTCCAGGAGGACCAGGTCTACTGGTGCCGCCGCTGCCAATACCTCCACCGCGTCCTGTGACACCGTCCTATAGGACCTCGTGACCCTTATCAAAGCCGCTCTCTGAATCCTTTTCAGGGCGTGCGTCTGGCCCTTGTTAAGGTGCGCCGACCATGACTGCGAGGCGTACCTGATAATTCCCAAGATGACTGCCTGGTAGAGGGTTCTTGAGACTGGGAACTTGACTCCCCACATCGCCCCCCCTATCCTCGCGAAGGAGTTACTCACTTTAACGGTTCTGTCTCCGAGGTATTTGATGTGGGGAGAGATGCTTAATCTTTTCCCCAGTCTCACCCCCAGGTACGTTACTTCCGTACCCACCCTAACTCTTCTTCCTTCTATTTCCAACCACATAGGGTGGGCACGGTCCATCTTGCCCCGTATCAACGTCGCTGTTGTTTTCTCCGCAGCCATGGTCATCTTCATTCTGGCGCACCACTCCTTGACCAAATTGGCACAGGCGCACGCTCTTCTTACTACCTCGGCTCGTGAATTCCCCACGATGGTCGCCGCAAGGTCGTCCACATATGCGACCGCGGGGAACCCACGCTCTTCTAGGGCCACGAGGACCTTGTTAAAAACTAACTTCCAAAGGGCAGGGCCCAGAACTGAGCCTTGGGGACACCCTCGCTCCACCGGTGCTTCGACGTCGTAGGACACTCCTCTGATGACCGCCCTACGTCCGCTAAGGTAGCTGCCCACGAGCTCGTACAAATTGCTTGGGGCTTCCAGCTCCTGCAATTCCCTCATGACGTAGGGCCACCACACCCTGTCAAAAGCAGAGGAGATGTCAAATGTGACCAGCAGCGCGTACTTAGAGCGAGTCACCATGTCTTCCCTTATCTTATCCAAGGCATCAGCTGTGCTCCTGCCCTTGCAGGAGCCGTACTGTCTTGGGTGGTCCGCCTTCTCGAAGGTCTGCCGCAACGCCGTGTGCATGAGTCTCTCCAGGACTTTACTCAGGACTGGGAGGAGGCTGATGGGCCTGTAGCTCTTGGTAGCTGTCAGGTCCCGGTCGGCTCCCTTTGGAATGAGTCTGAGCTCCGCTCTCTTCCATTGGCTCGGGAATCTCCCGTGGTCGAGGCACTCATTCATTATCTCGAGCAGCCTCCTCTCTATGAGTGGACACGATGCCTTGATCATGGCCGCGTCGATCTCGTCCAGTCCTGGAGCTCTTCCGGTCTTTTGCTTCTGCACGGCGATGCGCAGGTCCCAGATGTCCCATGGTGGGTGCAGATCCGTGCCTGGGGGGCCCTCTGTCAGGGATCTTACCCGAGAGTCTTCAGGCGAGTCATCTTCTTCTAGATCCCTGGGGTATGTCTCCTCCATGTAAAAGGCCGCTGCTTCTTCTGGGGAGGTGGCCTGCCAATCACCGCTCTTCAGCGCGGCGAGTGTCTTGGACTGGCCACCTCTGGCCATCGCCACTTGGTACGGAATACCCCAGGGGTTCTTCTCCGACTCGCGTTGGACGAACTCGTCCCAGGTTTCCCTCCGGGTAACCTCTATCTTCTTCACGTATTCCTTCCGGAGGGACCTGTGTCGGGCCTGTAGGGCCTCCCGGACCTGCTGGTTCCTACACTTCTGGAACGCTCGCCTCGCCCTGTAGAGCTCTCTCTTGGCCGATGTAAGGGCGGGCGTCCACCATGGGTTACATCTTTTCCTGGGCTTCCTTCGCTGGAGGGTCGCTTCCGCAACATCCCTCATGGCCGCAGTGAGGGACGCTACCTTACTGTCAGGGCTATCCAAATGCAGGGGATCATCCCCTAGGATAGCCCAGTCGTCGTCCACTAGTCTTCCCTCCAGCTGGATCTGATAGGCGGACCACCTGACTCCCCGCGTGACGTATCCTTGGGCGCCTGTTTCCTGTGCTGGCGCCCCGGTGACCACATCGAAGGAGATGGAGTTGTGGTCACTGCTGGTCTCGGCGGATACTCTCCAATTTTCAATACGTCCTGCGAGGGGGGTCGAGGACATGGTGACGTCTATCCAGCTGCTACCTTGCGCCCCCGTAAACGTGGGGGGTCCTCGCTCTTTGTTCATAATTATCATCTGGTTAGCAGCTGCAAAGTTCGCCACCACGACCCCCCTCCTTGTAGTATGTGTGGAACCCCACGCTGTGTGCCAGGCGTTGAAGTCTCCACCAATGAGGAGCTCCCTGCGTCCTCTTTGCCTGGCACATTCCTCTAGCGTCGCGAGCAGCTCCGACGGGTCCAGGTCATTGGGGAGGTAGAGGGAGGATACCACTAGTTTCCCCCCTCTCCACCCGATATAACAGGTCGCCAGGTCCTCCCGACAAAACTGGTCGAGGGACATGACGTCCAGCGTGGGGTTACAGACAACGATCGCCGCCCTGGGCCTCCTTTCTCTACTGCCCATGGCGACTACTCTAACCGACGTGCCGAGACCAGCAATCACTCCTCGCTGACAGTACGGCTCCTGCAGCAACATGACATCGTAGCGGCGGGTGAGGGCAGATAGCTCAGTAGCCACCACCCGGCTCTTTGCCATGTTGACTTGGATGACTCTTATTATATCACACATACTTGGTCCTTCTTACGAGGGCCTCCGCCTCCTTAAACAACTGCGGGCACTCCGCCGCTCCTGACTGGTGCCTGGTTTCCTCCTCTTGGCGTCCCGCTCTGACGCAGCCCGCACATCTCGGGCGCTCGTCCTTCCGGGGGCATGCTTCGGCCGTGTGCCCCTCCTGGGCACACCATCTGCAGGTCTTGTCCTTCCTGGTGCAGGTGGCTTTGGAGTGCCCGTATCCCTGGCAAATAACACAGCGGGGCGCATCAAGGTGCTACTACCCTATGCCACCCCCCTACCCATACACCTTCCCCCCCCCAGGAGCGCGAACCTAACTTGCGGGGATACCTCGGCTACCCAGCTTACGTACACCGGATCCCTGGCGGCCCCCATACTGAAGACCAGTTTTAACACGCCTAACCTCTGGTCTTGTGGAATGCTCGCCAGGGTAGGGTCGACCCGGGACAACGTAGCCCACACCTCGTCCAGGAATTCCTTTTCACCCCACGCTCTGGGGACCCCTCGGAATATCACCCTGGGTCCCCTTTTCTGCGCCAGCCTCGACGTAAGGCCAGCCGTCTTTGTAGCTTGCAGGAGCCTCACCGCCTCCTCCATGTTTGGGGTCTCCACAAGGAGCCCCCCGGCCTTCGTGCCTCTCATTATCCTGGACGAGTTATTAGGGTCTTTTGGGGGCATTTTCTTCATGATCATAACCGGGTCACCCTCTATTGTAATAAAAGTTTTCCCCTGGGTAGCCTCCTCCGTCCGCGTCTTCGGGAGCCTCGCCACCAACTCCCGCACGTCGACTTTCTTCGCCGGTCCCGGAGTCGTCGCTTTCTGTGCTCTTCTCCTCCTCCTCTTCTTGCCGACCGTGGCGTATCCATCTTCATCCTCCGTGGTTAGGGGGACCTCTGTCTCAACCGGGGCGGGGACATTAGGTCTTCTTAGTGGCGGCGGTGCATCTACAGGGCTAGCTGCCACCACCGCAGCCCAGCTAGTCGAGGGGAGGGGTCTCTTCACTTTAGGCCTCTCCCTCTGGGGCTTTGGGGTCTCGATGTGATCGGAAGTCCCCGGTCCTCTGGTCGTTCTGGACAATTTCTGGTCAATGGAGTCGACCACCTTCTGAATCTCTTCTGTGCCCCATCCATGAGCGCCAGAGTCTGTCCCACCACCACGGAGGTAACTGTTTCAGCCACCCTAGTGGCAATGGCCTGTATAAGGCCTCCATCTTCCATGACGGCCTGGGTAGCTCTCATGACTGCCATGTCCAGCAATGTCTGGATCTCGTCTTTGCCCAGTCTTGGGCTCCTTGGGGTTACGGGACAGGATGATGGCTTGTCCTTTAAGCTCTCCAGGAGCAGGGCGGTTATTTCAGCGGGCTGGCGAACCATCGTCAATAGCCTTTCATTTTCGATGACGACCTTACCTAGGTCGTCAACCAGCCCTCCCACCTTTTTGCATATCTGCTCCTGATTCTTCTTGATTAGCTTTCTGTCCCGCAGTTCAGCTACAAGACGTCCCAGGCCGTCTCTTACTTCCATAGCTCGTTGAAGGAGGGAGGTCTTCGTTGAGTACTCCGGGAAGTCGGCATCCTCTTCTGTCCTTTTCCTTTTCGGGCGAGTTTCCTGTGACAGGACCCTAACATCCTGCAGGGAAGGAAACCTGCAGGATTGCAAAAGTGGACTCCCACCACCCACCCGGGCTCCCTCCAGGGAGGTGGCGCCTAGTTCATCCCTACCAGGGGACCCCAGGCTTCCGGGCATGTCCCTACCTAGAGGATGCACTGGAAGATGGGGCTTACAATCAATAATGGTACACCAGCGTTACAGCGCCCGGGACAGCCAGTCTTGGCGTACACTACTGAACGGTCCCCTGCGTCCCCCACCGGTCACAAACCTGCTCCCAAGGCATATTCACTGGCATCCATTGAAATTGTGAATTGCTTTGTGAAATAAGGAAACGCCAGAACTGGATATTCCAGTAGTCGACCCATGCACTCTATGTAGGGGGGGGGGGGTGATGACCACTCTTTTTCTCCTTTTGGAGGAGGTTGTTATGGAATGTTGTTTCTGGAACGAGTCGCATGTAGTAGTTGAGTGTTCTCATCAAACGCCGTATTCCTTTTACGTCGGACGGAACCGCCATCTTCTAGATCGCTGACACCTTCCCGGCATCGGTTCACCTCTTCCTTCGATATAGTGTGCCCCAAAAAACTGACGATCTCCTGACCCAGACATGACTTTTCCTCCTATAATTTCAGGCCTCGGTCACGCTGAATACTAAGAAGTCATCCATTTATATATGGCAAACGGATACATACTCCCCGTAGCAACTCATCCATGAGCCTTTCGAATGTAATAGGCGCATTTTTTTAATCAAAATGGCAAAGTGAAGGCTTTCTTATGTCGTTCCTTAGGATGAATCCGTATATGGTGATACCCTGTTTTGAGATCTAGGGTGCTGAAGATCCTCACCCCACTCAGACGGTCCAGAATGCCATCAAACCTAGGGATTGGGTACTTCTCGTCCACCATATTCTCATTGAGTTTCCTGCAATAAACTATAACCCTATACTTATCTGGGCCCCCCCTTCCGTGTTCTTTTTCTTAAGAGCCCACAAGGGGCTATTATATGTCGACGTGCTGTCTTCGATGATCCCGTTTCTTCAAGGTCTCCAGTTCTTCTCTGAGATGGTGCCTCAGAGCCTGTGGATATCTGCACTCCTTCACGTAGCTTACTCGGTCCTGTTTGAGCGGAATCTTATGTAAGGTTCTTCCTGTAACCCCCAACCTCTCACCTTCTTCAAAGAAAGTATCTGTATATTCTCGCTTGAGCTCCCCTCTCCAATCCTCCGCTCACCTAATTGCACCGACTCGCGTCCTACCGTCTCTTCCTTTGTCTCAGGCACCTATACCTCCATGTGAATGTATCCACCTGCAGATCCGCCAACGGTCGGTCTGCTGTCGGTGTCTCCTGCATTGCCGAGGGGCCGGAGGGGGTGAGTCGATCTATTTCATGGAGAGGTATGTGTTGCGAGACATTGTGACCTGCGGGTACCAATAACTTTCGCAATTGTGCCGAAACCCGGGAGTTACGGCTATTCGGGTAAACAACGAGTAAAAATTTTAATAATTTTTTTTGCTGTTGTTTTATTGGAACCGAATATTGACCTAGTAACATGGTAGAATTACGGCCGGTGGCTTTTGAAGTGCCCGAATATCTTAGGAAAAAGATGGCGAGCTTCCGCCTGCAAAATCCCTGGCTTGGATGAAGGTGTGAGCGGCGACGTTGCAGCACCTGAGGTGGTCAATCTCGGACCTGGAAAAATTTTTTGGAGAACTTGTGAGTTGAACCATTTTATCATTGGTGGTGATAGAATAATGGAGACAGTAAAGGCGAAGATGAATGAGGGTTTGCTCGACCCAGGTGACGCGAAGTGCATTTAGGCAGACCTGGTGTGCAGTATAAAAAGAAAGGTGTGAACCTAATACTGGGTTATGAAGACACCCCATGGGCTGGGAAAAAGGAAAGGCTGAAGAAGGCATATGGTAGCGGTAGATAAACACCGGAGGAGGACAATGCCAATATTCCAAATGCTCAGGGAGACGAGATACCCTAATCAGACAAAAGGACAATACGCCGGGGGGCGATGTATAATAAAACAAAATATGAGAGAGACGGTAGAACCGTGATGGTGATAGAAACCAAGATGGAATTCCTCTCCTTACATCCTTAACGTACAGCTGCCCAGGGAGTCAAGGAAGAAAGAAAGCCTATCAGGAGATCGGTCGTTCATCGAGTGTGCTCAAGATGACGTAACTTAGGTGGAGAATGCAGCAGCATAGAGAGAGAGAACCACAGTACGAGGAGAAGAAAAGGACGATGGCCGAAGGAAACAGACCCAGTCCAGGAAGATCGAGACCCAGCAGGAGCAGAGAGGACAGACGCTGTCATGGGTGTGGAAGAATTGGACACCTAGTGGTGCAATGCCCTCGCACAAAATGTTTCGAATGCAGGATGGAGGATGGACATCACTAGACGGTGTCCATAAATGTATCGGCGAGCGGAAATATGTACACCAAAACCAATAATGGTTAACGCCCAAAGGGTGTGGGGAAGGACCAAAGCCTTCTCCGAATCGTCAAAATTATCAGGAGTTTAGGAAACAGGGAAAGAAGAAAACTAACCCGGGAGAAGCAGAGACTACGAAAGGAGTAGACAGCAGGGTGCTAGAGCGAGAAGGAAAAGTCAAACGGTGGCCTGATGAGCGGGCAGGCAGTGGAGTGACCGCACATTAAGAAATTACAGCGTGAGAGGGGATTCCGGCTGTATACCCATTATTCAAGTGGTGAGAGGAGTGTGGTGTCTCGTAATCACGGGGAGTTCCAGGACAATCTTCAGCTGGAAGGCACCGGATAGATTATGTATCAACGAGGGGGCACCACCGATCCGAGCATGCGTGTGTGAACTGATCACCCTGGGAGGGGCGTGTAAAATTGAAGCCGGGATGGCGATGGGGTTAGATAGGTGGGCAGATAAAGAGAAAATGTTTAGAATATACATAGTAGGAAAGATGCCGCGAGAATACGAGGGTATAATACAGTGCGGGCTCATGGGAAGAGTAAGAGCAAGGGTGAGATGCAAGGGAGGAACATGGTTTATCACACTGGGAAAAAAATCATACCGACGTGCGGGAACCGTGAGAGGCTGTAATGAGAGCATCAATGCAGTCAACCTTCCATCGGGAGGAGAACTCGAGGAAGTCGATTAGGCGAGAGTACGCCGATATATGATATTTTTCAAAGGGGGGAGGGCTAGGAGTAACAGGGGACACGGTACATGGGATCCCGGTTAAACAGGAGCGCGTGACGTATAGTAAAGAAAGAAGACAAACAGGCGCTGCGACTGCATATAAGTGAGGAAATAGAGGAATTGAAACGACAAGTCATAGTAAATAGCACGTCTCCGCAAGATGGTCCCCTCTCAGCAGTATACAAGAAAGGGTCATTTGGTGAAGAAAAGTACCACATAGCCATCGACTGCATGCAGTTAAACGACAATACTATAGGTGGAAAATACCCCATCCCCACTTCGAGAATATCCTGGATCGTTTAAGTGGGGCGGCAATATTCAGCATATTGGACCTGAAGGCTAGATACCATAAAATCAAAATGCATCACAGTGACCAACATGAAACGGCATTCACATTTGAACGGATTCACTATGAATATACCCGAATTCCGTTTGGACTGAAGAAGGCACCAATCACGTTCCAGAGGCTAATGGATGAGTTTTTGAGAGGGATAGAGGAGTCCTTTTGCCAGATTTACATTGATGACCTCCTGGTCTTCAGCCGCAACAGAGAAGAACATAAAGAACATTTAAGGCATGTGGTCAATAGAATTAAACGATTCGGCCTGAAACTGTATCCTGAGACAAGAGCAGGCGTGAGTCTTAGGCCATGTTATCTCCAGAGAGGGAGTGCATCCCGATCGCAGTAAGATCGAGGCAATCCAGTGAGTGACTGTCCCGGAGAACGTTACAGAAATCCTGTGTCCACTGGGATACCCGAATTATTATCGTCGATTTGTGCATTGCGGAGCGCCTCTTGCTCATTCCCCTCAAGAAATGACAGAAAGAAATTATTACCTCCGAGATGGAAAACAGTCTGCGAAGATGCATGGAACAGGCTATAAAGGGAGCCTGTATGAACCTTTCCGGATTTTGCGCAGGATTAGGGTTGATCGTACGTTCATCCGCTGTACCTGAAGGTGGAAACGGTCAAGCAGAAAACGCGCCAGATGGAGGTGACTCGAGGTAAGCCTGCAAGTACTGAAGCGTCAATATTTTTGGTGGAGCATGAAGGACACAATCACGAGCGTCATTGGTATGTGCGACACAAGCCTCACTACGAAATACGATCGACAACCCCCAGAGTGATACAGGAGGATAACCTACAGTGGACGTATCACTGGCAGATCTGCAGGTGGATACGTTCACCTGGCGGGGGTATCAGTAGTGGGTAACCTCCGTGGATAAGTTTAGTAAAACGGCAATGGCCCTTTGATAAGGGGATCCGCACATGGTGCCAATTTTACGGTGTACCGGACACGATCGCTTCCAACGGTGGACGAGAGTTTTACAACGCCGAGGTAAGGACTAAGGTGGCAGTCTTGGAGATCCACTGGCATGTCAACCCAATGGTTCGCAGACGTCGGATGTTTGCATAGCACGCTGAGCCACCACCCTCGAAGTTATCAGAGTGAAAAAGCGCTCGAACCGGACGTGGCGATGGAAAAGGCAGTCCACGCATATAACCACACTCTGTCACCGGTCAAGACTCTGTTTAGACATTGAGGAGGCCGGCACGTTAGCAGGAATATGGTGGTCTGAAGACCGCTGCTTCGGAGGGGTGGACGGAGGGGGGCAGTCGATCTATTTCATGGTGAGGCATGTGTCGCACGTACCAATAACGCTCGCAATTGTGTCTTTCATGCCCCACCAGAAATATCTCCGCTTCTGTGCTTGTGCAAGGGTCACTTTTTTCTGCCACGTTTTTCGTTTGATTGTTTCCAATATCAAGGTACAACGGACGAACATACGAGCGACTCCAATCCTCTCTGTCCTCCATAGGCGTTTGATGCGGTCCCAGATGGTCGCGTTTCCCACATACATGTGATGCGCCTTCCCTGGAGTAGATACGTCCTTCAGGGCGAGACAAATCAAATCTTTGTTGAACTCCGGTGGTGACCAGATCTGTAGGCAATGATGTAGCGGCCGTACATCTCATATTCAATCTTGACGAGCCGAGCAGTGATCTGTTGCCTCTTGTCATTAAAGATTTTGTCAACGTTCTTTATGTCCGAGGGCCTATCCCTCTGTGACCTCCCTACCTACTTTCGCTTAGGACATCATCGGTTGTTGTCCCCTCCCACTCAACATCCTCGACGGGTGACCATCCTACACAAATTGGCGGATGTCGCATGATGGTCCCATCTCCTTTTCAATCGCCTTCACGACTATCGCGCAGGGTAGCCAATCTGCCACGACATTCTCCCTCCCTGGTTTGTAGATAATGTTGATGTTGAATTGGCTCAGGAACTCCTTCCATCTAGTAATCCGCGCTGATGATTCTTTCAGTTTTCCCGTCCATTAAAGGGGTCGATAATCACCTTGAACCTTAATTTCCTACCGAATACAAGGGTGCGGAAGTTTTCTGTCGCCCATGCGATTCCCAATTAATTCCCGTTCGAGTGCGCTATACCTGCTCTCGGGTTCTGTAAGGCACCTGCTAGCGTCTGCAATTGGTCGCTTCACTCCGTCTTGATCCTGTGAGAGCACTGTCCCCATTGCCTAATCACTAGTGTCTGTCATAATCATGAAGTAGGGTGCGAAATCTGAAAAGGCCCCTCCCAGAGCCGCTTCATGCTACGTCGTATATTATTTTCCATTCCCGAGGTTATGGCGACTTTTTGTCCTCTCTTAAGGAGATTGCTAATAGATACGACGCACTCCCCCATTTTTGGGACAAGTCTGCAGAAGTAATTCAGGGATCCGAGTAGACACCGGATTCCTTTAACGTCCTTTAGGACAGTCAGCCGCTGGACTGCCTCTACCTTACTGTGAACGGGTTGCACTCTCTCCCTGGAAATTATGTGGCCTAAAAATCGCACCTGATATTGTCCCACGAGTGACTTCTCCGCAGACAGTTTCAGTCTTAATTATCTAATTCTATCAAAAACATGTCGTAAATGATTCTTGTGTTCTACCTCATCTCAACTGAAGACTAGGATGTCGTACATGTAAATCTGGCAAAAGGACTCCTCTATCAAAACTCATCTATTAGCCTCTGGAACGTGATTGGTGCCTTCTTTAGTCCAAACGGAATTTGGGTATATTCATAGTGAATCCGTTCTAATGTGAATGCCGTTTCATGTTGGTCACTGTGATGCATTATGATTTTATGGTATCTAGCCTTCAGGTCCAATTTGCTGAATATTGCCGCCCCACTTAAACGATCCAGGATATCCTCGAAGTGGGGATGGGGTATTTTCCACCTATAGTATTGTCGTTTAACTGCATGCCGTCGATGACTACTTGGTACTTTTCTTCACCAAATGACCCTTTCTTGTTCACTGCTAAGAGGGGACCATTTTGCGGAGACGTGTTATTTAGTATGATGCCTTGTCGTTTCCTCTATTCCTCTATTTCCTCACTTATATGCAGTCGCAGCGCCTGTTTGTCTTCTTTCTTTAATATATGTCACGCGCTCCTGTTTAACCGGATCCCATGTACCGTGTCCCCTGTTACTCCTAGCCCTCCCCCCTTTGAAAAATATCATATATCGGCGTACTCTCGCCTAATCGACTTCCTCCAGTTCTCCTCCCGATGGAAGGTTGACTGCATTGATGCTCTCATTACAGTCTCTCACGGTTCCCGCACGTCGGTATGATTTTTTTCCCAGTTTAATAAACCATGTTCCTCCCTTGCATCTCACCCTTGCTCTTACTCTTCCCATGAGCCCGCACCCTATTATACTCTCGTATTCTCGCGGCATCTTCCCTACAATGTGTTTTCTAAAGTTTTTCTCTTTATCCGATCACCTAAGCAACCCTTCGCCACCTCGCCTTCAATTTTGCACAGCCCTCCCAAGGTGAATTGTTGGATCACCCTCATGCTCGGATGCGGGGTGCCCCCTCGTTGATACATAATTTATCCGCCGGCTTCCTGCTGATGATTTTCCTGGTACTCTCCGTGTCTACGAGACACCTCACTCCTCTCACCACTTGAATAATGGATATACCACCGTAATCCCCTCTCACACTGTAATTTCTTAATGTGCGGTCACTCCTCTGCCAGCCCGGTCTATTTTCAAATTTTACTACTTCTCCGCCCACCTATCAAATCCCATCGTCATTTCACCTTCGAATTTTCACCGGCCTCCCAAGGTAATAAACTTACTCACGTATCTTCTTATGTTGTTAGCTTACCACACATGCCCGGATATGTGGCGCCAACAATTCTTTCTGAGAATTGTGCAAGAACTCCTAGTGTCTACTCCTCTCACCACTCAAATAATGGGTATACCACCGTTATTCCCTCTCACGCTATAATTTGTTAATGTGCGGTCACCGCTCTGACGCACGCTCCTCAGGCCACCGCTGACCGTTTCCTACCTCCTTACGTACCCTGCCGTCTGATTCTTCCGAAGTCCCTGCTGTCCTCTCCACCGCCGTCTCTGCTGCTCCTGGGTACGTCTTCTTCTTCCGTTTCCGACGCTGCCTTAGTTTTCGACGATTCGGAGTGGGTTCAGGTCCTACTCCACACCCTCCATCGGCTCCTATATCTCTCGGCTCGCTAGAAAATGTATTGACACTGCCTAGCAATGTGTCCTTCCATCCCGCATTCAAAACGGCACCACTCTGTGTCCAACTCTGCCGCATCTGTGACATCTTCTGGCCTTGTTCCTCCCACTGGGTTTCGGCCTCCCTTGGCTAGGTCTCCTTCCTTCAGCTACCGTCCTTTTTTTTCTCTGCATACCATAAATCATTCCTGTTCCATGCCTGCTGCGGCATTCTCAACCTCTGGTACATCATCTTGGACCACCCTTCTGCCTCCAGTTTTACTTTTTCTTTATGGGCGCTAGAGTCCATTAAATCTTGGGCGCACTCAATAAACGATCGGTCTCCCGACGTAATTCTACCATGTTACTAGGTCAATTTAGGCAACAATAAAACCACAAAACAATTTTATTCGCATGTTGATTACCCAAACACTCCTGTTCCCGATAAACTACAAACCACTGCAGGTATCCCTAGGCTCCACCCTCGGTAGACTCTCACTACCTTCCTGATTTCACCCGCCTCCTTTAGGCATTCCACACCCTATATCCTTCTCATACATCCTTCAAATGGGGGACTACCCTTAGTGAAAGGCACTCATTAGCCCAAAATAATTTTCCTTTATTTTTCCCACATCCTATTTTTATAAGTTTGAGCGCTAAGAAAAAAACAAAAAAAACAAAAAAAAACAAAACAACAATAGATGGAGTCATGAAATCAGGCTGATATTTACTCAACAGTCAATTTTCCATAATAGTTACCCTCATCAGACGTTTGCGCCCCCTCCCCCCACCACACAACCTTACTCCCGCCACCACCCCACCTCCCGGTTTTAGCACCAGCTATCGCCTCCCGGCTTTAGACGATCAAAACAAAGAATGAAAAGAAAGTAATAAAAATGCACAATGGTTGGGTTTTTAACTGACTTTATTTTCCTTTTGATTCTCTTTTTATACTTTACGGGTTAGTTTACATTAGGCTATAGGGTATTAGACTTAACACAGCCGTAAGATTTTAAGGATGTTTTTTGGTTTAAATCATCATTGCATAGTGTTTAAGACTTGCTCAGGTATCAAGAACAAAAGTTATCAAAGACAAAGAAAAAGGCAGAACTATTGATAAATTCAACAAAGCAACACGTGGCGTACAATCCGTCCCAGTCAGATTTCAGTATTTTCTATTCAAAGTGGTTTAAAGAAGCAGCTATCCTACTTCAACATTCACCTCCTTGTTTCCTAAGAATTTCTTCGATCTATCTATCGGTCTATGATTACCGCATCAGACACATAGGAAACCAAATAGATTTTACAATGTCAAACCGTTTTGCTGCATAGTTTTCATTTGTATTTTAAACTTAAATCCTTAACGAGCGCTTTCACCAAGTTCAAAAAATACTAAACATTTTCAACTAAAAATTTAAACAACTCTTCATTATTGAGTCACACTTACTTTTAAGGGGCATGACCGAAATTTGGCTCTTTTATATGCAAATTATCTGCATATTGGCTGATCGCGGCTGATGACAAAGACGTGGTGGCGGGAGTGAGGTTGAGGGGGGGGGGGTGGAGGTGCGGTGAAGGTAGGTATTATGGAAAATTGACTGTTAAGTAAATATCAGCCTGATTTCATGACCCCATCTATTTGGCGGCGGGGGTTTATTGAATGATTGGATCGCGTGTGTGATATAATGTGCATAGACGACATTGTTCCAGGCGTGTCTTTTGTAAATATTGGCATTAGTTTTGGTTATGTATCGCGACCAGAAGTGACTGTCGATTCAATATGCATTATAAGAACATGGCCTTCAGACGTCACTATTTTAATCTCGTCAATACGATGACTGTTCCATTTTAGTGTAATATATGAGATATGTGGGCTTGTGGATACCCTTAATAGATTCTAAACCAGTAATATACGAAGTAAAGCCGGTACCAGTACCACATAATATCTTTTTAATAATAAAGAATACTGTAGGAGTCCCATGGTAATAGTTAATTTGCTGTATTAACTAATAATTATGCCAAATATCAGACTTTCATCATTTATTGCTGATCACAAAAGCCGATTGTTAAACAGTGTTTATCTTTAATATCGTTGACTTTATTACTAATAAAATATAAGAATTAAGTACAAACCACTTAACTATGAATATCAAAGGTAAAATTAAACTTAAGACCCACATGATTTTTAATTAGAAACTCGTTTTAGTACACAGTTTATTATCGTTCTAAAAATTGTATATATTGTATATATATATATATATATATAATGGTTCTTAGGGACGACAGAAAAACAAGGTTGTGTTGCTCTGTAAAACAAAGTTTATTTTCTTTTAATTGATAATTAGTTTACGGGTTTACAAATAAAATCTAAATTCGTACCTGTAAAACAAAGAAACGACATTCAATGTTTATTCTCCTGTCGATTCTGTTTGTTTTATAATAACAAATAATTAAAGTGAAATATTAAGTTTAGCTTGCTTTCACTGCTTGCCTAACACTCACGTAACCTCCCTGCTGATAACGCTAGTATCATTCTCTTCAACGCCTGCATTATCTACGTTGGCGCGGCGCGCTAATTCAAATTAAAGAAATACATTTTCTTTACATATATATATATATATATTTAACGATCGTCAACGAAAAACGAGAAGAAAAAGGAAAGAGGTTGAATGTAGTTACTGAACGAGAGTTGTCACAAGACTGTTTTTATTTGAGCTTTTAAAGCCTCTCTAAATACATTCGGGATGTTTACATCCCGATGACTTAAGGATTAGGCTGGCTGCCTACGACGTCCGAACCTTAACTCCCCCCTGCCAGTTTACGCATATCTCTTCGTAAACTCCAAGGTCCGCCGCACTCAGCACACAGCCTGTAATCCCTTACATCACGTTTACGGTCTAATATATTCATAGTCCTCACAAAAAAACAAAGAAAAGAGATAATACAGAAATAAAACAAAAATAATAATAACAAAAAATAATACATTCGCCCTGGACCCGGTGGCTGCCAGGTAAAAAAAAAATGGAACATCCACAATATAAATAATGAAAACAAAAACTCTCTCTGAGCAGCACATGTGAATGTGAACATGTGAAACATATGATTCCGGATCAGTTGCTCCGTATCGGATCGAGGGCACACCATCTTACGCACATTCAACACCCTCCCCCCTGTGTTGGGAGTTTCAACTGTTCAATGTGAACGGTTCGCCTCTTCTTTGGGGTGGTCATACTCTCGATGGTCACGAGATTATGTTCCCGAATTATGATGACCTTAAAGGGCCCCTCATACCGAACAAGTTCCTTACTACGATTTGACACGACTTTTCTGTACACAACGGTCCCAATCGATATTGCTCCTATGCGATCCCGCACCTTCAAATTTGCCCGTGCCACGAGCTTGGATTTTTCGCGCATAATCTTATCGCGTACTTTGTACCACATCTTTCCGAGCTGTATGTGGGTGTTATGGAGCTGTGCCACCATTCCCTCATCCGCCACCGTCTCTGGCCAGTTCCTCGGTCTCACTCGTAATCCAAACAAAATTTCGAAGGGTGCTAACCCCGTCGTGGCATGTATCGAGTGGTTGTATGCCGCCACCGCCATTGGCATCGCTACGTTCGCCGACAGGCCTTTATCCACCTGGTACACGCGTAAGTGGTCGCTGAGGGTGCTGTGTAACCTTTCGATGGTTCCCCTGCTCTTGGGATGCCCGGGGGTATTAAAATGCCATACCACATCCCGTTTTTGCATTTCGGCTCTCACGGTTGCATTGTCAAACTCCCGTCCCCCGTCCGACGAGATCCTCTCTGGTATGCCGTAGAACTGAAACCATGTGTTGAGGGCTTGTAATATGGAATCTCATGACTTGTCTCCCACCGCGTAGGCCATAGCCACTTTGCTAAATGGGTCGATGATAGTGACCCACTTAAAACCCCGCCACGTGAAGGTGTCCACTTGAATCTCCGTCAGTGGTGCTTCTGCCGTGGGTGATTCCTCCTGGAGTCCCGGCGGGGGATGTCTATCATATTTCGTCTTCTGACAAACTTCGCATGCTCCGATTACCTCCTGAATAGTCCGCTGCATCCCCCACCAAAAATAGCGCCTTCGTAGTGCTTGTGCCGTCTCCTGCCCACCGCGGTGGTTGGTTTTTCCTTGGTGATACGCCAGTGTTACCTCGCGTTGCTGCTCCTCGTCCCGCAGGGTTTGGACCACGGAAAGACACCGAATGAACGAGCGATCCACCCCCAACAGCTCTTTCTGCCACAGCTTTTTAATTTTGTCCCACACAGTCTCGTTGCCCACGAATAAATGGTGTGTTTTGCCGGGTTTGGACACGTCCTTGAGAGCCTGACAAATTTGATCTCCTCGAACTCCCGGTGGTGACCAAATCGTCGCGATCTGACTCCTACCGTACGTACTATGGAGTATTTTCAGAGCACCCGATGTTTGAGTTTTCCAAATGATCTGTCTCCGCTTATCATTGATAATTTCGTCCGTCGTCTCCATATCACGCGGTCTCTCTCCTATAGACTCGTCTGATGGTGTGTCCGCACTCCTGTCACTATCTTTCCGCGTGCTGCTCCTGCCCGCTTCTCCAGGCGTCCATTCCTCAATGAACTGCCTCATACCGCTCGATGTTTCCCCTTCTTCTATGGCGTTCACCATAATAGCGCGCGACAGCCAATCTGCCACGACGTTGTCTTTGCCTGGCTTATATACAATATCCAGATTGTATTGGGCTAAGAATTCCTTCCACTTTGTTACCCTTGAGGAGGATTCTTTGAGTTTTCCGACCCATTGAAGAGGTCGGTGATCCGTATGTATTCGAAACCTTCTGCCAAATACATACGGACGGAAATGCCCAATGGCCCACACTATCCCGAGGAGTTCTCGTTCCAGAGCGCTGTACCGCGTCTCCGTGTCCGTCAGGCGTCTGCTCGCGTAAGCCACCGGTCTTTCCCCGTCTTCGCCTTCCTGTGACAATACTGCCCCCAAGGCATAGTCGCTTGCGTCGGTGGTGATCGTGAAATCCTTCTCAAAGTTAGCGAAAGCCAAAATCGGCGCCTCCTGCAAACGTGCCAAGCATTTGCGGATATTCTGCTCTATCAGCGGCGTGATCATTATCCGTGCTCCTTTCCGTAGTAAATTGTTAATGGGTACCATATATTCTGCCATGTCCGGCACGAAACGGCGGTAGTAATTGAGCGTGCCCAGTAATCTCCGAATCCCTTTTACATCTTTTGGCACCTCCATTCTCTGGATCGCTTCTACTTTCGTCGAGTCTGGTTGAACCCCTTCCTGTGAGATTGTGTGCCCTAAAAAACTAATCTGCTCCTGCCCCAGTGACGATTTGTCTATTGACAGTTTCAACCCGAAATCCCTTAATCTCTCAAATACGTTCCGGAGGTGTTGAATATGTTCCGATTCCGTTCGGCTGAAGATCAGCAGGTCATCCATGTAAATTTGGCACATATTTTCGTCCATTCCTCTCAGAAGTTCGTCCATGAGACGCTGAAAGGTTATTGGAGCATTTGTGAGACCGAACGGCATTCTCGTGAACTCAAAATGCCCTCTTTCAAACGAAAACGCCGTTTTATGTTGGTCATGCGCAGCTAGTTTGATCTGATGGTACCCTGCTTTTAGGTCCAATGTGCTAAAAATTTTTGCACCGTTTAGTCTGTCTAGGATGTCTTCGAACCGCGGGATCGGATATTTTTCGTCCAGGGTATTATCGTTAAGTTTCCGAAAATCCACCACGACTCGGTATTTTTCCTCACATTCTCCCGGTCGACTTTTCTTTTTCACTGCCCACAAAGGGCTATTATACGGAGACGTGCTATCTCTGATAATACCTTGGCGCTTGAGATCCTCGATCTCCTTTCTAATGTGTTGTCTGAGCGCTTGCGGATACCGCCTCTCCTTCACATACGTCACCCGCTCTACTTTTAACGGGATCTCATGTAGCGTTTTCCCCGTTGCTCCTAGCTTGTCCCCTTCAGCGAAAAAAATATCCCTAAACTCGCTCCTCAGACTCTCCCTCCAATCCTCCACTCTCTTAACCGCTCCTATTTGCTCCGTTTCGCCCCTTACGCCCCCCCGGCTTCGATAGGTTCGCTTCCCTATTTTGATCTTCCAGTTCTCCCCCTCGTTTTCGATGCGCGCGCCTACTTTTCCCAGTAAATCACACCCCACTATTATCTGGTATTCCCGTGGCATGTCTTCCACGACGTGTACTTTTATGTCACCCATTACTTTCGCCCATTCTTCCAGCCCCACGACCGCTTCTCCCATTACTTCGCAGGGTCCCCCAAGAGTAAGTAATTTACACTTACATACCTTGATCTGGTGTGCCCTCTCTCCTCTACGCAACCTCTCTAACGCACCACGAGATATTATTGTATTGGTGCTGCCAGTATCAATGAGGCATCCTTTCCCGCACTGTATTGCACCTTAGGATGCGGTCGCCTCTCTGCTGCCACTCTCCTCAGGCCTCCGTACGCCACTCCCATCTGCGCGAGGGATTCTTCTGCCACTCTCGTCGTCTGCTCCCGCTGCGCTTCGACTCCTCTCCGTCTGTCTCCGACGTCCCTGATGACTCGTCGCCCGATGATCCAATTTCTCTTGGTGTCGCGCTCCGCCTCTCCCGGATTTCCTGGTTGTTCACCTCCATTGGTTCTGCTTTGTGAAATTCCCTTCTACGAAACAAGTATGGACATTGTCTTGCTATGTGTCCTTCTTCCCCACACTCAAAGCACTTAGTGCGAGGGCACTGAGCTACCAGATGGCCCGTCTTTCCACAACCATGACATTTCCTTTCTTCTTTCCGAGTCGCGTACCTAGGCCTCGTCACTCCCAATCTTCTCTCTCTTGTCGCTCCCCTGTCTCTACCGGCAAACGGCGTTTCCTGTCTCCTCCACACTGCTTTTGGGGTCCTGTTTCTCCTATATGGGATCTGGCTCCAATCGTTGTCATCTTCGTTCATTTTTACTTCTTCTTCCCTTGCGCTAGCATCTATCATCGCCTGGGCGCATTCGAGGAACGATCGCTCATTAGGGAACCCTTCCTTCCTTCCCGTCTCCTTCGCTAATTGTACCTTTAAGATTGTTGACAGGAATCCCATCCTGCCCTCCACTTCATCGGCACTAGTTGTCTCCCTCATTTTCTCATTTATTTTATTGTAGCGGACAACCAGGACTGCAGCATACTGTCCACTATTCTGTCTCGGAGATTTCATTTCTCGAAACATTTGGAATATATCCTCCTCTGGGGTCCATCGTCCCCCCCCATATGCTTTTTTCAGTCTCGTCTTTACTATCTCCCACGGGGTTTCCTCGTCCGCCTGTATCAGGTTCAGCACCTTCCTTTTCACCCTGCACACCAGGTCTGCCTTTATTGACTTAGCGTCACCTGGGTCGAGTAACCCTTCGTCCATCTTGGCTTGTATCCTCTCCATAATCCTATCTCCACCTTTGAGAAAATGATTTAACTCACCTATTTCCCCAGAAAATTTTTCGAGGTCTGAGATCATTTTCCTCATGTCCTGTGACGTCACTGCCCGCACCTTCATCCACGCCAGTGTGTTCGCATGGGCTTCAGCCATGGTTTCTTTAGGTAACTGTGGAACTTCAAACGCTGCCGGCCGCAATTCCACCATTACCTACTTTAATTAAATCACACGAAAGTGAATAAGAAGGAAAAAAAAAACAAAAACCAACTCGCACGTTAATGACTCGAACCCACTCCGCTCCCGGGTTTCGGCACCAGTTTACGATCGTCAACGAAAAACGAGAAGAAAAAGGAAAGAGGTTGAATGTAGTTACTGAACGAGAGTTGTCACAAGACTGTTTTTATTTGAGCTTTTAAAGCCTCTCTAAATACATTCGGGATGTTTACATCCCGATGACTTAAGGATTAGGCTGGCTGCCTACGACGTCCGAACCTTAACTTAAAAGTCATCAGGGTAATCACTAGGCTATGGCGTCGAACACGACATGAAAATATTTATTTGCTTACAATATTTTACTTACCTATTGTAAATTATTCGAATAAATGTTTCTCATTTTACCAAGCATGTTGATGTTGATGACCTAATGATGTTTCCAGAGCCAACGACGGAGATCCTCGGAGGTCACGATTTGTACATCGACCGCGGCAGCACCATCAACCTCACCTGCGTCGTCCGCTACAGTCCGGAGGCTCCGGCGTATATCTTTTGGAACCACAACGATGCAGTGAGTAAACCATTTAGTACTATAAAGGCAGTAACCGAACAGTATAATGTTTTTATTATTATCATAAAATCATAACAGGTATTCCCAACCCTGCGATCCATATCCTTACGGAAGATAGTCAATTTTTCCTTCTGTATGAACCACTGTACTCTTCACGCTGATCTGAACATCACATTCATTCAGCCACCAAAACTTCCATTACCATCTCCCTCGCCACCCTAACCCTTACAATTTTGCTCTAAGTTTCTCCCACCTCAAGCCCAGCAACCAGAGCGACACCTTTGGCGAAGATGGGTGAAAGTTAAAAGTGAACATGGTAATCACTAGGCTGCGGGATCGATCCTTATATGAAAATATTTATTTGCTTACAATATTTTACTTATCTATTGTAAATTATTTGAATAGATGTTTCTCCTTTTACCAAGTATGTTGATGTTGATGAACTATTGATGTTGCCACAGCCAACGACTGAGACCCTCGGAGGTCACGATTTGTACATCGACCGCGAAGTACAGTTCATACAGAAGGAAAAATTGGTAAGGATATGGATCGCATATCCATATCCAACAAATTTAAAACATGGTATGCAATGTTAAGTATGGTGGAACTCATTGTAGGGTTACAATAACTAATGAAACTCAGCTCAGCTTCCCTTATTGACGATCTGTCGCCATCGATGGAGAAATGGTGGAGGGTTAAGGGGTAAGTGAGATATGAGTATAAAGAGGTTAGTGAAGCTGTTTAGCCAATCGAAGAACTTGACCCTACTACGGCCTATAAACTAAGCAACCGTCGGCTTCTTACATACCAAGGATAGGTCAACACTTTTCGTCATCAGGGCTTGTGAGAAAATTATGAATTCAGAATATTTGAAAGCTGGTATGATTTTCTAAACACTTGAGTTTTGTCTTGACCGTCCCTCGAAATTTTAATTTCTGAGACAAAGCTGAAAACCAGGAATTCATTACTTCAATGTTAGACTTATCAGACGGATTCTCGTTGTCTACAAAGAAATATATAGGATTGTTATCGTTCACAGTGATGTGGCAGGTACTCCTAGTACAAGGATCCACTCAACCCTAATCTTCCTTCATTTTTCCCTCAAGAAATAAGTATAAATAACGTACGAGAAAGAACATCCAGGATTGTGTGAGGCTAGTCCAAGTATCTGAGGGACATGATGTCCATATAGTTTTTGATGGAATTGTCATTACAGAGTCTCGATGAGTGAATTACGTAAGTTTGTGCGATAGTCGTATTTCTGATAAATTGAGGTCACTAGTGATAATTCAAAGTGGTTTGTTTTAAATCTTCTGTGGTTAGATTTGTTACCCACAAATCTGAGAGCCATATGCCCAAATGGTTTTTGTCCTTGGTTCCAATATTTTCGCCGCTAAGTATTGTTGTCGACTCCTATGTAATAAACGGTCCTTGCAACGGCATTTATTAGATCGGCAACTTTGGCGGCCTCGGCTCGGCACAGTCGCCGCACCCAGACACGAACAATGGGCCGGCACTCGACTGGAGAACTCTCCAGCGGTCACGTCTCCTCTCTCCGTGGTTGCTCCAGCTACTTTAAAAAATCCATAAAGCCCCCCCCCCGCTCTGTCCGAGGCGAAAGCCTTGTTCACGAAACGTAAGCACAATTTAAAAACTCTGGCCTGCATAATTAATAAAGATTAAGTCTAAACCTCTTCCCCTTCACATAAATTACCCCGAACATTTCAGTTACTAAAAAAGCAATTTACCCACTCTAACAAATTAATCGCTGGCTTTAACGAATCGTTGTGACATTCAAGCTTGGTTGTATTTATTTAGGCTGCGGTAATTGGGTTTTCTGGTCAACGCCTTTTTATTTATTTTTTTAGTTGGGCTAAATAGCGTCCAATTGTTGCATACTATGTGAAATAATACCAGAAACGAGCATGATCAGTACTTTTGTTTTTAAACCGCTGGTTATTTATTAATTATAAATATATGCAAGCATGTATATTGGTTGGGATGGGCTAAAGCTAACAAAACTTGGATTATAGTAAAAAAATAAGTATGCAAGGAGATGGCGTCTTCGAGTTTGCTCAATACTTGTAGGGCATTTCACCTTCCTTGAATTGATACCCGGGCAAGATGGGATCTGTCAGCATATTGTCAGGATGCGTGATTACATTCCCTGTACCGACTCACTCCTGGCAGGATAGGCATATGGTTTGCAGCAGTGCGAGGGTGCTTACTGTTGCAACCTCTATTTAGAACATTACATCCTATTGTTTCTCTCACTCTGTTTTTTTAGAGTAATGCAACACTCAAATCTTGCTTGATAAATTTCTCACTAGTTTCCCATACATTTTAAAAACTGTACAATAAGTCTCCTTTCGATTACTCTTAAACAATCAGAAAAAGAGCACTGCTCATCATATTATTCATTGTCAAAATGCCATGCAGGGAACATTTAATGTTTTTATATTTTTAATAATTTATTGTTTCTTACTAGAAATAATTCATACAAAAGTTTTGTAATTGAGACATTAAACTTTCCCTTTTCATATTAATCCTTGTTGAAACCAACGCGTTAACAGATGCTCAGTTAATAACGCTTTTGTTTTTGAATCCCCTTGATGTCATAACAATAAAATACAATTATTATACTATGTAAGTTATAATGATCATTTCTTAATAAAATCCCATTCGTAATCTCCGACTTTTCTATAAATCACATACAAAAGCTTATTGTATAATTAAAAACTGTATTTACCAGGTATGTGAAGTGAGATATAGCCCTTTTTGAAGTCATAAAAATTACGCCCCTATCTATTTAGTCTGATTCTTAGATCGTATTTGATAACTCCTGAAGAAAATTAGTTAACATATACCTAAAGAAAGCTAGTAGACTTATTTTGTATTGATACTGATTACAATTGTTGATAGTGGTGATATTCCTTTTGTTGATAATTTTATTTTATGTTTGAGTGACAACAGTTGTTTAACCCTCGACTAGATTTTTTATTAATTTTATATCAAACCTATGGGAACCACCTATTCCAACTAACAATTTAACTATCTAGTTTAATTATCTATAATTGCCTATCTATTCTGGTGCTTGGTCTCCTGAGTTATTAAGGAAGGTACGCAATGTAACAATCGCCGCAGATGTGCAAAGCAGGGGCATATACACTGTCGATTTTAGGGAGGGAGTTTGCCAAACATAATACGTGTTATTTAGTTAATTTAAACTCACCACCAGAAATTAAACTATAAAAATTAAAGTTAAAATTTAATGATGTCCCTGATTCTAAGGCAGTCATATTTTAGTTTTAATGTTAAATTTTTAAACTTGTACGCCTTATATAATTATTGAATTTGTAAGATACTTGAGAATAGCCCATAATCATTTGTCATTAGGATGAAGAATCAAAAGAGTCCATAAAAATTACTACGGTGGATGGTTGTTTTTGAGGGGAGGAGGGGAAAAATTGAGGGTTTTTAAATTGAAAAATTATTTTTGGTACAATCTAGGGAAGTGGCACATATTTTTTGTGTAACTTTTGATGAAGAAACTGAAGGTATTATTTGTTGTAACGTCGTTTATTAGATTTTTTTATCAATTTTATATCAAACCTATGGGAAATACCTCTTCCAACGAACAATTTAACTATCTAGTTTAATTATCTATAATTTTCTATCTATTCTGGGGCTCGGTCTCCTGAGTTATTAAGAAAAGTAGGCAATGATATATTAATATATATCATTTTACTTGTACCGTGTTTGAAGGCTGGTTCTGTGTTTTTCGTACTAATGAACATAACTCTCACTGGTATACCCCAATTTATTTGATAAGAATATGAGGGCTTATCTCGACTGCACAACCATTCTCAGGTATCTTATAATGATAATAATTGAATAGAACATACAAGTTCAAACTTTTTTTTCGTATGGTTTTCGGTACTATTTTACTTGTACTAACATAGCATTTAGTTTAAATTTATTTTAAACGAACTGCTAAATATAAGTATAATATATCATCACGAAAAAGTTATGTATCATTACTGACACTAGCTGCATACAAAATCTTAGTTAGAGATTATTTCTGAATTGGAGAGGGCAAAACCCTAGAGTGCTTCATCTGAAATATACCTGCAACTAAGCCAGCCGGTACGACATATAAATGACAGGACTTAGAGCACAGCTGATACCCCTTGCTTGTAAATAGGGACCTATCATTTAGCCTAGGAAAGAACAGGGAGCCATGTCGCAGATAAATGGAGCCTCGAACTGTTTCTGGGGGTGAAATACGGCGTGCTCAGGCGTGGTCGAGGACAAATAGTGGCCGGTGCCGTCCGGTGATATTTTTCACCGCTCTTCCTATCTGTAGCGAATCAGTAGGCGTTTGTCTTCAGGCCGGCACCCGTCGCTTGTACCGCCAGGCATAACGGACAGGTTACTGGGGCATTAAAAAAAATAATATCAATAAATTAATAATAATAATAATAAATTATAATAAAGTAATTTCCACTGGAGCACCATTCTTGAAGGCTTCAAATACATTCAGTAGGCTCAGTAAGATATCGACTCGTTGTTCCGACGATTTCTCTTTTCCAACCTACATTTCCACGCCTCCAATTCTCCTAGAAAAGAACGGGATTTGGATTGTTGAGTGAGCAGGCGCGCCAAACCAAGGTTTGGAGTGTTTTATAGACTACTGTACGGAAACTCTAACCTCATTCTAGAAAACAAACTTTACACGAAAAAACAGTTTGGTCTTACGGTATAGAAGTACAAACGATAGCCTAACCTTCGAACATCAAACTAATCCAAAATTTCCCAAGTCAGAACTGGAGTCAACGCGACCTTTTATAGTACGAACTCGTCAGTCCCTTCACAGAGATCTCAATGTGCCAACTGTACTCGACCTAATACCCTCAAGATTTTCCAAATTCCACTTCTCGTCCAAATTCTATTGTCAACACCAATATCACTTATCCTTACAATCCTCCTCGTCACCTGAAATGGTGGTGGACTTGCGATGTAAATAGATGTGTAAGTCATCGGGTCCTGGGACTGACCATCGGGGTGGGGGGAGATCCACTGCTTCCGACCCTTCCACTAGCTTGCTGAATGAATTGCCTTAAGAGTAGGGGGGCAGAAATTGTATGCACATAGTATATGAATGGAAGTTTTACATAAGCATGATTTAATTCCTACATCCCAATTAATAATACTGTACAATCAAAATGTGATTTTTCAAATAATAATCTTATAAATTAAAATTAATTGTAGCAGCGCACGTCTTATTTTAAGCGGGAAATCCTGAATAATTATTATGATAACTTGATGGTAATACTTACGATGAAATTAAGCTCAAAATTTGATGAAACTACCTTGAGAATAAATTCTCCTCCACGAGGTTGTTCGTTACAATTTGAATACATCCGAATTTTAAATATTGGCTGTAAATATCCCCCGAAACATAAAAGCGCTGATACTGGTTGAATTTAACAGATGTGACGGTTGTAGATCGAAATGTCCCCAGCATTCCACCATCAATCTTGTACCCATCAGTTTCTAATTGCTAATAGATTGTACAATGCCTTTGGCGATCTGATCTATGTCTGAATAATAATTATTCGAGAAAAAAATTCGTAAAAATTTGAATTTCTAAAAAGTGACCAACGAATAAAACACTTATTTTTAACACGCCTCATTTTTTATGTTTATTGACCTTATTATTTAAAATTTCTAAAATGATTCCAACTTAGAATTGAATAATATAGATCCGTGGTCATCTCTTTATGATAAGACGCACAGAAAAAAATAATCGGGGATGGAACCCAGGTTCTTTCCATTCTCAGGTCGGGCCGCTGAGCGCTCGGTCAACGAACTAATAACAAAACCAATAAGCATTAGTGTACAGAGGACTTACTGTGAATGAAAGTGAGTGAATGATGAATTGTAAATATGGTATGAATGAGAACATAGAACACAATTACTTATTGCTCCGAAAAGGCAGATTGTAATTGTATCACAACAAAGATTTTGTAAAATCAGAGAGGATTACAACAACTTGTTCAATCAGGATAGAGTTTACAGCCCCAGTGTCAAAAAGGTGCTAACTCCATATAACAAACTGCATACCATTTATATTCAAAATTGTAGTGAAAAACATAAAAAAGAAACATTAAAAAATATATTAGAATTCCTAAGGTAAAATTCAGAATTGATAGTTATTCCGGCAATAAATATTATAATAAATTTTTCTCCGTCAAAACAAGAGAACACATTTAAATACTTTGGAGTTTACACATTGTAAACTTCATTGGTCTCTACACATTTTACACATAATAATTTAGTATTCGTTCCAATTATAACTTATGGAATCGAAATTCAAAATGACAGTTAAAATAAAAAATACTTTGAAAAAACTACAACAGTTGTATATAAAATAAATCGATTTCCCAGCAAATAAATTGAAGCTGCAGAGAATAGGCAGTTTAAGGGCAGAAGGAATATTTAGATAACAAATGAAGAATTCTTGTTATTAATTTTTAAGATTCGAATTTTATTTAATAATATGTTCAAAGATTCCTTTATTTTTTTATTTTAAGTTATTATATTTGCTTCACTTCTAAATAAATTATTAAAGATATTTTCCAGTTCTAAAAATTAAGTATTGTAAATTATACCTTGGAAAATAAATAAATAATATTACATATATCGTAAGTAATAGACGGTGTATGTAGATATACTAAAAGTATTTAAAATAAATCTTATTTAGTTGAAATTAGTTAAATATATAATTAAAGCTGTATAAAATCCATAAAACTGTCAACATTGAAGTATTAAGTTGAAACAAGAAGTAACTATTGTTGATAAATAGTTAGTGGTATTTTACGTAAAGATGTCGCACTAAAACCAAACACGTTCCGAGAGTTGTGATGATGGTGCAAACAACTAACTGAAGTGCCTAAAGACAGCGAATAAATTTACCCTGCAGGTGCCCTGACGTCAAAGGGGCAATAATGGACCAATTTCTGTGATAGTCTGGTACACCCTCCTGTGTTGACCGGTCAACTGGGAATTGGGATTTGATGAGCTAAGCTTTGTCAATTATCAAAATGGCCACTGGTCATTAGCGTTTATCAGCCCCTTTATTGTGCCAAGACTGGACTATTTCGGTGAATTCAATCCGTCCGAACCATTATTAATGGAGTTATTGTGACTGTCGAGTCTGATAAATCAACGGTAAAAATTATTAACCAATTCTATGAAATTCACCAGTGATCGACTTAATTTACATAAGTCACATATCATTTACATAACTTACTAATTCGCTCAGGAGCACATGCATAATAATACATGCTTTGGTAACGTACACCTTATACATGTGTATACATCCTTTCTTTTCTAGTTGGAAATGTAATAAATAATAGAATAACAGAAAATAAAACAATAATAATGAATAATATAAACACATAAAGTCCAGTCCATTGGTTTTTTTTTAAATCCATTCCTCTTCCTATATCCGAGACAGTTCGGTATTTAAGCACGAGGCTAAAAAGACTGACGCTTTGTTCAACTGCGCAGACTACTTCGAAGGGCATCCCATCCCATCTCTCAATAGAAAATAAATCACTACAAAGTTATACTCAAGCCAATCTGTACATACGGAATAGAGCTATGGGAGATAGCAAAAAAGTCGAACATCAAGCGTATCCAATCCTTTCAATCGAAAGTCCTGGGAACAATAGTAATTAGATTACGTATATTACCCCCATATTACGTCTGCAACAAAATCCTTCATAACGATCTTAATATACCTTGCATTCTTGAACTCATACCTTCCAAGTTCGTAAAATTCCTTAGTAACCTATCCAACCACTCTAATCCCTTAGCACAGAAGTTACACTGCGCCACTCATCCCTACAATCCTCCTCGGAGACTAGATCGGCAGTGGTTTCGTGACCTGCTATAAATACCTGACAGTGGGAGTTCTGGCAATGGCCAGTTTCTCCAATCATGGCTTGCGCGTCTGTGGCTTTCGTGATCTTGGTCAGCCTCCGCTGGCTCGTATCCAGTGACGCGGCTGACGGAGAAGCACGGGGTACTCCGCTTCCTCATTCGCATGCGAGGGAGGTAACAACCGTGTGGACTTGGAAGGCCTCTGGGCTGTTTGTAAATGCTGTATGAATGAGCGAGTGAATGAAAATTTTAAATATGGTATGAATGAGATCATTTATCACAATTACTTATCGCCCAATAAGGTAGATTGTCATTTTGTCATTATAAAGTTGTTTTATTTAAAAAAAAAAGAATATACACATAAGTTAACTAAATTAAAACCAGCTGATAGAAATGTAAAGACATCTATTGAGGGTATGTTTACAGTAATGCTTATTTCTCTTATGAGTTTTCAGATATAAATGTTAGAAAAAATAATTTCTCTTTTTCGGTGAGTACAAACTGGTAGACTGTGGGTGTATACATGGTTTAACTTGATCTGTATATAATTATGCGCCTAGCATGTTTAGCACTACTTCCAATTTCCTGTAATTTGAAGTAAAATTGTTCCTAAAAAACGCTGCACCCTATGTTATTGTAGATAGGGTTGATAACAGCTGTAATAAATTTTATTTTCTGTGGAATTAGGTTTTAGAAATCGATGAGATTTTTGGTTTTGTCGGATATAATGTTTACATGACTTGCGAATGGTTTAAATTGGCTCTTAGATAGTGAATGGGATGTGACTGAAGGTATGTTGTCCAATGTAATAAACACATGTATCAGACTTATTTCCGCTAAAACGGTCATGATAAAAAAGCTGTACTATGTATATGTAAGAATATAATTGCTACTTTTCTCTCCACTGAAGCTTTAATGAAAATATGGTATGATAGAAAGGATTATTGAATAAATATACTTTAGAAGATGTATGATAGAAGCAATAGGAACGAGTTGCTTTAACTGCAGGATGTAAAATGCATGTCTGCCCACAAACCACACATTAAAAATAACATTCTCTGTCATATACCATCTATTAATGCTACTTTAATCTATCCCCATGACTAATATGTATCTCTAGTTTCAAGTTTCTTCATATGAATATATTATTGTAAGGTTGTTTATGATTGTTTCAATGTATCACCAATATCTTACATAGGGAATGTATAGTATTTGTGCATAATGTTGGGACAAGTACCACCATTACTATTAATTAATAGTAAAAGAAAAAATCACTAGCAAAACCGGGACTCGAACTAAGGTTATATCATAGTATGACTGTTCCTTGATATATTTTGGTTAGTACATTTCATTTTTTTTTTTAATTAAAATCAATTTCCAATATTTCAATACCGTGAAGATAATTAAATAGCTGTAGTAAATAAACAAGAATAATATTAAGCTGAAATGCGAAAAATCAAATGCCTTAAATAAAACAAACTAAAATCGTCACTGTAATCAAGCAATAAGGTCATTATTGACGTATTTCAATTTAGGAAAAATAGAAATAAGAGTACCCAATTACAAAAGCAAATAAATAAATAAAAGCTATATCATAATTTTCTATGCGAGCGATATTTTAACGTAACGGATTCTCTCTATAGTTACAATTATCTATAAATTTTCTGGCTATTGCTTTGAAATGACCTAGACTATAATCGTTTCTGGGTAGCTCGTGCAACTTAAATATTGTAGTTCACCTTGGTTTTTCAAATATTATTTTCAGATACAATATTTTAGTTTATTTAAAATTTGATAAGATTTATTTAGTGACCACCGACCAGGTCTTAGTATAGGCTTTACTAATAAACTGTAAATTACTAGTTCAGGCATGATATTAATTTTAGATGGTTTCGTCTTTCATTTACTTCTTGATAGTATTTCACTGACATGACATGCAAGTGTACAGTCTATGGGAAAAATACTTCGAATTAATTAATTACACCGCAGTCACCTCAAGTGACCTTCCCTTGCTTAAACCCTTGCAAAGACTGTACACGTACCACGATTCGCACAGAGGCTGCAATGCTTGGGAAATTAGTTTAAGAGCCACAGTGTGTCCTTTTTTTCCCTTTGACGCCTATATTATTATTTTTAAAATCTAAATCATATAAACATTTTTATAAATAAGCAGTGCGTGGATCCTTTTACTGCATAATCCTAAAAACTAACATTATCTTTTTATTGTTAAAGTTTATATAAACGAAAAACGAGACCAGGTGATCGTACTCACCTCCGAACTAATATACAATGAGGGACTTTGAAACTATCTTAAAACTCATCTTACATACTAACTTAAAACTAGAGCGTTCCTGTTTCGACTGCCTTTTGACATCGATGGGGAAACGGGGCGGAGGAAATCGTGTTAACACGGGGTTGGTGATATATTGCAGCGAATCAAAAAAATTGATAGAATGCATTCATTCACCGTAGGCAGCTCAAAATCTTCGTGGAGCTCACAGTTTCTCCACTACTGGAAAGACGTTTGTCAGATCACTTTCATGAGTATATTTTATTTGTATAATTTATAATAACATACTCAGGCCTGCTCTGCTGTACGGTGCACTTTCCTTTAGTCATCTGACTAAAGCGATAGCAAATTTCAAAACGGGATACTCTTATATGATCCGACATACTTCTTTCCAGTAGTGGAGAAACAGTGAGCTCCACGAAGATTTTGAGCTGCCTACGGTGAATGAGTTCAGACGATTTCCTCCGCCCCCTTTCCTCATCGATGGCAGAAGGGAGTAGAAGCAAGATCGCACTATTTTTAAGTTAGTATGTAAGATTAGTTGTACTTGGAAGGTAAGCCCCATCAACTGGTCCCGTTTTCAGTTTATAAAGTCTTAACAATAATCAGAAAACAGTATTTGTTACAGAAACCTGATTAAAATGCATTTAATGCAGTATAAGAAGCCACCCACGGCTCAATTATAGTTCATTATATTAATTTAGATAGGAAAAAAAATAGTATTAGGGGTTTAGAAAAAATTGTTTGAACCATTAATAATTGTGAATTATCTACAATTAACTATATATAAATGCGTTTTCTTCTCATTCTTTGTCAAACGAAAAACAGGAATGATTTTTGCTGGGATTTTATTAAATGTGTAACTGTGATATATATTTATCATGTTTGTCTTACTGACTACAGATTTGTAATTGTGAAAAATTGAATGTGAAATGTGATTTGGATCTGCCCCTGTTTTCTGAAGACATTAGTTGGACCAATCGCATACTCCAATACGTCTATGTATAGCTTAATGTCAAGAATGCAATGTACCCGATGGGTGCAGAGGCCGAGCAGAATGAGTAAAAACACCTGCTACTAGCCAAGATGGATATGTTTCTCCATGTTTCTTCATATAAATACATTGTTGTAAGGTAGCTTTAGATTGTTTCTCATCTTAATTTATTTTATTTAAATCTATTTATTTCTGATATTTAATAAATGTTAAAAAATATTATCAATCGAATTCGGGACCTCCCCAACATCCTAGGATACCTCTTTAGATGTGCCAGTCGCAACAACGAACTTCCCAATATGAACTATTTTGGTCTACCTCTCCCAATTACTTTACGCAATGTGCCCCAAGAGACTCATCAATGAACTTCAAGTTAATTTCCCAAGCATTGGAGCCTCTGTGCACCTCAGGTTCATTGTGTACAGTCTTTGCAAGAGTTAAACCAGATGCAATTCATGGTAGGAAGGCTTACACTTGAGATGAATGCAGTGTACTTAATTAATTCAAAATAAATGTCCTACAGGCAGTACACTTACATGCCATGTCTGTGAACTGCTCTCAAGAAGTGCATGAACTATGAAACCGTCTAAAATTAATATCATGCCTCACAGTTTATTAGCAAATCCCCATACTAAGGCCTGGCCGGTGACCATTAAATAAACGATCTCATCAAACTTTAAATAAACTAAAATATGTGCCTAAGAACAATATTTGTAAAACCAAGGTACGCTACAATAGTTAAGTGGCAAGAACTACCCGGAAATGAATATATTCTAGATTATTTTAAAGCAATAACCACAAAATTTATAGATAATTGTATAATATAGCGAGAATCCGTTACGTCAAAATATTCCCAGCATAGATAATTATGATAGAGCTTTTATTTTTTTATTTGCTTTCGTAATTGTGCACTTTTATTTCTATTTTTTCTAAATTAAAATTCCTCGATAAAGACCCTATCCCTTGATTACAGTGACGATTTTAGTTTGTTTTATTTTAGATATTCGAATTTTTGCATCTTAGCATAATAATATTCTTATTTATTTACTACATTTATTTAATTATCCTCACGGTTTTGAAATATTGGAAATTGATTTTAATTTAAAAACAAAATGAAATATATTAACCAAAATATAACAAGAAACAATCATACAATAGTATAACCCTGGTTCGAGTCCCAGTTTTGCTAGTGTTTTTTTCTTTTACTATCAATTAATAATGGTGGTACTTCTCCCAATATAATGCACCAATACTATATATTCCCTATATAAAATATTGGAAATACATTGAAACAATCATAAACAACCTTACAATAATATATTTATATGAAGAAACTTGAAACTATGAAGAAACTAGAAACTATGAAGAAAATGGAGATACATATTAATCATTCGTAAAGTGACACTTAACTCATTCGTGAACTTTTAAACGATGGCATCTCTCTCTTTTAGTTTTTATTTGTCACTCGTTGTCACCTGTTACATACCTGTTACTGTCACCTGAAACCTGTTAAATGTCTCAATATCTTTTATAAGCTAGATAACCTTTATTATTTAATCAATTAGTTACGTGTATCTATATCCATGAATAGCAAAACGTATTCATAACGTTACAAAATAAAACGTTATTTAATGGATTAGTCATACCATTAGCTTATATCGATACTTGCCCACACATAATTTCATGCTGTCGATACTTACAATCATATGTGTGAAGAGAATAATCAACTATAGTAATTAATACACTAAACACAATAGTTTAATTGGATAATAGCTCAACAGTCATGATTGTGCATCGGTGCTTTCCAGGTTCTTCCACTCTTATCTAACCTGTGAAAATTTCCTCCAGCATTTCCGTTTCCAGGTTTCACTTAGATTCATCAGCAGACCTTCGACCATCCATGCCATTCTTTCCAGTTGGAATCATGTATTAAAAATTATAAGTACAATCTTAAATAATTTATTTGCTTAGTAAATTATTTTTTTAATTTTTGAATATTTATTGTGGTAAAATTACAATCTACCTTATTGGGCAATAAGTAATTGTGATAAATGTTCTCATTCATACCATATTTACAATTTTCATGGTTGGCACCTCGCATGCAAAAGAGGAAACGGAATCATGGGAAGTCGCCCACCCTCCTCCCTCAGCCACGCCACCAGATATGAGCCAGTGGAGGCTGACGAGGAGCGTGAGAGCCACAGACGCTCATAACATGATTGGAGCAGCTGGGCTATGCAAGGACTCCCACTGTCGCGTATTTGTAGCAGGTCACCAAGGCCACTGTCACTTAAGTCTCCGAGGAGGACTTTTTTGCAGGCCCCCACAGCTCTATTCCAAATACACACACACACACACACACACGTATATATATATATATATATATGGTAACTACAATAAACTAAAATATTGCATTTAAAATTGGCCGCTATTTACTCAATCTAAAACCACAGCTATAAAAATTTAAGCATAACATTTATTTGTTCGACAGCCAACGCAGTTTGCTTTTGTAGCCAAATTCATCATCAATTGACCATCCCTTATTGGGCTTTAAACCCATCTCAGGAACCAATGCTCCCACATTCAAAGTGGGATTTTACTATCAAAAGTACCGGGCTTTCAAGTCCTTAAATAGCTTGTTCTTGGTTCGTTGGTTGAGCATGACTGACCATATTTTTGCACGCTGTTTGTGAGTTAAAATTTATGTGCAAATCGTACATGTAGACAGACATACGCCAGTGACCTGCAACGACTAGCTACCCGCAATATCAAAGAGTTTGTTTTTTAATTGCACACGATATCCCCCTGAAACATATATGTTCATTCACTACTCATCCCTTGTTGTGACGTTTCAGGCTTTATTTACCCCATTTCTTAAGCAACTTTTACACAGTTGTTGTACAGTTCGAAACCATAAGTGGGAGCACTCGACGGTATAAATAAACAAGCAATTACAAAGATTTTTACCTTTTAGTCTTGCTTGAAACATTACCTATAACTTTGCACTTATCAAGCTTTATTAGACTGCATCATATTCTTTTATTGACCATATTTCATTAAACACGCAACGTTTCACCTCTTTAGGCATCATCAGGACTACAATGTGCAAAATAGATTTATGTAATTATAATGATATTTTTACGAACAAATTTACTCATATGAACTCAGTTAAATACGAACAAGTAAGTTTTTCGTTGAGATAACTAGTAGTATTATTGGACTTTGGTAAGAAGAGTGGGCTTTCGAAATATTTTGGGTGAGGGTATGTTGCCCTTAAATTGTAACGCTTGGAATGCAGTGAGTGGGACATGGCGTTGGAGTAAACATAAACCGACCTTCGGACAATACAGGACTGTCATAACTAAAAACGAGGATGTCTTAAATTTCAGCTAGTTAAATACCTGTGCTGATGTGTCTCTCTACATTCGCAAATATTGGAGAAGTTGAAAAGATTGCTTAAGCTTCATGTTTATTCTCTAAGTGACTCGTAGTATCGCATCCCGAAAGTGCAAGGATTGTTGGTAAAATTTATACAAAAAGCATTTTAAAACATTCAAAACATAGACGGTGGGCTAGGAAATGGTCCTTCTTTTAAATACAGTCAGTATAATTTAAATTCACTAAACGCCTGGTAGTATCAAACCCGTGTATAGATTGTGAAACTGTCGTCCCCAAACTTTCAAAACCGATATTTAAGAAGCCATCTAAGCAGGTATTTAAATACCCAAAATATATTTTCCAATAATGGTGAAAAAGTCAAAATGAGGCAATCCTCGATTGGCAGATATAATGATATTTCCATCAAAATGTCAAGTCAAAATAACGCTCGAAGGAACCCCCTCCTCAGTTATGACCTCATGAGGCCACATAAAAAGAAATGCGACAAGCATCGGAAGCTGCTTCTTAAGGATTTGAAATAATTTTTTTCTTATCTGTATATATCTCTCTCCATATTCACGAAGACAGGAGAATAAGTTGAAGAAATTGCTAAGTCTTGTTTTTCTCTAAGCGACAGATAGTATCCCTTCCCAAAAGTGCAAGAATTATCAGTAAAATTTCTGCAACCGCCATTTCCAAATTTTTCAAACTTAGTCAGCAGGCTAAGAAATGCTGCCGCTCTGAAATGCATCGGTTGGTTTTATACTTTAATAACTCCTTATAATGATGAATGACTGTTATAAAACGTCTTGTCGGTGCTTAGAATCAAAACATCTTACTTTTGTGTCAAGTTCTGATGTTGTGCCCCACGAAATTCGTGTTTGTAAATCGCCGATTTTCAATCATGAATTTAATGCGGCTTTAAATCAAAAGCCTATGCTCAAGTGTGATGTATTCATTCTAATCACCGACACCGACGTTTTACACTTGCCGTCTATCATTGTAAAGAGTTACCTACGCACAACATCACATTACCATCACATAAATGGATTGTATTTCATAGTCGCAGCATTTCCTAGCCTCCCTCCTATCTTGAATTTGTAAATTTTGAAATGATAGTTGCAGAAGCTTTACTCATTTGCCATGAATGTTTGGGAATGGGTAATACCAGACGTTTAGATATTAAAAAGCAAGCCTTAGCAATTTCTTCAACTTCTTCTCCAATAATTGCGAATATAGAGAAATATCAACATACGTATTTAATCTGTTTAAATCCATCTCCATTCCTTAAGAAGGAGGCTCTGCAGCTTGACGGGTTCTTTTTTGTTCAACCTGATATCATTATTAAGAAGAGGGGTCGTCCCTTCAACTGTAATTTCGATTCGGACTATTTGGCGGAAATACTATATCTGTCAATCATGGATCCCATCCACCAGCAGTAACTTCTTCGTCAGTATTGGAAATAGACCTCAGCAGGTTTAATACATGTGTAGACGTCTTCCTAAATCCCTGCCACCCATCTCGGGTATGAGAATTTGGCGACGACAGTTGCACACACTATATGCACTTTTGGGATGCGATACTACCAGTCGTTTTGTAAATATATAAGTAATACGAATTTTATTTCAGAGAAAAACCATTTCCTAACCTGTTTTAAAAATTTCGGATTGGTGAATGCAAAACTTTTACCCACTTCCCATGCACTTCTTCACTATTATTTATTCCCATTTGTAAAGCAGGTTTAATATTCTTGTTGTATTGGGCCAATCACACATTTCTAGCTTTGGTAGCGTACAATTAGGGTTTTTTTAAGCATAATTTACCTCATTCTATTGCCATTGGTATGTTATCACCTGTCGGGTCGTCACTAGGGGGGTGCCTGATCACCCTAGCCCTGGTGACAAGTGCGGATTGTTCGAGTTTATAACCTGTACAATCGTTTAATGACGGCGTTACTATCTGACTCCATTTTTGATAGGTATGTGCCCTGACAATGCACTATGTTCAAGAGAAGAGTTACAGAGGTTTTTCATAAAGAATTAGTCAAGTTTTCATAAGTCGAGCGGAAACCATGCGTCACCGAGTAAAGGTCGCGAGAGACTAATTAACAGGGCCAGGAGCCCGACTTAAGTACACTCTCCCCTTGCCTACCGGGAGGGCTGCAAAGTTGCCTAGGCCGGTGGTTGGTTTTCATACATGTGGTGAGGACCGCAACCGACGCCTATCTACCCGCCAGCCCTGTACCCTGGAGGTAGAGAGGCCCAAAGCAAGGTGACTTGCTCAGCCCCCGCCTTTTATTGCTTAGCACATTTACAATGATTTATATTTGTTCATTTACATTTGTCTATAATACATTTAGTTCATGTTATTTTACTTTTGCTTATGCAATAGAATATAGGGTGATTTATCTTATGTAGTTAGCGGTCGCTACATCGCCTTATGCCAGTTATGCTAAAAGTTAAAAACAAAATTCAAGGTTTTTCTTTCAGATGTATCTGTGTAGCTTTAAAATAACAATTCAGAAACTTTATTCAGTATTTGATTGTTTCCCCCTTTGTAAAACAGTGCCATTTGAGGATTACTCCTCAAATCCCAAAATATATTTTCAAATAATGGTGAAAAAGTCAAAATGAGGCAATCCTCGATTGGCAGATATAATGATATTTCCATCAAATTGTCAAGTCAAAATAACGCTCGAAGGAACGAACTCCCTCCTTACTTATGATCTCATGAGGCCACACAAAAAGAAATGCGACAAGCATCGGAAGCTGCTTCTTAAGGATTTGAAATAATTAAACAAGTTACCTTGTTACTCGGTATTTTCGTGAGTCATACGTTTTTGTCACAATCTAAACTTGTCCAGAAAAATAATTATTCTACTTTGTTATGGTGAACGTAATATTACATCCCTCCCTTTTCCGAAGATTTTCAAAATTTTGAAATTATACTCCACCAACTAACTACAGTAACAACCTTGAAACTGTAAATGTGACATGTGTATTGGTCAAAATTTGATTAATTATTATAATTATAAAAACTACTTTTAGTTCTTATCAATACCATCTAATATAGCATATAGGGCATATAGCGACAAAATCATTGTTTCTTTTCATATAAATATGAAAGCCAAGTTAGGTATACCATCCCGATCCCTGGATATGGTTTGCCATACAAGACATCCCGGGATTGGAATATCTCAATGTGGATCGGGGTTCCCCACTCAGAGCTGAATCATTCATCAGTCACTCTGAGTGTGTATTGAAGTCACCAGCCAGCACCGTGAACCTCCGCAGTGGGTTCATCTACATTTCTATGACACCAAATCTCAACAAATGTAAACGAACATGGATTTTACATAAATTTCATTTTGACATTCCTTTTTTAAATCGCTGGGTAGTTCCTATGCTCCTCTTAAGTTTCCGTTCGCAATAAAATCCGAAAATGATCACAAAGACGACGACACGACGTGATAAAGACTCCGTGATGATCAAGCCTCAAAAACACTAAAAGCTAACTACGCTGCTAAAGGTCAGATCATCGGTGCTGGCGGAGAACATCCTTTGATGACCTGCCGTAATGAAAGACCTCCGTTACTGACACTCCTCCTTTATGGCGCAGTCGCACTTTGTCCCCCATCCCCCCACCTTCAATCTAGCATACTAATATTCTTTTCTGCTTCAGTAACTCATCGTTTACTTTTTTTTAAATCTGTTATTTATATATATTTTTTTATATCTATGGTTCCAGGAATAAGGTAGGGTTGTATTTTTATTTATTTTACAACATTTATTAAAATAATATGATTGCCTCAATATAACTCCGCACTCAATACCAATTAAACTCATTTCGTTAAGGAGCTAATAACGTCTACCAAACCGTATTTACTTTTCTCGTGTAAACGGTAAGTTGTTGGCTTACCTGTTATATGTCACCAAGGAGTATATATATCCAATGATGTATTTAGACCACAAATTATATCGTTGTGTTTTTTACGATCATACTTCCCTGATAAAAGCGTGTCATAAACGGCTCTAATTCTTCATTAAGCACTGGACACAGCATTGGCTTACAATGGAAAATATTTTACAAAGTGGACAAGGATTTACTTTTAACATCAGATTCAGGATAACAAGGGAATACCCATAAAACAGAACGCGTCTAAAACCATTGGAATTTCATCAACTATTTTGACAAAAATAAACAAGGGGTTAATTGGTATTCAGGTGTAGAGAAACTCTAAAAAGGCTTTTACTTAGAAATACCTGAAGTCTAGTTTCGTCCATTCGAAAAGTAATCACCTATTCGTAAATAACTGGATGTGAACTCGTGCTAAATAAGGTCAAAATGTAAGTTTGAACAGAAGGACAGCCTATTTCCATTCCTGGATGGTTTTAGAAGGATCGGATCATTAAACATACATACGAATCTGCGATAATATGGATGGAGTTGGATGCATCAAAACATCAACTTTACATCAAACATAAGTTCATCAGCAGTTCATTTAGTGAACTGTATCTAGGGGTCCGCAATGCACGGTTTAAAATCAGAGGTAATAGTAATGTTAATGAGGTGGTTCTGCTCTTATTTAATAGTTTATGAAGGGTAATAACTTAGTCTCAAGGAATTTTAGCCTCAGTGACATGATCTGTATCAGCATTGTTATTTAAATGGCCAGACAATTTGTCCATATAACAAGGATATCTCATAAATTTAGCTTCAAATTTTTCAAAGCTGTTTAAATGACCGGAGTATTCTTCTTTATAAGTAATATGTTTCTAAAATATAGCTTCCAAATTTTCGGAACGGTAAATGGGGTGTTTTTGAGTAGACAGCAATTCCCTCAGGCGGTCAGGATGGAAATGTCAAGACACTGTGATCAATCCCAGGAATATCGATAGGTGGTTTTATTAATGAAATCTTCGAAAAAGATGTAATCCTGGATCTCTGTGATGGTGACTTTTATTTTTTTGGATTTACAAACCAACATGAGACCATTTTTTAGTGTAGTTGGATTTACGAAGGGCAAGGATGGTACATGGGGTGATTTATGTAAAGAAACATTTCGAAGTGCAATCCATGCTAATGAGGTATAAATGAAGGAAAATTGGCCCTTAATGAATGAAGGGAATCTCTTAAAATTTTAGAATACATTCGAGCTCTAATAAGTTGGTCTATGGGACCCTGGTACTAAATTCATGACCAGAGAGGGTGTTCTCAGGAAAACACGTAACCCTGCGGTAACAGGAACATAAGAAGCGGCTGCAAGTATTTTTGGCAGTATCCTGGTCAAAAAATTATAGCTACAATGCCATCTCGCTTTAGGAGTTAGTACAAAATCCACCACAACTTGCAAAACTGCAAGTGTAGCATCTACCAACACCTCATACAGACATGTGCATTTTTCTTCCTGTTGAAGAAAAAGTTTGATCTTTGAAGAAAAATGCACAAGGCAATGGCATCGGAAGATTCGTTAATCTGTTTTTCTTTATTAACTTTAGTATTTAATCCAGTCTTTTTTAATCCTCTAGCTAGGGAGAACTAAATATTGTTAGCGAAGAAAATTAAACCTAAGAGGGCTGTATTATTTATTAATTAGCTTAATTATATATAGTAGGATGGCACAAATATGAGGCAGTTACTCACATCTGGTGAAAGTGGATGGTTCAACATCGAAACGAAAACGCAAAAAAACTAAAAATTAATTATGAAATAGCTGAAAAAAAGATTATTGCACAGGAACCCAAATCAAAATTGAGGTAATTATAAGGAAAATTTTCGGTATTATTAATTTCAGATCTGATGAATATTTTATAGCCAGGTACTATAAAAACAATTGGTACCTCTTCTAGCAGTTACATACTTGTTTTAAACTTACCATCTTTCCTAACATGTTTTGCTCCTCATCACCAAGGTCTTTGTTGTTTTAGCGATTGCACAATAACTTTGAGTTAAAATAAATTGTTTTTTTTCTGTTTGGCCCATAATAAGGACATTATTATTGGGAAGAAGGTAGCTTTTGCAGATAATAATTCTTTTTGATACTTGAATTTTTCAGAGGTTAAACATTAATTGTGTCTTTTATTTACATTTCAATTTTCAATGACTGTTGTATGAGGAAGCATAGATGAGGCGAGAAAACTCCGCTTAGCAACTTCATGGAACTTCCAGAGCAAACATAGTGGAGCTAACGTTAAGGGGCAGCCTTCCCAAGTTATGCAATGTTACTTGTAGATGAGTTCTCCTTAGGATTGCTTTTGTTGAGACATGTTCTTCCTCTGATGAGTAAATGGGTTTCATGTAGTCTATTAGTAGGCCTAATGGAAAATTAATTTTACCATCCATGCTCTAATTAATGAATGATGTATCAGTAGTAAAGCTTCAGCCAGGTAGGGAGATGCTACACTTCCAGTTTCACAAGTTGAGGTGGATTGTGCGAAAGCTCGCATAGCCAAATATCCTTGTATCTTGTCGACCTGGATACTACCAACAAATTCTATGCAGCCACTTCTTATAGTCCTGTTACCGCAGGGATTCGGCGAAGTTTTGCTGCTAACACCCTTTCTAGTCAACCATTTAATACCAGGGTCTCATAAACCAACTTCTTAGAGCTCAAATATTTTCTAAAATTTTAAAAGATGCACAACATTCACTACGGGGCAATCATCCAACATTCATACCTCATTAGCATGGGTTGTATTTCGGAATGTTTCTTCACACAAATCTGTCCATGCACGACCCAAGCCCTTCGTAAATAAAACTTCCTTACAAGACGACTTAATGCTGGTTTGTAAATCCGAGGAAATAATAGTCACCATCACAGTGCACCTGGATGACATTTTTTAGGAAGATTTCTTTAATAAAACCAGTTAACAATATTTCTGGGATCAATCACAGTGTCTGTTGACAATTCCTTGCTGACAGCCTGAGAGAATTGCCATCTACTCAAAAACACCCCATTTACCGCTCCGAAAAATTGGAAGCTATATTTTAGAAACATATTACTTATAAAGAAGAATATTCCGGTCATTTAAACAACAATCTTGATGTAGATCATGTAATTAAGACTGAAATCCTTCCTGACTATTATGTTACCCATCGAAGACTTTTAAAGGTGTGTAGTAAGAGATCATTATTATAGCAATCACCTAAGATTTTGAACTTTTCAATGAAGACCCCTGGACCCAGTTCACAAAATGATTCACGCCTGACGAGTCCATCGACTGATCCCAGTAACTTATATCCGTTATAAGTTATAGTTCTAGCTCGTGCCATATTACAGCAGATTCAAATATATTTTATGATGATCCGATCTTTCGAAGACCATCCAGAAATGGAAAAAAGCTACCCTTTCGTTTAGGCTTATATGTTGACCTCATTTAGCATGAAGGGGTGATATGCTTGATCTTCAGTTTAACAAAAACAGTCATTTCCTGAATGCCTCAAGTACTGTTTCGATGAACATATTTTTTTAAAAAGAAAGTACAGGAAAATTAAGCTGTTGCGGAAGCCCTTTCTGTTTGCTTCTGGAGTTAGACCCTGATCCAACTGTTGTTTCCTTCTTTACCGCCTTGTACCGTTTTATATCAGGTAGAGGCTTGCATCTATGTATAGCCACCGAGGCACTGACTTCGCGGAAGCGTTTAGAAAGTTGGAGCATGTATTTCACTTCTTTATTCAACATCACACCATCCTCGAAGACTCCTATCAGCTTCAGCCCCATCTCTCCCAGCAGCTGACAGATTGAAACTTCATTCCCCTCGCTTTATCTCATTTAGTGGGCTTTGGGATTCCTCCAACAAATCAACCAAGAGACACCTCCAAGTGGACATACAAGACCACACATTCAGATATGAGAAATTCGTGCTGAAGATGCTATGCTGCCCACTTTATGCGGCGAGCAGTAACTTTCTTTAGGGGATTTCCTGATCTTTTACTCTTCTCACCTACCCAAAAAGCTACATCTCGCTTACTCATTGAATACTTGACGATGTATTCGATACTTGGAACTTAAGGTGTTGTTAGAGTTGCGCGAATCAAAATACTTTACGTATCGAGCGCAGAAGTCGGGAGGAGTTACTTATATATGTATTTCTACACCTGTTAATATTTGTTTTTATTTAATTTACCTACCCTTATTTATTTGTCTGCAAAGCTACCTTACTAGTATATATATATATATATATATATTTCTTTTTATACCTTTATTTAAATACGTTTATTGACAGTGAGGAGACTGGGTTCTGTGCTTTTACCAACTAGAGTAAATATTCATTAGCACCTATTGTTTTTCATATAAGTGCCAACCTTTTATATTATTTTATCTAATCAATAAATAATACAGTGAAATTATTAAATTTACCTGTAGTTAGTAGTGATTCTGACGTTAAAACTAGATGTTCTGGGTTAAGTCTAGTAATGAATGGGATAGTCCCCAAAAATCGGTAATGAGTTCATCTGTACTGACTTCCTTCATTGGAACTGGGCTACTTCCATCATAATGACATGCTATCTTCGTAGTTAGATGATTCTCAATCAATTAAAATTAAAAAAAAATACAGGATTTGCTGCCAATAGTAAATCATAAAGGAATAAAAAGCAGAAAAATAATGTTATATGTTTAAATTTAGGAAGGTAATATTAATAAGGAAAAAATATCAAAAAGTATTTTCTTATGGTTTCGTCTCGAGCAACAAAATAGTGAAAATATATAACTTTTAAAATTATATTGTTAGCTGGATGAGGTGATATTGTAGGAAAAAATGGCAACGCAAAATAAATCAAATTACCCTCTTAAAATTGGAAAGAACAATAGTCATGCGTCCTGGGCGTGGACATTGATGAAATCGAGGGTTACTTTCTCAGATTCGAAAGTGTTTAATTTATGTTAATCTTTTTTTCGTAGTATACCAACACGCAGTGAGAAAACCATAACAAAAAATGTTTACATAACACTGGTAGTATTTTATAAAAGTTTAATGTGATGTGTTATAAAATATATAAACTGAAACCAAATCATTTTCTTATTTATACAACCACAACACATATACATTGGTGAAAACAAAGTGATTTTGGTGAATAGCGAGAAAATGATAGACCAACAAACACTAGAATGAACTAAACAAATAAAGTAATATTTAAAAATGTGCCATGAAATCATGATTTTACGTCTAGTCAAGTGATTTTAAATCCAGGCCAGTACTTCTCTAGATATAAATTTTTAAAGGATTGAATAAAAATTTATTTCTTTATTGCTATTTTGAGCTATTATGACCGAAAATAACAAGTTAACAGGCAATAAAGACAGAACAAATACAAAGACGAAATAAGGCCACGGTTGTATTAGTCAAGATAATTAACAGAGGAGTTATTTCGTGGGTCACACTTGATCCCGCAAAGATAAACGCTACTCCCCCAACCTCCCCCCCCCCCCGCTAGGGGGTGGCCTTACCGGGAATTTACTCCCTCAACTGTGGCGGTATTAATCCCGGGATTTCGTAATTCAAACACTAATCCCCAAATCTCTGAATATAAATCCTGGCAATTGGCTTTACTCGATCGTTGAATTGTAACGGATGTTATCGACAGAAATTTTTTGAACAACAATGGATGTTTATCATATTAGCATAATACCTCAATACAATAACCGTATAATTCGTAATTGATGACCATTAAATATTTTTTAAATAATGTTTGTTATTTATTACATTGTAATTCATAACAACAAAACAGAAATATTAATATTTTTTTGAGTGGGGAGAGCTGATCGGTGGTTCCCATCTTGTATTTAATACTGAGGTTCAAGTGAATTAAGTTGTTCTGAACCCAGCAAATACACTGTACGTGTAGTAGCCTACACCAAGAGTATTTAAACGAACTAGATTGTTGTTGTAAGGTTGTATATTTGTTTAAAGAAAACAAAAAAATTAAATAAGAAATCAGCAACTGATCTTTATATGCCTCAAATATTGATTGGTCATGGACCTAAGTCACTTAGACAATCAAACAGAAACCTTTGCTCAGCCTTTAAAACTAAACATACTTTCAAATATTTTATTTATAAGTCCAACATACTATCCCAAACGAGATCACAATTACAACAGCTCTTTGCAGAAACTGGTCAATTTGTCCTGAAGATTTATAACTTAAGTACAACAACCTATCCAGAGGATTTACTGTAGCCTACATACAAAGAGACCAATTTTGCTAATGCAGATAATTTAATCGGTAAGTTTGAGCATAATTATGGTGTATGGTGATGTTTCTGTTTTTATAATTATTCAGTATTCTTTGCTGTTTGTTATTCCGGGGTTGATTCAATCCCGCTTCCAGGGTTGATATGAGCTTGGGCAGAGTGGGTTACGGACGCTTTACGCTATATATGGCGTGACATTACCTCATCCTCTGCCGCAAGTCCTGTCCACTACTTTTTTTTTAATTCCATCCCTCTGGCTGTATCCGAGACAGTACGGTATTTAGACTTCTATCTCGACAAAAGTCTGACATGGAGCCAACACAGCCTAAAAAGACACGAGCTAAACAGACTACTTCGTCGATGTACATTCCATCTCTCAATAGAAAATAAATTAATAATTTAGTACTAAACCCAATCTGGACATACGGAATAGAGGTATGGGGGATAGGAAAAAAGTCGAACATCAAACTTATCCAATCGTTTCAATCAAAAGTTCTGAAAACAATTGTTATTGCCCCTCGTTGTGTCAGCATTAAAACCCTTCAAAACAATCGTAATTTACCTTAAATTTTTGAACTCATCCCTTCCAAGTTCATGTAATTTCATAGTAACCTGATGCTTGGATAGGAAACCATCCTAATCTCCCAGCAAAGTCATTACACTGCGCCACTCATCCCTATAATCCTCCTCGGAGTCTAAAGCGGCAGTGGCCTGCTGTAAATACGCGACAGTGGGCGTCCTGGCAATGTTCAGTTTCTCCATCGTGTCCTGGAAGATTGTGGTTCTCGCGCTGTTGGTCGCCCTCCCCTGCTCGTATCCGGTGAGGCTGCTAACGGAGGAGCTTGAGGGACTTCCCAAGCTTCCGCTTCTTCTGTTTCATGCGAGGGAGATGACAACCATATGGATTTGAGAGGTCTCGGGGCTGTTTTTAAATACTCTATGAATGAGCGAGTGAATGAAAATTATAAATATGGTATGAATGAGAATATTTATCACAATTACTAATTACCCAATAAGATAGATTGTAATTTTATCACAATAAATAAGTTTGAATTCTATACTACATTTCAATTTTACTATGAATAAGTAAAGGATGGGTAACTCTTCTTATTCCCGTCATTGTTTGATCGGTCAGCAAAGGACAGTAAGAGATCATACCTGATGATGCCTATGTGATGTTTTTACCTTAATGGGTATGTTTTCTTTAGTGAATATGGAAATCCCCTTTATGCCATTCTCTTTCAGGGCATTCAGTTAGCTCCAGACATTTCCCACTTGAGACAATAACAGTCAGACTTCTAATAAAGTTGGGCCGCCCCTAAACGACGCAATGAAGAAAGGGCAGTACAAGAAGAAGAGTAGAGGGAGGAAGGGCTGCCGTAAAAACAAGCCCTAAAGATGAAGGGGGATCAGAGGTTTATGTCTCATTTATGCGGGCAGAGGTCGCGGCTCCTCGGAACTAGGTCACAACTGTCGTCGGCTACTTCGCCGCTTTATCGCCCTGCCATTTGCTGATTGGTCGGCCGGTAGGGTCGTCAAAGGTTATAGCAGTTACCGGCGCTCACTCATCGCACATTTTCACCTATAGTAATCTCAGCTAATACCACTCTAGCTCTTAAGTGTCGCATTATGAGCGCGTTGAGGATAAAAGTGATGGTCAATAGGTAGTTTGCTGTGGTGATCCTAGGTATTCCTGTTGCAGGAAGCCAAGTGTTTAAACCATTGGCAGGAGAAAATAAAATTAAAAAACAAAGCAAACTCGAAGTTCGAGGCCAACTGAATATTTTCCTCATCGACTCTCGAATTAATCTGTCAATTATTAAGTTAACCACCTTTCATTGTCTACTAAGAATGGATAGGAATGTGTCCTCCTATGGAGTTTTAGAATTTTTCCTCACTTGGTCTTTTACCTAGGCTTGGGTAGTCTGCAATGAGTAGTCAGAAGTAAACATGAACAACCAAACTATTCGGTATGTTTTCAACCTTGCTTTTAGACAAGTCGTCTTTGACATTTACTTGTTTTAATACTCCAAGTTTCTTTTTAGCTACAAATAGGACCGATTAACGAGTTTTGTCATCCCGACCCGTGTGCGACCAAAATGTGTCCTTTTCAAGTGCTTAGAGTTCAAGGGATAGACCTGGTATACTGCTTCCCTTTGTCGAGATAAGAAATACGTTATCTAAACATATACACCACAAGAGTAGATCTATATTTTATATTTTATTATACATATTTAAGAGCATTGCTATTCATTGCAACTTTAATGGTCTTTATAGCAGGTCACGAGACCACTACCACTATGGTCTCTGAGGAATTCTAGTGTGTGGCGCAGTGTGTTGCTTGGTAATTAGGGTGGTTGGATAGGTTTCGATGGAATTTCATGAACTCCCATGGAAAGGAAGAGTTCAAAAATATAGGGTATATTCAGATCGTTATGAAGGGTATTGATTCTGACGTAATAAGAGGCTTTTATCAGCCTTATTGGGTAATTAGTAATTGTGATAAATATTCTAATTCATACCATATTTACAATTTTCATTCAATCACTCATTCATACAATATTTACAAACAGCCCCGAGACCTCCAAAATCCACATGTTTGTCACCTCCCTCGCATGGAACAGAGGAAGCGTAAGCTTGGACAGCCCCTCAAGCTCTTCCGTCAGCTGCGTCACCGGATACGAGTCAGTGGAGGCTGACCAAGAGCGCGAGAACCACAATCTTCCAGGACACGATGGAGCCATTGCCAGGACCCCCACTGTCACGTATTTACAGCAGGTGACGAGGCCTCTGCCATTTCAGTCTCCGAGGAGGATTATAGGGATGAGTCACGAAGTGTTATGACTGTGCTGGGAGATTAGGATGGTTACCTATCCAACCATCAGGTTACTATGGAATCACATGAACTAGGAAGACATGAGTTCAAAAATGATAGGTATATTACGATTGTTATGAAGGGCATCAAGCATCAAGCTGACGCAACGAGGGGCAGTAACTATTGTTTCAGGAATTTTGATTGAAAGAATTGGTTACGCTTGTTATTCGACTATTTTGTTGACACATATAGCTCTAATCCGTATGTATAGATTTGTATGAGTATAACTTTGTAGATTAATAATTTATTTTATATTGAGTGATGGAATGTATGGCATCCGCTTGCTTTAATGCTCCAAGTTTCCGTTTCTGCGTGCGACTAAAGTTTGTCCTTTTCAAGTGCTTAGAGATCAAAGGAGCGATCTGATATACCGGTTCCCTTTGTTAAGATAAGAAATACTTTATCTGCATGAGCATATTCACATATGCACCACTAAATCAGCTATAATTGAACAATCAGCTTCAAGTCACATGTACATTCCAACCATATTACAGTCTTTATGCCACATTAATTACTTCAATTCAAGTTCTATTGTCATACTCTACCCTAAGGTATGAATGGTTTGGTTCGATATCTCTCCGTGTTGGATACGGATACATACAAATTTGTTTACATGGTTCTAATCACTCTTTTTTTTTTTTAATTTGATTATGTTTTATGATATTTAACACTTATTAATTCTTATAAATAGTACAGATAGACACAGGTTCTTGGGGTGGGCCCTTATTAACGTCACTATAATCTGTTCTGTCTCCCATACAGATGCAGAAAACACCACCAAATTTCTTAGTTTAATTTAGATATTTTATTAATCCGTACAACAAGGTCGGACAATTACTTAAACTGGCTTCAAAAAAGGGATGACACGAAATGGGCGGGTGATGGAGCGCTCAGCCGAAGAGTCGGTAATGAACCACTGATTGAAATCGCCCGCAACTCCCTTATCAGTGAGCCTACGATAATGGTACAATTGCAAGGGCCTCTACCCTATCATTTGGCCTGGCGTGATAGCGGGGCATGTATCGACAATTGACCCGAACCAGAACCATCAACGGCAACACCGAACCCAGTTTAACCCCCCCCCCCCCTATTTCCCGTCTTCGCTTTTTATGGCTGCATCTGACTGCTTTATAAGCAGATCTGTATATTTACAGAGCTCATCTGTTGGATCCAACCGATTTTAATATTTACGTTTTCGTTTGTTTCATAGGCAGCATAGATCAACAAGCGTTCCAATTACCCGGAGCGTTAAAACAGAGAGAGGGGATCTTATTTCCTCATCATGCTACACGTGTATAATAACCTAATTTAGTTATGTACAATAAAATTAGTGAAAAATAGGGCTACTACAACCCTCTTTTAATTTTATCTTTTTAGGACTAGCTTTTTCAGAGAAACCGTAGAAAGTACAACGTTAAAATAGCCTGCTGCGCAGGATGGTCGGGATGGTGCGTTGTTGCCGGACGATGTTCAAACAGAACGTATTAGCTCCGATGTCCAGGGAAAATTTGGACTTTTCCATTTGTATCTAATTTTGGTTTAGTCTCCGATCGGACCTAATGTCCTATAAAACAGTATCTATAATTGCCACCTGACATGTGGGATTGGGATGCAACCTAGGCCTCTTGGCGGCTCCTTTGGCCTGGGGTACTCCACCGGGCTGTTTAAATACATTAAATAACGGCGTGACCTGGGGGGTTCACGCCAAAATATACCCAAGCTGATTAGTAATAGTGGTTGACCAACCAGTGCAATAGTGGCAGTAAAAATTATAAAAAATAATAATACTCTATAGAGACCATGTCAACTATGACTAATAACAGTGCACAAATAAAGAAATTCATCTTGGTCCAACGAATGGAAACAATACATACGGAACAATCCACGGAAAATAAAATAAAATAGCAATAAGAAAATTGAAAAATATTCAAAAATTTGTTTAAATCTAGAGTAAGAAAAAGAAGTATAATACCCAATTAAGTTAAAAGAAAAAAAAAAAGGGAAAAATAATAGTAATAAAATTAATTACATAAATGTGAAGAACATGTCTTGAGCCATCATATGAGTGTTTCATTTTAAAAAACGGCGTGTACGGATGACCTGCGCGGCGGCAGCACAATAGAGCAGACGACTAGTCGTGACTGGAGAGCGGTGAAGTTTATAAGCAATATTTTGAGTTGAGTAAAGTTAAAGTGAGGAATTAAAGGGTTATGTGGAGGAATAACAATCTTTGAAATAAAGGCTTTAAATTTTGTTTCTTTCGCTTACAGAGAAACGAAATTGAGTCTTCGTCCAGAGGAAAAACATTAACTACATCAACATACTTGTAATTAAAATTTTAAACGGTTTATCGAAGGTAACAATTAAATGGTACAATCGCACAATATTTTCATCCAGGCCATATTATAAGGATGTTTTTGATTCACTTACATTTGTCGACGTTATTTTCGCATGTTTTTATAAATGTAAAAAAATATAATTAATCAAATAATAAAAGATGTCCTAGTGTACGCTGAGACCAGGGTCTACTACTGTGCATTTATTCTTTTTGACTTTAGAAAGATAATAATATTAAAAAGTTCTGATCACTGCACAAAATTTACAGAAATATTTGTTTTCTTGTTCGCTTATCGATCTTTATCATCAATGAGATTCGCCCCCTCGAAAAAAAAATTTAACCCTTCTACAGGGAGATTCCTCTAAAACGCCAAGGAGTAATTAATATAATAATTACTTTTTACCAGATCCCGCTTTAATTTCTGACTGAGAAAATAACTTGAAAACAAATCTGGTCTGTGAAAAAAAAAAAAAAAAGTAATGAGCGGGATGAAAAGGATTAAATCTTTCAGATCCTTTTTTCCTAATTCCTTTTTTTTCCCCCAAAGGATTGCATAGGGACGAATCAATGGTAATTAATAGGAATAAATCTTTTGATGTAAAAATGAAAACTTTTTTACTTTTACTTTTTTTGGATCAATTTATTGAAGAAGTTGTGAAACGAAGTGATTAATAAATATTAAATTAATATCTGTTTTAAGCAGTGTAAAGCCCTTTTGATGATTACCTCATCATATCCTGTTCATTTATTACACTCATATAATATTACATATTACTATATAAATGGAGATTATTTATTTTGTCCTGAATACTCTTCCTTTTTTTTTACTGGTTTAATTACTTTTTTGACACTCATTAATTTGGAGATTTCATTCTGTTCCCTGTCACTGAAAATTTCCATGTGTTCACTCGTATGTCCGTATGCATGTATGTCTGTGCTAAATATTTTTAGCCTTCAGTTCAACCTACAAACATGAAATTTTATATGAAGGTTCCATTTTATGATCCAATAAAATGCAAAATTTAAACTACATTATTTTATGTTTATCGTTGAATTAATTATTTTCTTAGTAATAAACTAACTTTCAACATAAGTTTCAACTTCTTGATTAACGATGTATAATTTGAGCTGGAGTTTTCAGTTAACTACAAAAAGTTATAAATATTTTCATTAAAATCATCTTCGAAAATTTAACTAATAGCGTACCAATCAATACGCATTTAGTATGTCGAGATGAATGAAATCATTGATTGTGTGATTCATCAAACTGGACTTTAGTAATGAAAATACTTACTTGTGTTTGTATTGTTATTACAGTGATAAACAAGAGCCTGTGAGGAGGGTATTCTCTATTCATATCCCTTATTAGGTACCCTGCGGAGGGACTGCCTTTTGAATAGTAATAATATCTCTCCTTGACCTTACTGTTAGGACAATGTCTCATTAGCTTAGTGGAAGTGTACTAGCAATCATGCTCAGTCTCTGTCAGAATAACTGGCAACATCCGAGGTCGTGTGGTTTGTAATAGATGGACGTCAAATTCAGGTATGGCCCCACGGTTAGAGAGTGCATAATTGCACAACGTCCTCGTTCAATCATGAAATTAATACGGATTCGCCTCCACGACTTCCATTTCTTTCAGATCGTAAGTACAAGAGCACTCATTCCGAACTTAGCTAAAGATTTGGCCTACCGCTTAAACAATTCCTACTCTACTCTATAACGAGGAACAAGTACATAACATAAATATCTTTCTATGCATACGTAGTTAATCATGTTGAAATTTTAATACATAATTTTGCACACAAGATCTGCACATGACAGATGAATGTATCAGTACGACTCACAAGTGATACCTATTTCAAATATTGTTATTTTTATAACATTTAGCCGTATGATGAATAAAACCAATTAGAATGAAAAGTGTTTTATTTAAATTTTTTTTTACTAATTGGTATCAATAGTTATACAAATTTACCAGTAGGGTTATTAAGTATACCAATCGTAAGTTTTTAATGTTCTGGGCTCAGATTTGTTTGTTTTAGTATTCACTGACCATGTGTTATACATCAACTGCTTGATGATACGTTTGATCTCCATGGTTTGCATTTCAGGTTAAGCGCTTCTGGTTTTCGTTATGAATTTAATTTTTTTCAATAATTTTGCGTTATAAAACTGGGCGATATGATGATAAAATCAGTTGTGTACACCTCGTATTGTAAATACTATTGAGTGTGTCTACTCTAAACTTTTTTGTTGAGTCTTGCGTCAGATTTCTTATTTTAACATTCAGTTACTCCACTTCTGTATGTTTTTCCAGACTTACATTGCCGTAAAATATATAAAATATTAGATAATCTTTGGAAAGGAACATGTAATTAAACAAGTATATTTGTCTTTTCACATATATTAATTTGTTCACGACAATACGACGTCCTTCTGGGTAAGGTCGCATGCCACCTGGGGGTAGGGTGGGGATGACTAACCTAATCGAGGTCTGAGTCACCTGTGAGTAGCCATCTTGTCGGTATAATAAATCTCAATAGTGATACATATCGGGACCCTTATTCGCGAGGTTGTATCACCTTGATGTCATAGAACTTGAAGGTGGTGTCAAGCGGTTGTGTGCTGAGCTGAAACAACGAGAAGTAAGAGGAACGTTATTGGCAGAGGTACTAGAACAAGTAAGCGAATCCTTTCTCTATCTTCCCGGTGTGCCAATCCATATTGTACAGACCATTTATTCAATTCAAATACCCAGATATTGGTTACAAACTACAAAAAAATACTAATTATATTTAACATCGACCTACACAAATTTCTTTGCAGTGACCGATCGTTGAAAGTATTAAACTATGATCAATGGCTGGCGGAAAATATATATCACGACTTTCACGCATTATTTAATCGAAATGTTAAAGACACATATATTATTAAATTAATACGTAAATATAAAATCATTTCGTTTAATACCCATCTTGTAGTTTTATTTTTTAATTATTTCCTATTTTGAGGCAAATTGAGTTTAAACAAGTCGATTTAACTCGCTTTTTACCCAATATTTCTAAGAACTGCAGTTTTTGGAAACTGTTTTATTCGATTTAACAGTTCTAAAACATAAGAAACCAACAATATCATTCCTTAATTTGCGTTCTAGATATTTCTGTACAACCGTAACTGCCTCACAAAGATTTTTCATTATTACGTTTAGGGAACACTGTGAAGAAGCATGGCAGATTAATTCTGAAAAACGCTGTGTATAATTCATAAACAGAGAGGGGTGAGTGCACCGGACGCTTTCTTTCTTTTACATTTTTTATTGAAACTATAGTTTTTTACGAATATAGAAAGCTTTTGATAGATCTCAATTTATTTTTCCAAGCTGGCATTCCCCCGCGGACCGCACCGGATGGCCCACTATTCCCCTCAGGATCAATATTAAACACCGAAGGGCCTTGCGTTGTACAGTGTGGGCTGGCTGCTGGGTTTAGATTGATGGTGGCCTCCTGCATAAGAACACCATGTATCATATAGATCTCTATAAATACAGACAGTCTGCATTAAATATATACGTCGGCCTCTATCGTGACAGGGAAATATCATGGAGGCACAGCTGACGCCGTCCTTTATGCCCCTATAAATGATTTATTAAGGCTCTTGCAGGGGAAAGAGTTGCCCTGTTTGTTTGCCCCCCTGGAAAAATTTAATTATTGAACCGCTCGCCGTTTTATAAAACATATTTTAAATATTCAATAGGCATCGAGTAAAGTGGAATGCCAATGGTTCACTCATAATTTAGTACAGTTCAAATTGATATTAAAAATGGCTGCCAACATACCGACTGTACTAAATGTCCAGAAAAATGGATGGCTACTCCAGCACCTTTGGATGCTTGTGACAAAAGCCTTCCCGCTCGTGTTCAAAACAAACCGAGAATTGCGAGTTTTGCAGTAAAGAGTAAACCAGATAGCAATAAACCTGAGCTAACCACATCGCCAGGATATTCCTCTTTACGGACCTTGAAGAATTTCTCATGAGACTGCATTGTAAAGAATGCAGAAGAAGAATGTGAATCTGCAACTAGACGGAAACTTCAGGAAAAGTTTATGCAACTTCTTTTTCGGGAAGACTTGACAGCGGTATGCATAAAAATTCCGGAAAACATCAATCAAAAGAAAACTCGATCCCGGGACCTCCTGATCTCCTGGCGGTTGCTCTACCCAATGAGCCACCCGTGCCCGAGTATTAGCCAATGTCAACTTGTCCCTATATTTTTTTTCTTTCAAAAATTGTTAAAATATTAAAACCAAAAACCACAGACTAATGACCTTAAGCCTTACAGGATGTCAGTCGTACTTTAATGTATTTAAGTAAATTCGCTATAGTGAGGAAGAAGACTTTCCTTCAACCAATAACTTATTTATTAACCAGGATCACGGCCAAAGCTTTTCGTTAAGCATTACAGTTATATTGATAATAACTGATCACATTTCTCAGAGAGGGGTACCCTGTGCAATAGTGTTCAATATTTTACTTACTTTTGTACAATCGCAATGTAGGATAATCAAAAATTGTATAAAATGAAGCCACAGGAAATATAATGACCTTTTGTAAATAGATTCATCTGTAGAATCCTTATTGAATTATGTAATAATTTTGTAATAAGGAGATATAGAGCAAAAAAAAACTTGTTTGATTTTTGTTTTTCCAATTTCCAGCCCATATACTTGCTGATAGTATTAATTAATAGTTTTATTTTCTCATTATCTATTATAAGGATTCCTTAATCATTTATTTTGATTGTTTTTGGACTTGTTTTTCGACCACTCCATCTTCGTCTGACAAGCGTAACATCGCATTTTCGCTGTGACAACTTACATGATTTTACATACAAAACCGCTCCATTGTTGGATTGCAACATATACCAAGTGTCTATCCAATGAGCACCATACACATGTATTATCCTATGAAAATTGACATATTTGATAATCGGGATTTTCATTGCTGCGATAACAACGTAGATTATTACACCTTCCGCTAACACTAACTGCACTTAACACGAAATTCCAACATTACAACTATAATTAATAACGAAATAATCAACTCTTTCATGTGGTACCATCAATCTTATCGTAAACAAATCATTTCTTCCAAGATAGTCCGCTCAGTCGTGAATATAATATCTAGGGAATTAGGCTCAGGGGAGAGCAAACTTGGGCTGATACTGTACGAGAGTTTAAGGCCGATATATTACGAGTCACCATGTTTTAACGGCAGTTCTAAAAAATCATTAATTATAGTATAAGTATGGCGTTTATACAAATAATCTGCATGACTTATTTATTTTTTAAAATGTGGAATTTCAAATACGAACATTGAAATTAAATCACTATTAACACAGTCGTGGTGATCATTTCTTGCATCATTTAAACAAAGTTTGCATACCACCCCACTGTACTCAGGCGTGAGTACGCTTCGAAATTTAATAAAGTACTCTTTATAACCTCATCTTGTTGTCATATAATTGTGCCGTTTAATACTGTACAGATCTAACAACGCCTGTTTCACTATCTGTTATAGATCATCAGCTATGACTCCCCCAGGGGCGGGGTTAGCGTTATCACTGAGAAAGGAGAAACTACAACAAGCTTCCTACTGATTCAAAGGGCGAATCCCAAGGACTCGGGCAGGTACCAGTGCAACCCTTCCAACGCTCAAGCAAAGAGCATCATGGTGCATGTTCTTAATGGTAAGTCATACCATGGCACATAGCTGTAAATATGTATTTTTAGATGAGATTTGTTATTTTAAGTTTTAGGACAAGTCAATCATGGTCAATGTTCATTGATGCTCGAGACCTTTAAGCGCGATAACAGACTAAAAAGTTCTTTGTGAACGACACGGATGCATGCCAGTTTTGTAATTGTTAGCACTACATTGGTCTTGGGTGGCGATCCCTCTTCTTTCCACGTGGGAGTAAAAATCTATTCAATTATCCTATGATCCTATAATCCAACCTGAATTTAACTATCATCAATTTGAAAATCAAATTTTGTCATTAATAAATGAATGAAGTTTGCGATAGCATTGCAGGGTTAATTAAAGTGGGCCAAAACGTTTGAGAACGGAGAATCATTTTTTCCAGGTTGCACCCACATTTACAACATAAGTTTATTTAGGCACATGCGCTTTTAGCTGCACAATATTGCCATTTTCAAGAGATGATAATGTTACTCATCAGGTACCTCTTACTCTATACTGTAATTCTCACTTTATTGAAGGAGTCTCCCCCTAGACTGAGAAAGCAAAGGAACGACCGAAGAACTTGGTTGATGACGTTATTTCAGGACCGAAAGCTAAGAAAGTTTGTTGTAAAACATACGAAATGCATACCTTCTTAAATCAAATTTTCTCGGATGGGGAAAATTTCCCTCTGTCTAATCCTCCTTACAAGAGAGAGAAAGAGAGAAGGATCAAGATATTAGATTTTCCCACCGCGAGTTGTGTGTTATAACTCAACCGCCACATGTCTGGCCCCCTTGTTGGTTTAAAATTCAAATTTCATAACAAAACTTGTTTGGGAAAGTTTCAACTCGTCTAAAACAGGGATAGGACCCACCGCCAACAATTACTAACTGAAATATAAAATTGTTTTCTCTCGCTGGATTTCTCATTTCACCGCTCAAGAGCAGCCTCTGAGCACATTTTAATGACACTTCTACCACACCGGAAAAGGTTTATACCATGCACAAATCTTATCCTCATTTCAGCGAAAATGTGCTGATTTTAATGTAAAAACCTTTTTTTAGTGACATTTTGTTGGCAGAAAGCGGTCCCTTGGATGAATACCACAATAAGCTCCATATACATAAATTGAATAAATCCATAAGTATTTATTTAAAAAAAAAAACTGATTGGTATTTGTTTTAAAAAAAACTTCACATTCTCTGTAAAACCAAAAAATAAATTTTGCGGTTGTTCGTTCTTTACGAGCAAGTCAACCTAATGGAATGGGTCGTTGTTGCCCTGAGGTATGCCTAACATGTAAGTAAATTACTGGTAATGGCTAATATGTTAATGTTAGTTGTTTAGTATCAAAAGGAGCTCTGACTTTTTTCTGATAAAAACCTGATCCATCACGTTAAAAATAACGACTTCGAAAGATCCTCCTATCAAAAAACCTAGCTCAGAGTTTATTGTCTCTCCTGTAACATATCTGAAAATAGATTGTGCTGTTTTAGTGTAATGATTATTACATAATTGTTATAGTTATACTATAATTATTACCCCGGTCCGATTCGGGGAAGCCAGGCTCTGCTCTCGTCCTTATACTATCTCGTGGCTTGCATCGGTGGGGCCCGAAATTAGTTTAAATTCCCAAACAACGGCTTTGATGACCTGAGATTTTAACGCCAAAATAAATCTCCAAACAGGAACAATCTACTTCATAGAGTGTTTTTTCTCGCCCCCCCCCCCCCGCAATCTCTTTCCATTGTTTCCCATCTATTTACAGGTATGTTATACCGAACAATGAAAATGTTTTTTTTTTGTTTTTTTTCTTGTTGTCTATTCTCAGAGACTAAGATTACACAATGGAAGCTAATATCGGCTACAACACAAAATACATTTTCAGAAGAATATTTCCGAGGATATTCTACATCTGTGTATATAATTACAAACTTTTTACAGCAAAATAAAATACCTTTGAGAGCAACGATCTCATGACAGGTGTCACAAATAAGTAGTGTGCCTTCAGCTTTAAGGTTTCTCTCGAAGAGGCCCATCATTAGTGAACAGTGGGTTATCTTATTCTCATGTGTAGAAAACCATTCTCTTCGCCAGTTACTTTTTAATTTAAAAAAAAAATTATTTGAGTGAATAAATGAAGAAAAAGAAAACGCGAGGTCACAGATCTTTGAATTCGTTATTGAAATCAATTCAAAAGATAAAACCAAAAGTTATATAACGTGCTTAAATAGAGTGAAAAAAAGTAAAACTGTTCCATTTCGTTCACTTTTTTTAGAAAAAAATCTTAAGAGTGGAGAAAAAAAAAGAAAAAGGCGGGAAAGCTCAGCGGTGGTTCGGAAAATAGCTCCCCGTCTGTGGGAGCCGTATGGGGAATTGCACTCCACCTAAGAGAGCTGCCATTGAAAGATACTGAACCTGAAAGGGCCTCAGCTTTCGTGGGAGGTGATGCACCTGATACCTCTCATGGGATTTCCCTCCCAGAATTTTCTCCGCCTCTAGTCTATGATATTAGGTCCTGGGGGAAGGCATTATATTTACCCTTATACCACATTGTATTAATAAAATTAAATAATAATACGAGTCAAAACTCTACAAAGAGACACCTGTATTTCGAAATAATACTATATGTGGGCTAGAACTAAAGCAATGAAAGTGAAGAAATTAAATTTTGAATAATTGAACTAAAGCATCATCCCCTAACGCAAACCTTACAGCTCTGGTTTATTCTAAGCACAGAAGAAGTGCTAAACATAGTAGAAGTCTCAAAATAAGATTAAAAAGTAAGTTATAGTCGTACAGACTGAAAACTACTCTCAATAGTAATTTTCTGAATTAAATGAGCTTTAATGAACTTGGCCAAGGGATTACATGTTTTAAATATATGTTTAAAAAATATATATTAGTTTTCTTATTTTATTTGCATATATGTCTATACTATCCAGCCAATATTGTACAATGGATCTGATAGCAATCCTACTCTGTACAATAGTAATATACTATACTATAGTAATAACTCGTAATATAATAAGTTAATTACTAGTCGTGAATATATATAAATGAGCAAAAGAGTGAGATGTTAAATTTTCACCAAATTTATTAATGAACAACGTTTGTTTCAATCCACTATGTACGTCAAGGTAACAATAAAATAGTGTAAGTGATAAATAACGCTTACTGGAAATTAGTTCAAGTTTTAGTTAAAAGATAAACACAAAAAAAATACAGACAAAACCATGAAGAAATATTGCAGTGTGAGTAGATAATAAACGTGCAACGACTGTTAAGTTGAAATAACAAAACTATATAGACAAATTAAACATGGATAAAACAAAATATAAGATACAATTAAAACAGAAGATGCTAACTTGCTATATAATATGTGTACAGATTACTGCAATTAATATCTCCAGATTGGCAACCGATACCTTACACCCATTCTAAATACATTCAAATTCAATCACACCGACATAAATTTCAGCATCGAAGCCGAAACTAACAACTCACTCTTAGTTTTAGACTTTCTCCTAATAAGGCACAGTGATGATTGCTATACTAATCCTACTTACACAGGACTTAACCTGAATTATTTATCCAAAAACACATCATGTCAAAAAACCAAATACCTCCTAATGCCAAGTCATTGCTTTGTCTTACCTCTCATTTCAGATAAAGGAAGCTAAAACAAAACTTATCATCAAAATATTATTCACCGACCAATACTTAATCACTCTAATCAACGCACTTATCCATAGTTTTTGCCTCCATCTACTCAGCTTGTAATATAAACCTATCTACACCTCAATGTAACCTACCTGCTTTGTAAAGATCCCTCACTTACAAACCCGGCATTTCCGACAAATAGAAGTATCCCTTAAACTAATATACCCTCAACTACAAATTGGCCTAAAAAATAAAAATAAAATGAAAATCTTTCTACCAGAGTCGAAGATCCTTTTCCTCCTAACCTTCTTATACGCTAGATGTACAGAAGCTCTTGTAGATCTCAAAACTGCGATTCAATATTGACAAAATTACACGACACATCAACAAGCATATCGACCAATTCAAACATACCACTCTCCCGAAATAATCGATCGTTCTCCCCTCACGAAACATTTCCTCGCTGCCAATCATAAACTGACTGGCGACATTTACAAATTGAAAAACTAACAAACCACACCCATAGACATTATCAGAAACGCCAAGCATCAATTTACACTCAGTTCCATAAATGATAACGTTGCTGAGCAGAAAAATATTCCTCAGATGCTCAAGACCATTCACAGTTACTAAAATAGCATTGCTGCCTCACACAACCTTCCAGTCTCTCAACACACGCCCTGTTTATGTTCTTTGTAAGTCAATTGCCTGCTACCGTTCTCCTCGATTCTTCGAAATGTCTTAAACACACCATGCAATGGAATTATTTTGGTAATTGTAAGATGTTTGCGAATGTGATGAACATTTTTATATTCGTCAATGTCATTTATGGACTGAGTATCAATTTGAGGTCTTGTGTTTTTGGAACGATTTGTGAATTTCACCCAATGTATGATTGGCACTGAGAGAATGTCTCATTAGGGGATAGCTTTCGATTATTTCGGTGGAGTGATACGTTTAAATTGGTCAATATGTTTGTTGATTCGATGTGTAGTTTTGTCAGTACAGTTTCAATTGCAGTTTTGAGATGTAAAAGGGTTTCTGTACTTGTAGCGTATTGTTAGAAGGAAAGGGATCTTCGGGTCTAGCAGAAAGTTTTTTATTTTATTGTTATTTTTTAGGCCAATTTGTAGTTGAGGATATGTCAGTTTAAGGGCTAATTCTATTTGTCAGAAATGCCGGGCTTGTAAGTGAGGGACCTTTAGAAACCAAGTAGATTGCATTGAGGTATGGATAGGTTTAAGTTACAAGTTGAATAGATGGAGATAAAAACTATGGATAAGTGCGTTGATTAGAGTGATTAAGTGTTGGTTGGTGATGAGAAGTTTATGTTTGTTTTGTGGAAATAGGAATGAGGACTTGGCGTTGTAGTGTTGTTGGTGTGAAAATGTTCATACATTCGCACAAATATTACAACTACTAAACTATAATTGTTGCTAAATGCGAGGGATTTTTTTTTTAACTTCTATCCTTCTACGGAATCCCTCGGCCAAAATATCTTTAAAATATAAAAACTAGAGGCGATAATAAATGTGTAGTTATTATAGGAAGTTAATAATTAATAAAAATATGAGTAAATGTAGGAAGCTCCACAATTAATGAAAAGTTTAGTGTAAATTACTTTAAAAAATCACATCAACTGATTTGAGAGATTCTCTATGTTTCAATTGACACTATCCTTAGCTTCTTAAGTAGGTTTCTGTACTACTCTATGATCCATCTGTGAATCCCATATCATCATGATGAAATGATACTACTTAACTCTCCTTTCTCCACCAAGCTGCGGTCAAAGGCATTTAAGTAGTTAGATAGGAAAACAATTTTATGAGTAACCTATTGAGTTTATGAGTAATTTATGTACTTTATCAATTGCTTCTATAAAAAAACATTACCCCGGGAGTTGACTATTCTCCCTTGCATTTTCAAAATTTTACGGAAAAATACAATTATTTCCCAGGCAGGATTCAAACCCAGCAAGGGATCGAGGGTTTACCCTTCAATCCATGCAACAACCCTTAAAAAAAATCAAGGTTTTGATTAAAGATTTATAGTAACCAAATTTGTATTCATCTTAACATTGGCACTCAAGTAGGTGACACCCTGTACATGTATTGTAATGTTTGATTATTAAATTTTAATCTTTACTAAACATTTTATAATTCCTATTAATTAATTCTCAAGATGAGGACTCGAACCTAGGACCTTTGCAAAATTTTTTTTTTCGGCTGTTAATTATTAGGAATTATAAATATTTTTAGGAACATTACTTCTAAAACAATTTCTCGTTTAAGTAAACCATTTAGCACAATCACCAATTGCCATATATATATATATAATTTTATTTATTATTTTTAATAAGAATATTCATAAATTTATGTTTATGTTATGTTGCAGAATACCCTGCGGCTATGCAGCACGGGGGACAGGCCCACCACCGCAACTCCCACCTTTCCTGCCTGGTCTTGGGGATTATCTTCCTGGCCTTGACGACGTAACCGCAGCCTTCGTAGCAGTCACAACGCATCACCCAACACCTCAACACTTTTTTATAAACAAACAAACAAAAAAAAAACAAAAAAAAGAAAAAATACAAAAAAAGCATACATCCGCGTAAAACCTTAAATTCACATCGGTTGTATTTTTTATTGTTTAAATTTATTATGTTTAAACTCCCGAACCAACACACTCTCACCCGTCATCAAACCACACTAAATATCCCTAAAAACTCATTGGGTATCAAGCGGTAAAAAAAATATATATATATCTTCTAAAATGGGCTAAGTAAATAGAGGTTCAATTTAATTGTAGGTTTGCTCTTTTTTCATTGGTCATAACTTCTACATAGATGTCATGTCTCTAATAATAAAGGCTGTATCCCAGTTATTGAGTGCTATTTCAAAAATATTTTATAAATATTAAAACATTATAAGTGTCTAGCTGTCTCCTGTATAATTAAAAAAAAAAAATATATATATATATATATAAAAATATATATATATTGTACATATACATTATTATTACATTCATAAAACGTTGGTATTGTGACGTATTTTAAACTTGTATATTTTAAGAAAAGTGTATTTATCGAGGATTGTTAAACGTTATTTTTATTATTGTATTTATTGGGGATAGGAATTTTAACAGTAAATAAAAAAAAAAATATATATATATATAAGGGTTATTTAATTAAGACAATAGGAGCTATGGTGTTGGCCTAATATCGCTGGATATGTACACTTTTTAATTATTTTGAGTAATTCTTCCTTTTTTTTTTCTTTGTGAATTCAAAGTGTTTATAAATAAACATATATATATATATATAATGTATATCAGAGATAAATTTGCGTATAAATATTTTAAAAAAATGATAACTATTAACGTGAGGAATCCTATTGAATTATAAAGCGTTTGTGATAGTGCGGGTACCATCCGCGTTTGAAAAGAGATTTCAAGTATTTCGGGAAACAAAAATGGTTCCCTCACGATTGTCTACGTATGCCTGTATGTCTGAATATTGAGAAAATCCACCCCCAACCTTTCTCCTACCCAGGCGACTAACATATTCCAGAGCCACGTTTCACTACAAAGGTAATTTTTTTTAATTCTTTAAATTATACCAAGTATATTTGTTTGTACCTCTTATATATACATATTTTGGTATTCATTATATTTAAGCAGGAGCCACGAGGGTCATAATTGTTAGTTATGTATACCTGTATTTGTATAATATGGAGCTACTATTTAATGTCGTGAAAAATATTATATATTATGTTTTATATATTTATTATGTTGTCCTCAGGATGCCTAATAGGCGAAATGTTGACTAATGTAGTAACAAACTTTGAAAAACATTGAAGTTACACGTTGAAACTTTGAAATTTGAAGAGACCGAAAAACCTTCTTTTGAAAAATTTGTATTTTTTATATAGTGCTATTTCGAAATACAGGTGACTCTTTTTAGAGTTTTGACTTTTTAATTATTATTTCATTTTATTAGTACAATATAGAAACTTAAATAATGTTAGGGTAGCTATTCGCAAAAATTCACTTATTAAATAGTAATACATGCATATTTATAACATACTTCTCAAAGCAAAACACAAAAAAGTAGACACTTTGATATGCCTAATAAATAAATTGAATGCACATTCCCTCCATGTTTCTAACTATATATCACCACTTTTTATTCCAAATGAAAAAAATCTTAAAAAAAAAAAAAAAATCGACAATCGGTACGGAAAAACTAGAAAATTTCTCCAGTACCGTAATAAGCAAAAAAAAGAGCAAAATGGTTTTTTTTTTTTGGTTTTTTTCCCTTTCAGAATTTAGTGTATGAGCAAAATGGTTGATTTAATAATGCTAAATATGAGAAATTCGACAACCCAACCCAAGTTCTATACGAGTAAACCATCCACATAGTCCGATCAGAAGAGATGAGATAGCAATTATTCACTACTGTTGAAGGGCAATGAATCCGATTACTGTATCAATCGGAAAACACAGTTCATGTTTTTTGTTGTATTTTTTCACAAATTTGACCTGAAGTGGTGTTATTTCAACGGGACTCAGTGGCTATATCACGACTCGAACCCAATGTTGTCCGATGTCATCACAATGTTCTTACTACATGACTTCAGAAACCACATTTAACAAAATTCACAACCACTTAAAGCCTTGATTTGTTATATCCAGTTTGTGGTCAACATGACAGTCAGGTTATTTAGAATGGAATCACTGGGGTAGACCGTTTGAGATAGGAGAAAAATACAGTGCTCATTCCACTGTAAAGATAAACCGCATCAGGGAAAGTGCTTTTTTTTTATTTTCACGTACGGACTAGCGGATTCAGTAATTTTTCATCAGGATTTTTAATTTGTTCGATAAGTGTTCTCAAAAAACGTTGAAGTTTGATGTTTTAAACCGCTTGTAACTGATTTATAAAAATATCTAATAAATAAATCATGAAATAGGGAGGTGTGAGATTCTTAAAAGTGTTAGAGCCATTAAAAGCATTCACGCATAAACCAGAAGTCACGGGTTCGAATCCCCCGAATTTAAAAAGATTTTTTTTCTTTGGCTGTTAATTATAACTAATGACAAGGAAGTAAGTTTGGGGTAGGATGAATTCGATTTGAAGGGCAAGAAAAACCCGATCAAATACCTGAGTCACATCAAGAAATGCGCTGGTGCCTAGGGCTGAGGAAATGTAGGATGTAAGGATCTTAAACCGTAGTGTATAAACGTGTTACACGTCAAGCTCAAACGCAGGTGTTAAATACCAATGAAGCAATGAACTATTTTAGAATTCATCTAACTGATGAACATGAAATTTGAATGATTCATAAACGAATTGATTTAGAAAAGTGCTTCCTTTATTGTTTTACGATAAAGTGTGTCTCCAAAAGTGTTTTTGTTTTGTAAAGTAAAAGATTTACAAAAGGGTGGCGGCGCCAGGAACGGAAAGGTAAATCGAAATCAAGAAGGCTAAAGTTGTACAGGGAGGGAGGGGTTCAATGTGGAGGTGAGGGGGTGAGGTTAGAAAGTGGAACTTTTCTAATTAAGAAGTCACTGCTTCTAGGAAAAGTAAACGGGACTCGTTCGATTCTGAAACTCCTTATCCCACAGTCAAAACAGTGAAGCCGTGAAATTGCTCCCATCGGCAAGGAGTTAGGTGTTTTTTTTGGTTCTGAGTGGAAAATGTAAAGCATTATGGCAATTATAATAAGATCTCAGTCTCAAGGGGCTTAACTTTCTCATGATACTCGTATTTTCTCGTCTTGAGGCTTACCCTAATTCCACTCTCAAAACGAGTGTCTGCCTTTAGTATTAGTCCTCCCTCCATCAGGGTAAGAATGGATCAACGACATAAAAAGAGATCAATTATAAAATAAAGTAGCATGAACGTTCCCACATAGGCACCATTAGATATCGGATAGTTTTGAGGAAGAAAATGTAGATTTAGAATTTCCTACGTTGTATAGTTTTGATAACTGATCCTCATTTCAGCAAAATAACTACATTAGGACACTTTCCCTTCAATGACACTCAAAAGGTTTTTAAGATACAAATATTTTTGATTCGATTCTAATTCATGCCTTCGCCACCAAGTGACACAGTCTTCAGTTGTGGCATCTGGAAACTGACTCTTAGCTTGTCGTTTTGTTCAAACCTTGCTTTTTCATTGATCCTAATCGATTAATCACAGCAGACCACTTGATTGAACTCTCCTCACAATGTTTCTCGATACAGATACACCATTAGTAAAAAAGAGATTATCTTCCGTTAACATCAAATGTTTATACTATTGAAATTAAAGTGGGATATCGATCACATAATGACCACGCGATAATGGTTCCGACCTCCAATTACCCATTCAATAAAAGTGAAAAGGCATTTTCAACGTCAGCTTCATTTCTTATTCATTGTTGGTCAGGAATTATGTCATTACCCCGTAACGTGCAAGGTTGTATGCCTGACGTAATGGCCGCCTTTCCAGCTTCGACAAAGCCAACTATTTATTGCTTCTCTTCTAATTCAGTGTAAAAATCATAATTTTATTGATATACGATTATGTAGGTAGGGTTTAGTGGGTGAGTGAGTTCATCCACCGGAGACTCATTTGACTCGTTGCAGCACCTAAAAAACCCAGTGTATAACACTATGAGCCCACCACCATTCCCGCATCGATTGCAACAGACTGTCGGGAAAAATTTTGTATTAATCGGTTAAGATTTTGTTGTAAGATGTGCGCTAGTTTTAACTTTATGACTGATAAGGTGAGTACCATCACTTTTAAACATGTTTAGACAATTAATGTACAATGTACATTATACTATTGTAACAATCTGAAATCTCAATGTAAAATTATTAAAAAATTGTATAAAATGTAGTCAAGCTGCAGGATATATAATGACCTATTGTAAATTTATTCATTATTTATGATAACATGGTGTATAAAGAAAAAACATATTCTTTTACTTAATATACGCCTTATAGAACAGAAAGGTTTGGACATAATAGTGTGAGGGAGACACCAAATCCATAAAAACCCGTATAAACCATAAAACCATGCAAAACATAAAATTTACCGACTTTCTGGAGTTTTTAATTCAGAAATACATTACTATGACGATTGAATGTGTTATGGCCAAAAAGGAAACAAATGATACAGGAAAAGATATAATCCTATCAATTAAGAAAATGTTGTATATTTCCCTGAATATATATTTCAGTGGCACTTGGTATGCAGGCAGTCAAGCCTAGCGATCTGCATTGATCTCTCGTCGATATAAGCCCACTCACTCCATCGCCGCGAACGCCTGCTAAAATATTCATTGCCTGTTATTTTTCCATTTATTGTCATAATGCGGCATCGTATTTTTGGATTAGTTTATCTACTGGCGACGGAGTCAACTTCCGAAAAATAGATGGAGTCAGATTTAGGGCGTTATAGGACCCGCCTATAAACTATGGACAGGAGTGAAATGGGCACTCCTGGGTTAGCCCGGATAGAATGGCCTCCATTATTCATAAATCTCATTGTAACATTAAGCGAAATTATTTACCAGTACTAAATTATTTACAAAAAAAGAAACAAGCACAGGATTCAAGATAACCCCTTGTTCAGGCACGTCTTGCAGGCATAGAGGAATCAAGAGCTCGACTGTATGAAGTTACTTCGGCTTCTGCCAGAGCAGTGGAAACATTAAAGAGTTAATTAGAAAATCCCATAGTCGATTTTTTTTTTTGATCCCAGAAATGACATAGAAGGAATTCTTGCTCATGCTGGGACATGAAGACATGTTTAATAACGCATATTAATTTCTTCTTGACTATCTTTATTTCAATTGGTGAAGAAAGAACGAAGTGACATCTTTCCTTTTTATCACTTTGTGATAACATCTAACAGTAAATTTGAATCAATTATAAAAGGAATGGACTCCAAAAACCGAGCAAGATGCAATCAATCAATAACATTTGCCAGATATGGGGAACCTACTCAAAAAGGTATGAAAATGATTAGTCACCTAATGATTAATTATTTTGTCGAAAGGCTTTCTAATTAGTTAGGCTTAACTTAACTTTTATATGAAAAATATTGGCACTTTCTAATTTGTAATTATAACAAGAAGTTGAAGGAAAATCATCATTAAATGTTCAATCAAGCATTCAAAAAGTTAATAAATACTCTCGTCAATTGATTTGATGAAATCGAAACACGTGTTATTTATGTTAACCGAAGGGCGTTAAGATCGGCATATTTTTCCGAAAGAAAACTAACAATCCTGGTCTGCAACAATCTATTTAGTTGTTTTATCCTTTTTCTTGATTGATTTGAACTGTGTCGGATGATTCAAACATTCTTAAGCCAGGATGGCACTCTAGAAGCCAGGATGTTGTTAAATTTCCTGTACTTATTGCTAGTTTATCGTAACAAGATGAAAAAACTGTAATTTATTGACCCAATTATGCTTAAATGCTTTGACATCTAATTTTGTCTATAATCCTCTTGTAGACAATTATTTTGTTGCTAAAGAGTATGATAAACTAATCTATGAAGATTTTTTTTTTTTTTGAGATATTTGCTATTAGTATACTTTTTTAATTTTATAGAGCATATATTCTTTAAAGACTTTCTGAAAACTATTTTCTTACAGGGGAGCCGCCGGCTGATCCTGTACATAAGACAACCCTGCTCATTAAAAAGCTGGCAGCAAACCAAAAGGACAATGAAAGTGTGGCTTTTGACTTATTTGTAATTGTAGTTTTATGGGGAAATCTAAGAGTTAAAAAAGATTATAAATAAAATCTGTGTAGTTAATAATATGGAATCAAAATGTAAATGTAAGGAAAAAAATCTATTTAAATGAAAAACTAATTGTCACTCTTTTTGAGTTTCTTACCACTATTATTGTTAAACTAGAACTATCTTTACTTATTATAGAAATATATGATTGTTGTATACTATTATGTATGGTTTAATTTCCCGCATTCCACTCGTTTCGTTCTTGAAATATTGAAGTTAATGTTTCAGTAGCATGAATTCCAGTACTTTCTTCATTAAGACCCCCCCCCCAAAAAAAATGGGTAAAAACCACACGTGTAGCAAGCGAATGCTCTCATTTCAGAATGAATCAATTTGGTTTGCTATATTTTTTTTTTTTATTTCAAAACCTCCTTTATTTGTTTAAAAGTTTTACAATGAACAAATTATTTTTCTATTTGCATTTTTCTCCTCGTGCTGCATACGCAGATGCATTTGAAAGTGCATAAATATAATACATTATCTTTATGAAGTTAAAAATTACAATTTACTGAGTACATGATTAGGTAATGTGGCTCACCTTCGATTTACAGATTGAGAACTAAAAACTAAACCTAAAACTAGAACCTAAGACTAAAGCGTTCCAGCCGCGACAGCGTCCTGCCATAGATAGGGGAACGGAGCGGGGGTTACCTTGTCTACGTTGGATGAATTCATCCACAGTAGGCAAATCAAAGATCTCGTGAAGCTCACTGCTGCTCCACTGCTCGAATGAAGTATTTCTGATCACTTTCATCAGTATACCGTTTCCTATCCTATCCTTTTTTTATGTATAGTTTTTGTTCCTTCCATGGCTCTTCCTTCGGTCTAACATTGGGTCAATCCTGCCTTCCTCAAAATGTTACGATTGTTACTCATTGGGTAGCATAGTTACACTAGCAGTGAGCTATAGAAGTCAATAAATGTTCAAAACCCTATGTATGCTGGATCTTGACTGAATGAAATGGTAAATACGACGCTAAGTACAGGAAACTTTAGGATTAATCCAAGAAACATTTGTGGATAAAAGTGAGTTCATGCTATTAACTCATTAATATGAAAGGGAATCACCCTATTATAACTATGTTAACCTTTACTTTTATTAGTACCAATAAAACCTGGGCCAGTTTCGTTGTCAATGTCAGAAACCCTTCTCAAAATAATAGGAAATGTTTCTAACCATTTAACTCACAGGGGAGTCTATGTCGCAAGATTTCTTTCAACCTAATACAAAGGCGTTGTTGAATGGTAACGAAAAAAAAAAGTAATTTTCAGGTATTTCCAGACTAGGTACTTCTCAGACCAATATAGGCTCTCTTCTCTAACAAGAATACCAAGTGCTTGGATTATTGCACCACTCAGTATTAGGCTGCATTTGTGCCTCCAATATCTTGGAAAGTGGTTCGCTTCACCAATATTGGAGATTTTCATTGAGGCGTGTGCTCCTACGGTATTGGCAACATTGAGTGGTCCGGGTGTTTGTCTATAAAGGTTTCATTGGATATGTCATAAAAGTGTCGGCTGAAGTAAACAGTTGTGGTAAGTAAATCGTTATTTTATTACATATAATTAAACAATCAGGTAGCTTTATAACACCAAGGGGCTCTTATTATTTATCATCAACAAAAATGTCTTATTTTTATAATTGGAAATGATTTCCCACTCCCTTTTGTCGATTTGTCTTTATCTTGCCCTGCGGTGAATCGTCTAGGCTACCAAGTTACAGTAGCTTGCATTCACTTAAGCTTACCTGGATAACTTATATAAGATTTCCACTTCATATAGAAGAGGACATCCAATTTATAAATGTATGTTATAATGGAATTTCAAATGTGGTATGCTTTTGGGCTGTTTATCTTGAATAAATACAATTCTTTATCAAGTACTCTATGTTGTTGTCAATTCAATTCTTTCTATAAAATGGGAAATAGTACTTATACGGTGAGAAAAGTGGTTAGGTCACCGAAAGCGCTTTTATAAAAATAAACATTCATGGGATACGTTATTGTTTATTGGTGTGGGCGGTTATGTATATCAGTGCTTCGGAAGATTTTCGTGATGCCACATTCTTCGAAATACCCGAGAGCATTGCAAGTCCCCACTCGTGGCAGCACAAACATCAGTAGTGGTTCAAACATAGCCAGCACACCGCAGCTGCGGCTCCAGTTTGGATTTCGGTTTATCAAAGGGTGCCCCGGTTATGAGGGACCCAGCCCTCTGGCACGCCTGGAATTTCCAATAGCTTTCCACAGCGGCGTCTACCTTACCCCGTTTCAGGAATTCATCTGTTCCACGTCAACTTCATAAGGAGGCCTTTATTTGAAAGTTATACCTCAAATTTTCTCTAAGTTACTCCCTCCCTCACTCCTCTACATCTAGAGTCTTCATAAACCGCTCCAGCTGTTGGAATCCGACCCAGTGCTGCTCATAGATATAGTTCTCCTTTCTAGTTTTATATAAGCTCTTCAATGAGCTCTATCGATTTTCTCAGAGGAGCCTTTGCTTTCAAGTTATGATCGAAAACACTATTTTGTCACAAACTGTCCCATCTACTATTTATGTCGAGCACTCTCGCAGCAGTTTCATATTTTGTTTTAAAAGTGCAGACAATAAGAACATAGTAGGCTAGTCCCCATGAAATTTAATGTCATTTCTGTGACATTTCAGAAAATAATTTCGAACGGCTTCGCGAGTATGAATTTTTAAGAACAAAGCACACCTGCTTAAGTCTCTTTGATCCGTAGAAATGTCAGGATATGCAAATCCACCTCACCATGTCCTCATCACTACCACATAAGTGCGTACTAATTTTACTCGTGACACTAACATAGGATTGTTTCTAGTCTACGATTGTTAGATAAAACTCTTTATTGACCTTTTTGCAGTTCTCAAAACCTAACAGAGCACGAAATATTAGAGGATTGACCTAAACTTAAAAACTGCAAGGAAGTTGTAACTTAATTATTCCCTACTTTTCTTCTCCATTGTACGCATAACTCTCCTATCTTCATAATTTTGAATTGAAAATACTTGTCTTCCATGTCCCAATAGAACCTCATAGTACTTCTTGTGTGCCTCATTCTAGTATAGATTTTATTTTTGATGGCGACCTTAGTGTCATTATACCATCAAGGTTCCCCTCTGCCACTCCAGAACCCGAAAGTGACATCAATCAACCTACAACATTGTTCCCAGGTAGTATTTTGATATTTGGAGACTTTCTTCTTTTAAACATTGTTTCGGAAGCTGCGGTCATTCCATTCATCTTATTCATTAGCAACTCCTTTTGTGTCTAATGTTTTACCCGATCTGCTTATTCCTTCCACATTCCATTACTGTTTGTCCGGTTTGCTATGACGTGGGTGCACTCAAGATAAAAATGAAATAAATTAAACGACCAATAGAGCCTAAGTAATTGAATTTCACTTGATCATGTTTGACAGGGTTTATGATGTGTCTGTGTACGAAGTATAATACTGTTATTTGCAATAGTTTTGAACAGGGATGGTCCATTCTTATGCATAAACAATTCAAATAACTTTACAGACTTATTTCAATAATACTGAACAATACGAAACAATAATCGTTAACTCTAAATTTGGAATACGAGGCGGTCTGAAAAGTTTCCGACCTAACAAAGCTTTTATTTATTTTATTATCGTCTTCATGTTGAGGTCGGAAAATTTTCAGTCCACCTGTGTAGTTAAACCTGTACTCGACAGGTTCTCAAAATATAGGCACAGGAAAGCCTTGAAGCATCCAAAGATTACAACTATGTAAGTCCACAAAATTTAGAGAAAGTGTAGATGTGGTGACCATAAAAATGATTTAGAGTTTTTATTTAATGATGTAGTATTTCGTTGTTGTTTTCGTTTTATGGTATGTCAACCACAAGGGTCATTCGTGTTCAAACCTTTGTTATGAATTAACAGTTCTCAAACGTTGAAGATTCGTACACCTTACAGTTATTAAATAAAAAAGTTGGATAAATGCTTTTTTTGTTTAAGTTAATGAATAAATAAATAAACTAAAGAAATTCCGGATATTAATTAGCAGGACTGTGAGAGAGGACAATTTAGTCGCGTTGGACTCCAGCCAATTACTTTTACAGTTGATTTAAGGATGGAAAACAAAAAATGAAAATTGGCGCCTTCCAAGAAACAGGGGGCTGCCTCTCCTGTATTTCCATAACTCCTAATTTTAAAATTGGATCCGCTGCCCCCTCCAACCAATCCTAACTCCTAAACATTTTGTAAAACGGTCTGCTTGTAATTGAATCCTTCAGCCATTCTCCATTTCTTCCTTGTTTTGAGAAAACAATTTTACGAACATTTATTCTGTTGTCATAAGTGATAACGTTGGCGCATGGCTCAGCATGTGGTTTTAAGGTGTAAAATGCTATAAGTAGATTTCATTTAAATTCCAAAATTATCAGGTGAATGGATTTTTTTACTTAAAATGGTATGAGGTAGAATGGGTGAGGATCTTCCTGTTTAATTATCATTATGTTCAAATATTTGAAATACAGCAAAAGTCAAAATTACAGAATTCGTAAAACGATACTGAATATTACAAAATAATGCATTGTAACAGTAAGATTGTTAAAACTGTATTTTTTTTATACAAAAGGTTGTTTACAAAAACATGGCGTTTATCCATCTTTTTCATGTTTTCTAGTCCTTACTTATCAATCATTTCCTATCGCCTGATCTTATTATCGTCCATCATTATTTATCCACCCCATTTCCTGTTATCTCATTACATTCCACCGTGGCTCGATACTACCCCCACCCCTTCAAGTGTCGATCCACCGGTGTTTCACGGATACCATCATAAGGCCGAGCTGATAATTTAGGATTAGATATAAGATAGGACCCCTAAGCATACTGGAAGTAACCCATAAAACATACGGCAGGTACTGGAGACACCTAAGGGCAAAATAAAACAACACTCATCACTTTATACAGAACCCTTGCAACATGGAAGGAATCCAGTATATTAATAAAGGCCACCGGGGCTATATGACCACTGAAGGGCTGATGCTCGAGCTTGAAGCTGCATAAGACCCAGAAGGTGGATGAGAATTTTAAACGGAGTTGGATTGTAGAGGCGGTGGAGGAATAGCAAACAGCCCCGGCCGCAAAGCAGCGGTGAAAAGTTATAAAACAAAAGCAACCTCAATGCGGTAGCTGCCTTCTCTCTTTCCGATAATTGAGATTTTCCTAAGTATGCATATTGAAGCTTTTTCCTACAGGCTCAACCGCGAATATTAACTTGCACAATATTCCTTTGAATAAAACCACCCAAAGGAACGGGCTTTAATTTCAAACAGGTTGTCTTGCTTGATAGGAGAGAGCCATATCCTGTAGAGACATATTAAACGAATGAGACAGTACGCTGAAACCAAGCAATAAGAAATACGTGCCGCTAAAACAAAACAGAGTGGGGTACCATAGAAAACATTTTTTGTTCCGAAACGAGGTCCCACTATGCCTAACTTTATTGTTGGCAAACGAACCCTATTTAAATAGACTGATAACAGAAGGAAAAGTATAAACCAATTGTACACGGCAGCCTATGGGTTCCTGAGCCTATACCTAAGGAGTCACCCAGGCGAACCTATAAACACTTACAGCGGGAGGACGTCGACTGTCCGTCTGTCAGTAGCTTCGGACTCGGCTCTACTTGCGCTGATCATACAGTTAGGTAATTAAGATCTCTGAGCTCATTAAATTAGCCATTAAACTGTTCTATAGTACAATCATATAATGCCAATTCATTAGTTATCAATCATATTTGAATTTAATTTCACATGAACGCTTATCATTTCCTTTATACAATTAATAAATCAATCCATAATAAAACAAATGGCTTGTTGTTATTACTTCACAAACAGGTATTCCCTCCAGGCATAATTGGTAAAATAAATAAACATTATATATCTATATATATATATAAATTCAACTCAAGTATGCGACGTTCTTTAGGATTCGCTGTCTGAGCTTTGATGAAAGATCAAGTTTATTTTTTTTTTAGATGGTTTTACTAATAAATCCGCTTAATTTTTTTACTTAATCAATTTATGCGAGGGAGGTGACAAACGTGGATTTGGGAGGCCTCTGGGCTTTTTGTAAATGTATGAATGAGCGAGTGAATGACGAATTGTAAATATGGTACGAATGAGAACATTTATCTCAATTACTTATTGCCTAATAAGGCAGATTGTAATTTTAGCACAATACAGAATATTATATATAATCAATTTAATTGAAACTAAATGATGCACTTAGTTTGGTAACTCAAAAACTTCTGTTCTATGTAAACCTGCCTTGAATTGGCATCGAATAATTGCAATTTGAAGGCGTCGGAGCGGAATGGAAGAAATTCGTCTAATAGCCACTCTACAGCCCCAAAAAGGCTGGAAAATGTCTTAATCCCAAAACTTTTTAACTTCCCAGTCCTTAGAGTGACCCAAGCGTAAAATCGTCGCCCTTTTTATTCTTGCACAGAAGGTTTCGGAACAAATTTTCGGGTCACTGTTAAGTTCATTTGCGAATTACCCGGCATTAATTGGGCTGAATGATGTCCTTCGGCCGAGCGCTGAAACACCACTTCTGCAGCGCGCTGTGTTTATAGGGTCTTTTGTTCTCCTTCTCACTGTACTTTTCTTCTTTTGTAATGCTTTTTTAGGGTCTTGTAGCGTGTAATAAGTGCATAAAATACAGCTATTTTATTTTTAAATATATTTATTTCCAGCTTGGCTAGAGATGACAAAATAATACTAGACGTTATAGGACTGTTCCCATCAAAGGACACCACTAAACTACCACATCCCATAAGCTGTAGATGCTATTACATAATGCTCATAGTGTCATTCAAAATATCATTGTGAAGATAATAAATAAAATACGTTTTATCGCTTCAATTAAATCCCTTCAAATGAATTATACTTGAGGTTTAGCAAGCATCATCGTGCCAATGATTAATTCCGCTCGTTGACATCCTGTCGAATGGTTACCATAGAAATAAATAAAGGGGTGACAGATAACAAGGAAGTGGCAATGAACAAATGATGAAGCAATAACGGTAAATGATTGATGACGTCACTTCACTCAATCCGAATGGCTGATACACCAATTACTGGATTTTTCCCTCCTGCGGGAGGTGGGGACGCCTGATTTATTAATTAAATATAAATTACTTTTTTAATTAGATAAATAATATACATTAATAATATTCAATATTTTTTACTTTTTTTGAAAAAGTATCTTTCAAGAAACAAAAATGTTTTTAGATTATATCACTTTAAGTCAAAATTTGATATAAATTTTATGAACTCAAGAGCTATAAAATAATTTTTATAATCTTATGGAACAAAATACCCTAAGAGTTATCTGAGAAATTTCTGGTGGTTTAGGTCCCATTGATAATTATTATACCGGAAGGGATTGGTAAAATTGATAAAGCCCCCGACTAAATATTTGGGACGTCATGGGTTCGAGTCCCGATACCACCAGTATATTTTTTCTTTGACTGTTAATCATTAGTATGAGTTAACATTCGATGCCAAGGGATAAACTATTATGCTTCAAATACAACTTAGGCTTAGTATAATACGTTGGGTTTGGTATTTCCCATAAAGCTACAGATAAATTGTATTCCATTTATGTGTATGGAGTCGATAAGCCTTAGTACAGACACTGATTGCATACTTCGAAGCACAAAAGAATTCCACGACACAATAGCAGCTACAGCACCTCTAAGCTTAAGTTTGACCCAACTCGGTCCTGTACAAGCCCCCCGCCACAGCTGTAGTGTTTTTCCGGTTGGCCGAAGGAAGCCAGGAGATTATACAGTCAAATTCTGTTGGGATAATTCGCAAATAAACTTAACAGAGGCTCGTAAATGTGGCCACTGTGTCAAAAACCTTCCGTTCGCGGACAAACATGGGCAGGATTTTAAACTTGCACCACTCATAGTGCCGGGCGTCCGCCTCTTTAACTGGGATCAAAAGTTTATACATCTCATTCGTCCTTATTGGATGGGAGAAGGGTCATTACGGAAATTTCGTCCATTCATTTTCTTCAAATTATAATAGTAAAGATGAGGAAAGATAGGATAACCAAAAGAGGGGATTAAACGAAAGTGGGAGATAATCAATAATAAAAAAGAAGGCTATATGAATATGAGGGATGATATGACAAAAAGAAGGAAATTACAATAAACTATAAGGGAAGATCAGAGTGTGATAGAGATGTGGCATAAAGGAATATTTAGACGCTGAAGGATTAATAAATATTTTTTTATGTAATGCGAGCATAAGTTGATAATCTGTAATTAATATGTCTCCTGGAAATGGTTTTGGTTGGATACGTTTCGAACAATTTAAATTTTCCTAATGGCCTGGATATCCTAACATCTTGATTTAGTTTAGCCACAAGTTAAAGAGAGTTGTAAGTCACTTTGAGAGATGTTGGGACTATTCCCATCCACATTGGTCCTCATTGTGGTTTCCAGCAGACAAAAATAAAGCGATGATTGAAATATAAGTTTGTGGACTGAAACATCGAAAACTTAAATTTTATTACAGATAGTCCAATAAATGATTTGCACCTAAAATTTACTATTTCGAGTAAGACTCCCTAAGATAATTGCGTTAGATGGCCTTGATTGCCTGGTGTACCAATGTTTGTTAGCACATTTGAGTGACATAACCCAAAAGAGGCAATCTGACAAAGGCATGGAACCTAATCCATATTTTTCTTTCATCAGATCAGGCACCCCCCTCCTCCCCCCGTCGGAGGGAAAATGCAGTAATTGCCGTATCAGTCATCTTGGAATCTACGGGTCGGGTGACGTCATCATTCATTCACCCTTATTGCTTCTTCATTTTTTCATTTCCGCTTCCTTGTTATCTGGGACCCCTTTATTTATTTCTATGGTGAGCATTCCATAGGTTGAGTGAAGTGACGTCATCAATCATTTACCCTTATTGCTTCTTTATTTGTTCATATCCACTTCCTTGTTATCTGCCACCCCTTTATTTATTTCTATAGTAAGCATTCTATAGGATGTCAATGAGCGGGATTCATCATTTGCACGAAGATGTTCGCTAAACCTCAAGTATAGTCCATTTGAAGGGATTTAATTGAAGCGATAAAAAATATTATTTTTACAATGGTATTCCGCATGGCACTATGAATATTACGTAATACCATCTACTGAGATAAATTACACAAGAACCATTTATTAATTCAAACAATAAATTGGCTTACGTCAAGAAAACATAGTTTACATCTTTGATCTATCGATAACTATAGTCTTACGGATAGTATCTACTTCGTCTAATCAATACTGCTTAATTGGCTTAGTTTTTACATACCAAAATGGATTGGGTACTTATTCCTTCGTGAGGTTGCCTCTTTCGGGTTATATCACTCAAATGTGCTTCCAAACATTGGCACACCAGGCAATCCAGGTCATCTAACACAATTCTCTTAGTGAGAGTCTCTTACTCGAAATAGTAGTGAGGTGCAAATGCTTTACATATTTACAGCTTAAATCGGGCTTGAGAATTGAGCATAACTTCTGAAAGCGTTGACAAAAAACATTTTAAATTGTCATTTACAATTAGCTGTCAATTTTTGGATCTCCTTTAGATTAAATTAATTAATTCAGCTTGGAGTATTTATTAAAACAATGATTAGCTAAGAAAATAGTAATGAAAAGATGAGTCTAAAAAAATGTTTAGGCAAATGTCTTTAAATTATTACGAAATACATGGCATACTTACATTAGTTCTTTTGCCGTTCGAGCAAATAGAGCAATGTAAGTATACTGACTAAATAATGTAACCCACTTACAACCGATGTAATAAAGCTTTAACGGTTTACTAAAACTAATAGTTAAATTTATCAATTTATTTATGCTTCGCCTATGTTTGTAACAGATTATAAAGACAATTTGTTTTGGTACTGCATTTATTCATCACTATCGATGCCTCGCCTACTAGTGATAAAAGATGCTTAAATTGAATAAAAGAATAATTATATATAAGTCTTTTAAAATTACCCTGGAGGTGAGGATAACTGGTTCAATTTAGGTAAGGTACAAACGAAAAAATTATTAGGCGGTTTCTCTCTATGGTGATAGCACCATTTACATCACTAAAATTACAAGATATGAGGTAGACAAAGGTGTCGATAAACTGAATATCATTTATTTAGGTATGACGCTGGTATTGTTTTATCATCAATAGACGATATTCACATATGAAGAAGATCAAGTTTGTCGATAAATAATGGCACAGTTTTGGAAATAGAAAAGAGTGTTATTACTTGTTTAATTTATTGGTTGAAGCTGCAAATGTATTTCATTAAATCTCTTGTAAGCATCTGCCAATAAAAGGCATCATGTTAACTTAACAAAGATATCGCTTTAGGATGAAAATATTCAATGTTAAAAACTTCAGAGATATGCTGATGCATTACAGTTAAGAGTCAGTTGACAGTCTTTCATCGAAGGTGTTACACTTTTTTCAATTAATTTTCAAGTGTGATAACTGCCACTTAATCCACCTTCCGTCATTACGTGCAATTTCCTTAATATTACTGAGGTCGATGGAACATTTTGAAAATATTCAATGAAATTTTCATAAGCTTTTGTATGCTTCGTAGCAAGATGAATAAGTTTTTTTTTTTGTTGTTTTTTTTGCAGCATATTCCATGAAAGCTTTCTTCACTTCTCAATTCGATATGTATGCATGTGTATTTTTTTCTTTTTTTGATACGAGGCAATATTTCATACAATTAATACAACTTAATAGAAACCTAGGTCCATGCTTACTTTCGCAAATCTGGAAGGTTATGTACAGTATGTGCACCCCACCATCGTCATGCGAACTAGGGTGGACTACTAACTCCCCGTAACGGAAAGTAAGAAGAATTTAATGCAAAATAATAACGGATTCAGCATCTTACAACAGCCACCCACCATGAAAGCTTGAATATGAAAATGAAATTAAGAGTATTATTACAAAGTTAAGTAATTGTAACCATCCTCAACACTAGTATTACGGCTTCTGTAATTCTCAAGCTTATTAAAGTTCTGACGAAATGGATCTCAGCTTCTTCATTTTCTTGGTTCGCCAAATTCTCAAAATGTGTGACCTATTCATTATAGCTATTTTCGAATTTGAAACCAGCTGAATTTCACTGTTTTACACCTTGTGAGGTTACTTGTGTTGAACGATCTGAATCCAGGGCTAGGATTATACAACTGTATCTATAATATTACCGATCGTTTTTACCTCGAAGGGCATAGGATCTTCCCTTGTTTCTGGTAGCTGGTATTGATAATCACCTAATCCCTTATGAAATATGATCATTAACGCAAATGAGCACAATCCTCGACCCCCGTTGAAAAAAAAAAAAAAAAAATGGGGCGTTCATCGAAAGAATAATACCGTAGCTTGCTCACGAAGTTCTCAAAAACGCCCTTCAGCACTTCATCGAAAAAATGAATGACCTGAAAAATAATATAGTTTTAAATTCTGCGCATATGTTGATAGCTCGTGTTTTGTATTCATTTTATTACTCTTTTTCACTGTTTTATTTTATTTATTCTGAACAACTTTTTACTATCATTATTGTTAATAAATATGCTATTTTTTCTTTTAATGCCTCCGTTTTTTATAATAACCTCATAATTTTATAGCAAATTATACCTATGCCTAAAGGTATTATTGTGAATACGTAACACAACAAAAAGAACTGCAAAATTTAGGTAGAATACAAGCATCCAAAATGACTGATTGTTAATCGATTATACGAAGACAATAAAATTGTAACAATGTGGGGATTGTGCTAATCTGCTTTTCGTGCTAAACCGTGGATATTATGGATATCCCCCCACATAGTTCGAAATACTTTTTTAATGCAAATTCAAGTTCAGAGAAACTTTAACAAAAATATAAAAGTGTGTGTACTCCGCTATATTTTAGCATTCAATACGGCTAGGATGTAAATAAAATCAGATAGCGATAAGAGCTAAGAGGTTGTAAATCGTGATTGTTAGGTGGGGACCGTTCGGCGTCGTTCCTATGTTTCCCTTTTCGCAGGACGAATCCCCTCCTTCCTCACCACCTTCCGTGAATCCTCTTCTTCTTCATAGTCAGGAAAGTAATTCAAGTTGATTAAAAATATTTCATCACATAACACATACAAATCCTGGAAAACAAACAGTTCCTACACTCAAAAAATATTTCAAAAATGTCATGTGTTTGTCCTGTAATAGAATCAACTCAAAATACAAATATATAATTTAAAAATTAGGAATTTTACTTCAAAAGTCTTCCATGATCAAGAAAATTAAAAATATTGTCACAAGATCAAAGAGAGCGAGAGAGAGAGAGAGAGAGAGAGAGAGAGAGAGAGAGAGAGAGAGAGAGAGAGAGAGAGAGAGAGGAATTTATAAAGAGTATAGAACAATCCAAATACAACATAAATTTTTTCAACAAATTATTAAGTTGCGACTTACAGACAAGTGCATATTTTGAAAGAAACGTAAAGCTTGTTAAAAGTCCAGATTACTGGATTTGTGCTAATTTTATGCGCAGCATAGGGCCCACTATTAAAATAATGCTTAAAATTAAAATTAAATTAAAAGATACATTTACCAGCTGAGTGCTCTTTGTGCCTAATATTTTTCAATAAATGAAATTCTCACAGGTGTGAGAATGATTGGTTTGATCAACATTCAGTGATATACTTGAATTCAGCTCACAAAAGGAGACAGATGTTCCTCTCAAGGTCTATCTTAACCGTGACTTGAACTAGGCTAACTTAATAGAAATTTTAACAAAAATTAAATTAAAAAAAAATTTTTACAGGGCATAAACCATAAGAAAAATCATAAGATTTTGATTTCTAGGGTTGAGTTTGTAAATTTACATTTCATAATGCTGTAGAACAACTATCTTAAAATTTGTCCAGAAATCAAAAAGTTGCCAGAGCTACATAGGCATTTAGAGAGTACAAATTTAAAATTGGAGATTTTTATTAGAAGGCCTATTATTATATGTTTTAAAATATTTTGAAGACTCTATTCCGTTGAGTAGTAAGCAGATGTGATGTTTAGAAAAATAATCTTTTGATGGTTGAGTGGTCTACAAAGTGGGATGTTTTTATTCGGTATAGAAATTCTCTTAAATTTAGCAAAACTAAGCCTAAAACATGCAAACACAAATCTAAAAGTATGTAGGTATACCATCCTGTTTCAGTCCACAGGTCATTTCACTTCAATAAGACAAACAGACATTAGGGCCACATCATTGTATTATTAACTGAATATATGTTAATCACTGAAGAAATAATCATTTCATGGATTTAGTAATAGACATATCACTTAAATAACATTTTACTGACAGTATAAGTATTATTGTAAAAATATAAATGAACAAACATCTAAAAGTGTAGATATTTGCTGGTAAAACTGGGATTCAAATAATCGAAGCCACAAGCGAGATACCACCAAACAGCAAACTCCAAGTAGATTAACTTTTTTCTAATTTTTTTTTTTTTTTAAACATTTAACTAGTATAACCAGTCATGGCATAAATATAGTTGCAAATATTATTTGAAGAACATCGCATAATTATTCATTTATAATATAATAAATTTGATAGGATAAGTAAAGAGCCATAATAAATCATATTTAAACAAAATATATTTCTTCAGTATGTAGCAGGTACAAGCAGTATTCTTCTAAATCACTGCGTAAATAGTTGATAGGTAGGTGGTGGTGTAGAACACTACTGATTTCAGTAAAACTTTTTTTCAGTGATGGTAAAAGTGTTGTCAGGTCTTATTAACATCTGAAGTACCTTAAAATCGTATAAGGTCACGATCTGTGCCTCAATGTGCATTCAAAATGTCCTAGATATTGTGGGGAGATTTGTTCTCAATTGCTGAAGACTCGTCGTCTAAAATTGGTCACATCCTTGGGAATTTTCAACGCTTCTTATCTGGATATTTATTTTATTCCTCTTCAACTGCAGGGTGATTGCATCAAGAAAATATGAAGATGTCAAGCAGTCTTGATGGCAGTCGCTCAAAAGCCTTGCATGAATGTCAATGACACTGAACAGTACCATGATTAGCCCTTGAAGGTACACCACATCTTAATTATATCCTAATGGCCCTTAAAATGTATTAGTTATCAGGTATCATAAAATAAAGTTTAAAATATTTCACAGTATATTTAAGACATGAATGTTGATACTAGTATGTATTATAAATATTTTGTAATATAATTTTGTGGAAAATAGTTAATCTTTGAAGTGTGATCATATGTATAAAAATAAACAGTAATTTAAAAACAAATTAAATTGAAATTTACTCAAACTAGGCATATATTATTAATTTTTTATTAAAATATTATAAACTGTGGTTTATAACTGGGATTTTATTAGTTCTCATAGCTACTCAATCCAAATAAAAATAATTAGTGATTACAAAATTGTTAGAATTAAAAAATTAATATTATTGATATTACACAATTTAAAGATATTTAAACATATGTTGACACGAAACATAAAAAAAATTACAGAAAGGACAACAATCAAAAAGATATTTTATAAATTGTTTAAGTTCCACTATTTATAAATGACAGATCTTACATAATAAACAGTTATTAATAATGGATAAGCAAAACGTAATTTTGCATTAATATCATATATCCCAAAGTTGTATTAATAATATTTAAGGAAAACAATGTTGAAAGGACATTTCAATCATTTCAAAGCTATACAATTCAAAAAATAAAGTTTCTCCAAGCTTCAATTGTTAACTTTTTAGAATGGCATTATGACAATTATCAAAGTTATTCAATTTCAAAGTTACATTAATTACCATTCCAGTGGAACAAAATAAAAAATAAATCATATTACTCTTAGAGAGAATCAATTCTAAACAAAGGTTATGATAATTAATAAATATATACAAAATTAGTTTAAAATAAGATTTTATAACAATATAAGAAAATAAAATTCAAAAAAGAAATTTTAATCACAACCGAAATATATTATCAACTTTAATTGAAAATTCTTTTAGTTAATAATATATTTTATATTAATAATCATCATTGAAGTGATATATATAAAGTGTTGTTTAAGAAAACTTTTTAAACAATTTAAAAAAAAATTGTTATAACTATTCAGCTAATACAATCTCATAATTAATAGTATATTAATTATAGTGTTACAGTGTAATGATTAAATTAAATTTAGATAAATAGATAGAAAAACAAATTATTCTGGGACTTATTGGTAATTATTGAATTTATACAAACAGAAAAAGACATTTTAATTGGAATTTATATTGCAAAAATAAATTTTCATTAATATTGAAATTACAAGAATCAGAAAACGGATTTAAATTATTGTAAAATCTACAATTTATCGACTATTGATGTTATTATATCATAATTTATGTTAACAATTATTATTATAATTATAATATAATTAAAAAAAGTTTGATGTGGCCCAATTAAAAAAATTATTTATTACTATTGAACTAATACAAAATCCAAAACTTAATGTTAATTTTTATAAAAGTGATACAATTTAATAACTTGTTTTAAATTTGAATTTTATTGATATTTATTGAATTTATGCAATCATTTTAAAATTAGTTTTTAATTGTTATAAAGGCAAAACAATCATTAAAAATTATTCTTTCAAAAATAAATTAACAATAATTTATTGTTTAGTTTATACAATGTAAAAAAAAATTGATTATAAGCTTTTCGGAACTATGATAATATTTCATAATGAGATTTCAATAATTATTAGAGAGATGAAAATTATTATATTGTTATTGAAGTAATATGAAAAAAATATAATTTCTTCTATAAAAGGGATCATAATATAATTTCATTTTTGTAGATTTTTTTCTATGGGGTGAATTTTCTTTATTGTCATCCGATAGCATGAGAGGCTTCTTCAAAGATTGAGTCCCCTAAAGCAGGAGGGAACCCATAGAGAAAATAATCTATGAAAATGAAAACCATAAGATATCCCTCTGAAGGTAGGAAATTTAAGAAAGGCAAGGTAATTGATAAATATAAAGGTGTAAGATTTGAAGAAATGAATTTCAATTCAAAACAAAACAATGTCATTTTGAAAATAAATTACAAATATCCCTATTTCCTAAAATTTAAAAATAAATTATTAATAAAGTTACTCTTTTTTAAAAGCAACTATTAATGTCATATTAGCTTTTATATTTATTCTATTATTTTATATTTAAGCTATTATAATATTAAAAAGATTAATCTTTACAAATATAAACAAGGATTTTAAAAATATTTGAGCTTATACAAATCAAAGAAGAAAGCTTATTATTTAATAAAGCGTAACCATTTCAAATGAGATTTTAATAGTAATTCAGGTTAGACAATTTACAAAAAAAAAGTTAATGAGTGTGTAATAATAAATAATTTTTATTATTCGAACTATGCAATTTAAAATATGATTTTAATTAATTATTGTTATTATACAATTAAAAAGAAAATATTTATATTTTACTAAGCCTATACAATTTTATTTATTATTAAAATGATACGATCACTGAATGCTGTTTGAATTGCTATTAGGTGATGAAGATACAATGATTTTTAATATCTAATTGCCACAGAAAATAGTCAAATAAAGGGATTTGTTTGTAGTAATTAAGCTAAAAGATGAAGATACACATCTGTGTTTATTTTTCCATTTGTTGTAAACATAACTTATTATAATTTTTTTCTTAAACAGCAAGTGAAAATTAGAATCATGATAAATCAATTAAATTCCCAAAGTAAAATTTAAATGAAATACTTTAATAATTAAAAAATTACGAATATTTAACTGAAAAATAATATGCAAATAATGCTATAGCGTTTGTTTTATAGCTTGGTTATTTATCGGAACACAATCTTAGTTAAATGCAGAACTATCATTTATTCCAAAATTATGAAATAAATATTAGGTGTTTGAATATAGTATCTAACTTGCACATGCTTTACATATAAGAAGCTATATCCATCCAATTGGGGTAAGATAAATGATATGCATAAATAATTATGCATTATATATAAGCAATATTGATAGTAAAATTAAATAAAAATGAAATATACCCACGCTATTGGAATGGGAATAATAATAATGGACCTAGTCAAACATGTTAGAACATTTTCAAAAATAAATATAAATTATTATCACATTTAAATATTATTTTTAGTACCTATGCAATTCTCAGATTATCCTACAAAAATAAATATATATATATGAAATAGTCATTATTCAAGAACATTATTAATCTCTAGTTATTTTTCTTATATGCCCTAAAATTTTAAGAAAACATACAAAATTTATACCACCTATTTCAAACAAATCTAAAAAAAAAAATATAAACCCCTAAAGTAAGCAGATACATTAATTCTGATTGTAAGACAAAATACATAAATTGTATTTATATTATTTAAATAGATAAAAATAGAGATAGTTTATTCTCAAAATCCCATTTTAAATTGTTGTTGAAGACACATAAGAATATACTTAAAAAATATTGGTAGTAAAAAATGCGTACTCTAAGATATAAATAAATAGCAGTTATGAAATGAATTAAATTAAATGACAAACTAATAATTATTCATGTGCATAAGAAAATTAAATCTAGGATATTGATGTATCAATTGTGATGTGTACACAAACATTTGAAAAATAGTAATGATAGTTATTATTAAAAAATGAAAATTTCAAGATTTAATAAATCTGAATCAATATTTTTTTTTTTTTCAATACAACAAATTAAAAGCTAAAAATCAGAAAATTTCTGACAATGTTAGACATAAATAAAATTGTCATGAGCATAATCAATAACCGTTACAAATCAATTCAAAAATTGCTGAAAATCTAAAGACCTTAATAGAGTAAGGAAAAAATTAAATTAAATATTTCAATTAAAAATGTTGATAAAGCCAAACTTATAGCAATAAGCTTAGTATTTTTCAGTGACTATAAGAAACGATAGTTATAACTTTTTACATGTTCTACGCCATATTTCATAGTTGGCCATGTGCATAATAGCTAGAATTAACTTTCAGTACACAAATCAATCACATATATGGCAAGGTATATTTATGAATCTAAAATATGAATATCATGAAATGAAATGAATAAGATGAAATCAAAGCCAATATTGCTTACTCTAAATCTTTTAGTTTTAATATGCACTGACATATTGAAAATTTATATAACTTACTAATGCAAGTAAGAATGTCAAAAAATTGTTAGTGTTTTCCTGCATTAACTTCTCTCCCTCTGTATCCTGCTAAATAACATCAAAAGAAAAATTAACTCAAAGAAAATATATTTACTATTCCTAGGTATTTTTAAAATCTATCGAATATAATTTCCTAACATGAAGTGAATTAATAAAATTTCTTCTCCCCCTCTTCATCCGGTGACAATAGCGAGATGTGGTTGATATCAGAATTCCCGACAAAAACATAAAACCAGATATTTATGTAAAAATCATAACTAAGGGGTCACTCGACACTAAGGGAAATCATATCCCATATATTTTTTGGGGAATAAAATCAACTCATATCAAATTGCAAGAAGTATATAATGCATCATATATTAAAAAATTTTCAAACTTGGAAAGGTATCACATAATAATTACATAAATCATTATTCAATTTATCATTTATCGGTGATGAACCGAATAAATGAAATGATGATGTCATTGTGACTGTTTTCATGGAGGACAAAGAATGAATAAATACTACGCAGAAATAGTCATAGCTAAGTAAAAAAAAAATAGAATAATGTCTCAAAGTCATAGGTCAAATAAGTATTCCTCTCATTCAGGATACATATCAACTTCCAGTATCTCATTTTGTGGAGAGGATTTAGTGAGCAATCAGGGAATTAGGCAGAGGAAAGAGGGGGGGGTCAATTACAACCTAAATCTGAAGATACCATAATTACAACATCTGACCCCAAATTTGGTAAAATTCTGATTTTTGGATATCTAGTACAAAACTATTAGACAGGTTTCGTGTTAGTTTGTTGCCTCGAAACAGAAAAATATTATTCACATGGCACAACTTGCGAGGTAAAAAATAGGCACATTTCCAAATAGCATTTCCATTAGGCACACGGTTTTTCAAGGGAAAAGATTATTTCATTTTCAGTTTTTATTTTATGCGTTACTAAACGAATTACACAAAAAGATAGGAATTAGTACTCAAGGATGAATAATAGTGGTCCGTATACAAACTCGAGTCTAGCTAAACCATTCTTTAACCTGGAGGTATTTCTATGAAGCAATTGAAATTTTTAAGCAGAGCAAGCACGATACTTTAATATTCATTCATTTTCTGTAATTTCATGGAAGATGTTATGAATCTATACAGAACATAAAATAAAAAATGATGAGTTTCCTGTAGTATATTGCATTATTTTAAAGAATACGTTTGTCCTCATGCACATTCAAAATAAAATACATAGTATCTTCCTTATTTAACTATTCTCCGGAAAGCACATCTAGTGGTCACAAAGGTACCAACAATTAAACTATTTTCTTTCTGAGTCAATTCATTTCCCATTTTTTCTATCCAATAACATCCATTAAGCCAATAAACTGAGACCTTAATGCCAGAAGAAGTGATTCGAAATGTTTCACACAACGTGTCAAGAAATTCCGTCTGATTAAATGTTCCCATTCTCTGGAAAACCAGCGTGCCTCGACTACTTCATTGCATGTGCTTTGTAAATTACCTATTCATGTAAACAGTTTCTGCATCCAAGATTCCTAGCCCACTCTGGCCATCCATTTTACACATGGATTTTTCTTTTAATCGTCTAACTCCAGTCCAATCCATTACCACCGTTCTTTGCTCCCAAAAAGTCTTTTTGTGCTCACAATTTGATACATTTGAAATAAGACTTATACTTAACTCCAGACTATCATTACTTCGAGCTACAAACTCGTTGCTCGCTCGGAAGTCGCTAACCTCGATGACTTTTCTGCTGTGGTCACATATAGGTGTCTATGATTGATTTAACTCGTTGTGTTGCTCAAACACCTGTAGATTAGTGAACAGATACTTGCTCAAATATTTCAGAAATTACTTTCCAAAGCTCAATCGGGTGAGGCCATAATCGTTACGGTTGCCTGTCCACGATGTCTAATGTTCGGTAAACAGCATAGTCTTCCTGGGGGCAATGAGGGTCTCCCAGATAAGAATCATGTGCAATTTCTTCAATCATTCCAATATACTAAGCATCAGTAATTTCATTCGCTGAACATCTTCTGGTACACCATCCCTTATCAGGTGTTTCACACATTTGTAGTGCTAAATGCTGCAACGAGAACAACTGCTCAGAAGCATATACGAGTACAACTACATCTCAGCTCTAGTTTGATGTCTTGTCAAACCTCCAAGATTCAAATGAAATTTGTTAGCGTGGCCTCTGCTAAGAACTATTTTCCATGTTTCATGATATTTTAAAGCTAAGGAAACATAAATAAAAAAAAAACACTACATATAATTAGTCCTCCAGTAAAAGTGGCATTACCCATCTTATAGTTTACTTTCTGGTTTAGTGTACCTCCGTCGGGTGCAGCATATAAGAAACTTCACTTTTAGCCTTCTGTAATTAAGAACATAGCCAAATAGCAAATCAGTTTTAACAATCGTAACCAGTATACAAATCTCTTGTGTAGCGGTTTTGAAGTTCATTTCTTTTAACTCCCTTGGGAGCCAATCTGAGATCTTCAAACCAGAAAAAAAATGGATTTTTAAGACTAGATAATCCTGCCCCTAAGATGGTACACCATGCGGATTTTCATACCTTTGCAGTGAGTTAGCATTTCCTCAAACTCCAAATGGTTATACCGCCATGACTCGGTAGCTTGCCCACCCTCATAAACGTTTCTCGAAGCAGAACTCGCTTACCATCTATTTACTAGCAAGTGATAAAATGTATGTAGGTCTGTGAGGTGAAGTTTTATTTACAATTTTGATTTAATTTGAATCATTTTGTATTGCTTTTCATTTTGTTATGCATGTAATTAATATAATTTTAGTTAGAGTCTGTAGTTATTCAAAATATTTGCATCGTACGTGTTACGTATCTCATATATAAACCTGATGCATCTGTTCCCATATATCCATAACATAGCAGGTAGGCCTTCATAATACTATGTAGTTTATGTTTCTATATCTACAAAATCTATCTATGCAATATTTGAGCGTCTTAAATTTAGTTAGCAGCTATGGGAATATCATTTATCATTAGTGGTAATACAACAACTAAAATGGAGTTGCCAGAATGGCCCAGCATCAAGCACGGAGTCAGAAACTGTTAAGGTCTTTATTTTATTTTCTATGAAGGCATTTTCTTTCACTTAAGTATTTAATGAATTATACAAAATTTGTTTCAACGAAACTCTACAGGTTCATCTGTGCGTAATAAAGCATCACTGGTTTGTTTTCTGTTAATCAAATATAATGTGCGGTATATTGTACTATCTATATACTGAATTATCTTGAAAAAAACGTTAAACTTTTGAAATCCAACACTATTTGTTGTAGGTTGTGAATGGTGCTTTTGTTAGCCAAGGTAATTTCCTAAATATCTCCTCCAAAACAGAAGTGTAGAAGAACAACGTATTTAGCAAAATGAATGCGGTAAAATGATTTAAATTAATCACGCGTCGGTAAAATGTGTTTTTGGTTTGAATCACATATTTGACGTATCAAACTAACGAAATTATTAAAGGTGATAAATAGCTGATGGTCATATTTGTAAAGATGTTAATGAAGGAAAGGGAAGAGTGAACTGGATGCGATGTTACTGAAGGACCCGCAGGCCCTTACAGACAGAAATATTACCTTAACCTCGCGAGGGTAAGTTTTCCGATTTACTGTGAGTTTGCCGATGGCAATTTAGACTACATGTCAGGTAGAAGTCAGATGTAGTACAAATTTGTATTTTTTTGTGGACAGTAAAATCTACCGGAATCGGCAATAACTCCCAACAACACTCGAACCCAATAGAATGCTTAGGCTGACTCGGAGATTAGAAAGACAAAAGCCTAGAATGTAGGATCAAACTCATGGTAATAACCTGACCTTCGTCTTAACTACAATGAACTTATTGAGCTTGAATAATAAAAACAGACTACCATGGAATACTTTGAAAAGAAGAATTAAAGATTTATCGGTTCCGACAGAGACTAAGAAGAGAGTACCAGAAACTACAGGGCCTGTGATAACCCTTTCTACGGAACTAATTACTTGCCCAGCCATATTTTCTTTATACGTGGAAAAATAGCCCAGAGCAGGGACCAGACTAGCAAATCTTCTTTAAATCATGAAACATTGCCAAGACATCATACTGCAGCAGGCATACAGTTTTATACACTGCTCCTGTGCATGGTTCACGTTGGAGCATCTGGCACTAAAAATGTCCGAAACAGCCAACAAAGTATGGTGGATAAGAAGATGTTCAGCGAATCAAACAACTGATACTGAGTCTATTGAAACGATTGAAGAAATCGGACGTGATTGTGATATGGGAGACCCTTATTGCCTCCAGGATGACTATGCTGTTTACCGAACATTAGACATCATGGACAGGCAACCGTAACGATTATGGCCTCACCCGATTGAGCTTTGGGAAGTGATTCTCCGACATATTTGAGCTAGCATCTGCTCACTAATCTACAGGTGTTTGAGCAACACGAGTTAAATCAATCATAGACTCCAATATGTGACTACAGCAGAAACTACATTGAAGTGAGACACTTGAGAGCGAGCAACGAGTTTGTAGCTCGAACTATTGAAAGTTTGGAATTTAGTGTGGGTCTAATTTCATGGGTGTTTCATTTTGTTCAAGAAGACGTTTAAGGGAGAAAAAAATACTGAAAGTCTATTGTACAGGACCAATCACAGAACCGGATTAATTAACGATGAATAAAAATAGGTTCTTTGCTACTGAAGTAGAGCCAGTTACATGTTTATTTTCATTAGCAGAGCAAGAACAATACCTTCATATTCGTACATTTTCTGTAATTTCGTGTTAGATGGTAAAAAAAAAAAAATACGATTCACCTGTAACATATCGCGTTATTTTCAAGAATGTGTTTGTCCTGATTCAAATTCAATATAAAATACACAATATAATGGTCCGGGAATCGGATTGTACTGGATGGAGTCTCTATAAAACAAGATGCATATAATATACGACGCATTACGATTATAAAATTAAGAAAGTAATTATAAATGGTCCATTTGTTTCATCTACCGCGAAAAATCTTTTGTTGATGCGTGATATAATTGAGTGCATATACTGCATGTCGCTATCACCCGAGTTGAGTTCGTTTCATGGTGGGACTCGTGCATAGTTAGATTTGTAAAAGTAAGCACGTGCCTAGGGTTGCAGTATTGTATGAGATATTGTCATATCTCAAAAAAAAATAAAAATACACTCGTCGTTACTTAATTGAGAAGGTAAGATCGGTTACATCGAACCTGTTCTAAAAAACAACTTCCAATACGTTTACTTTCTACAAAGCATGCACAAGACAAGTTGTTTATTTTCAGAAATCATAATGGGAAATTTTTAAATCTTCCAACTGTCTCAGCATTATTTAGAAATTTTCCATTAACGATTTATTAACTGTCTCCTATTTCATTTAAGAATTATTTGCAAATAGTTGAATTACTGCAATAATAACTCCAAAAACAGTAGTCAGCTCAACGAGCGAATGTGTCAGGTAACAGTTTACTTATCCAATCTTCGCATTGCTCACATTTGTAAAATCCTTACCTAAAGGTTTTTGTTGATAATGCGAGCGAGAATCGCACATTTTAAGATCCAATGAACGGGTTACTCAAACCATACGCCTGAGCATTCACTAAGACCCACAAATACTAATATGATTTTATACTTTTTATAGATCTCCATACTTCCAGATTGTATGCTGAAATTTATCTCAACTGTGGTGCATCAGTCAGTGAATACCTGAATCTTATAAAACGTTGGCTATAAGCGATTGCACAGTAATGACACGATAGACTGTTAATGTTGAAAATAAACTAAAGAAAAAACTGACTTAAATTAATCTTAAGTTATTCACCAAAATTCTCGATTTTCTGTCAAATTGGAATCTCACATTTCATGTATTATCAACGATATATTTAAGTTATTTTTTATGAAAATAACACTTTACGAGAATAAATAAATTTTTTTAAATTATGTCATTTTTTTTTATCGACAAACTTTATCTGTTGTATCTCAGATTCTATTGTTGCAGTTTCTCTAATTATCACCTATTAAAGACAACGTGACTCTTGAAAAGATTCATAGGCCACATTAACGAGCTTGAATTGTATCTGGAAAAATGCACTTGACTGACAATACAGCTAAAAGTCTACAACAATTCCACAATGTGATCACCAGAAAAGTGGTACGACATCTCTCGAGAGGTTAAAAAACGCTGACCTGCACCCGTTGCTAAGTGTGACATCGGTGGGTGAGTTCATCCACCGGAGACACATCAAGTTTTTTGACTCGTTCCAGCACCTCACAAACCCAGCGTTTAACACTATAACCCCACCACCCCTCCCGCATCGATGGCAACAGACTGCCAGGGAAAAATTAGGTTACGAATTACTTTAAGTTTTTATTACTAGATATAAGTTAGTTTTAAGTTTATGAGAAATAAGGTGGGCCCCATCACTTTTAATAAATTCAGTCCATTAATGTATAATGTTCATCATTATACTTTCGTACAATGCAGATCACTATTTTGTATTCTCGAATTTGTATAAAATGTAGCCAAGCTACAGGAAATACAATAGAGCAACTGTAAATAGATTCGTTTGAAGAATCCATATTTTGTACATATATAGATTTGTAACAAGGGGATATGGAACAAAAAAAATATACGGAAAAATTATTTAAATACAATTTGAATAAACCTTTTTTTTTGTTTCATATCAACCATAAGGGTCATTGAAGCCCAGTGGAGAACTTCGTATGTTCCTTATATAAATTGAACCAGATATTTAGTTTAGCAGCATAAAGGATCACACTAATAATGAATTAAAGATAATGACAATAGACTTTAAATGCGTTATTATTTTTCTTCCAATTTATCTTCCACGCTATTAGGAGTTGTGTCGATGGTGATGAAAATATATAGCATCAAATTTTATTTTCTGTGTTCAATACACATACGCAAATTAGAAAAAAAGAGATAAATTTAGGTACATATTTTAAGTAAATCTTCGTTAAAATACGAACGCTTTCCAGTTGCGCTAAATTGAGTTAATTTTAAAATCAATACAGACAATGATATAAAAGTGGATGGTTAAAAAGAAAAAAAAATGTCCTAGGTCAATCAGCTAGTATTTTGGATGGATATTACTAAACTTGTTTGAAACTCTTTATATATATTGAAGCGATCCTGCTACAAATGATTCTAAAAGGTGTTATCAAATGAAATAGTCCCTGTACGGGAAGTCGTTTTGATGAAACGTTGATGCTATTATGCGGGTCTATTTAAAAAGGTTGTTGCTGATCTAAATGTCGATTTGAGGTTGCGAGCTTCCATCAAATCTAATTTTAAATAAATTAATAATATATCATATACCTGGAGGGCTGCAAGCTTGAGTAATATACACTAAACCATACGTCTGTGTATAATAACTGTTAATAAAATAATACATCCAGTAGTATCTCAGCAGTGTACATTTTAGATTACCCCAACGTTACATGAATCTTCAACGTAACTGGAGACAAAGGATGAATGAAATCTGACTGGAGATAGACCTTCCTAGTTTGCTGGTCTGGCTGGCGAGAAAAAGCCACCTTAAGGTCTGAAAGGCTGAGACTCTGGCCTTGAACCCCAGCTAAGCTAGAGAACTGAGGCAACTAAACCAAGAGGCTTCCATCTAAAGCCTGTGTTCCTTCTAATGGTCCTTGTAAAATTCCACCGGGTTTTTGGGCACCATTAGCTGTATTACTTTAAGCCAAATTGTTTTTTATTGTGCTTTTAGCGTATTCTATGTATGAGTAAAATCCTTGCTTTTTACTAAGTACAGACATTTCCAGAAGTGGCCCTGTAGGTAAAGCCATAAAAATAGGTCACTATTTGCCCTTTACAAGGTCTGCTCTCCTTGTATCTACTTCTTAATGTATACAAATCAGAAGAATATCTCATTTTAATTCTTACAGACTAAGATGTCAGTTAAGTAATATCTGAGACCTCAATGTGTGTGTGTGTGGGGGGGGGGGGGGGGGGGGGGTTCTGTCGTTGTTCGTATGAATATTAAGTAAACTGACCTGAACAAGCAGATTCAACACATAGTAATTCAAAGAATTAAAAAGGAAACAATTATCATTTAATAATAATCTTTAATTAAGAAATTACTTAGTCTTAATTTTAGCATACTTAATTATACGATGAAATAATTATTAGATACATAAATATTTACTAAATAAACGGATGAATTTTTTGCGATTTTGACCAAGGCTGATAAAGGAGAGAAGTTAGATTTTCATGACATTTATTAACGAACAAGAAGAAATACCTATTGTGGCATTGGTCCAACTTTTATTTATAATTAATAGCCATACAATAATCACTAGTATGGAATTCGAACCCAAGTACCTCCCCCGAAATCTAGTACGGGAGCTCTACCTACTCAGCTACCTTGCCTCGAGTGAAGAGCATCCGAATATAAGTTCTCTTTGGCCTCTCATAAAGACTGTTCGCAATGGGCCCGAGGGAAGGTTGTAGGGGCACAGTGTGTCTCTTAACTTAATTTTCCCAGAGTTACCTTGCCAATGTGCAATATATAAAATTTTTAAAAATTTGAGTTTCTAAATGAGAAATTGTTATATTCAGCTCAGATCGTAATTGGTCAGGATGTGGATGGCCCGCTTTATTCTTTGTCACTTACCAGTGCTTTCTTAATGTTCTCTTCCTTTATTTGCTTTACTTTTTGAATAAATTCATTTTTCAAGGATTTTTACAACAAACGTACATACATCCTAGCGACCAGTTGCATTCATTTGAAAAACAACAAATCCTACAATTTTAAATTCAAATTTCTCCTAATGGAACAAACATAAGAATTGGATAATCTTGTAAACAACTTGCATTCCCAAAAGGTTTTATTTGTTTTTTGCTGCCTATCCCCCCCACTAACGTAGGGGGGTAGTTTACTTATTTCTGTAAAATTTTGGTTTTGTCTTTTATGGCGTTTTTCAAATGAGCGATTCAGTTCTGTTTGAAATATTTTATTTCGTCTGTTGTTTGAAGGATTATATTTGTCTCCCACAGTTCTTGTCTGTGGTCTTAGCAACTGGTTGTTTATGTGAAGTTTCTTTTCTACTTTTCTGTAAAATTTCAGTACACTTATTGGAGTGGCGTCAGGTCCGGTTTTTTTAAGCCACGAGCTCATGATTGAGGCTACAAAGTCTATAATGGAGCGATATAGGAAAAATATGAATCATCGCAATTTAACATGTTGTATTTTTAAACATCGTTAACTTCACAGCACTCAGAGTGGGAGCTTGTAGTGAAAAACAAGGGGCCATAACACGTCCAGTATAAAATATTTTCTGTTTAACTCTCTTTGTACATTACTTGCTATTATAACAATATACTTGCAATAATAAACAAATGCACAACCGGTAGCAGTGCAATAAGACCAATTGCGACCGCTGTGAAGTCACTTTTCCTTATTGTTGTTGTCTCGAATTAAAACGTGTTCAGAGCGCCGTCAGAAGTTTGATACGAAATGAGGGTCGTCAGCCTATGTACGTGATTTTTTAGAAAACCACAATTGTGCTTAATAGGCAGTTGACATTCTATATAAATGGTGTATCAACACTTCAATTTAATTCTTTACGATCTATTGTCCTAAGCAGTGTTCGTTTAAGGTCAGGTCCTTGACGATGATCAAGGCGCTATTGGTATGTTTATTTTTTACATTACATTAGTCACGAATATTTGATGACTGTAGTAGCCATGTTTATTTAGTACAATAAAATATGTAGTAGACAATTAAACTTACATGGAACTTATACGATACATCTTTACGGAACAAAAACAACAAACAAATATCGAATGAAAGTAATTTACTAAACAGGCGCATTATCTGCTTTTGAATAAGTGAGTAATGACACCACAGAATGTATCAGGATGTTTAGAATTTTTTTTTATCAAAGGTTAACAGTTCATCTAAAACACTTCTATTAAGTGTAGAGAATGTTATGTTAACCATTTCTACTATCTTATTTGTGAATTGGAATCCAAACGATCGTTTTATATACTTTGTGCTAATACAGTCAACGATTCAGGCTATTGACTCTATTGTCACAACCCAATAAAATATATTTAAAACTGTATAAGAATATTATATGTTTAGTGCCGGTCGCGGAAGGATATAATTGAATAAAAAATCTTCCGCCTCTTCACAGCATAGTTTATTCACCAGAAACGTTTTCGACAGCTCCAAACTGTCACCTTCAGTCGATAAAACGGAAAGTCGTATGATAAAAAAACGATTCTGCAAACTGATATAAACAAAATCAACCAATAAAAGCAACAATAAATAAAACCAATTTAAAAAAATTAGAAGTGTTAAACTACACTGAGTCAGAAATGGTTCGTCCATTTTATGTATTTCAAAACAAATTAATACTTAAATAAAAAACACACCAATACATTAATCCTATGGCAGCACACAATTTAGGGTATGAAAAATTTAAAACATATGAAATTCTTTTTGAGAAGTTAACTGTTAAAAAATGTTAGTTATGTGTGCTTTTTGAAAGAAGGCTTTTTTAATTATATAGAGATAGTAATTTTTATTTATTCGACATTTTACAATGAATAGTTTTTTTCCATAATTATTTCAAGCATATTTTTTGTATTTATTGATTTTTCATTTCTTATCTTCTCTGTTATTTAATTCCCCTTTGTCCTTAATTATCTTAGTGAAATAATAATAATTAAAAAAAACTTATATTAAAGTTATTTTCATAGAAATTAGTTATTTTTGATAGGGTTTAGTATCAACATGATCGTTACTACTGGCGCTCTAGTTGTAGATTGTCTGTTAGAAATATAACATTTTTTATATTTTAATTAAATCTTTAACTATTTACTAATATGCTACCGACTACGTTAACTTTTAGTTCTGCTTCTTCCTTCAGATCCTGCTGCTTGTCGGCTTGGCGGCTCTCTGTCTAGCAGAACCACAGCCAGAACCTCAGAGAAAATCTTCCTACCGGCCACCGTACTACAGGCCACCGTATCGTCCACCATATCGCAAATATTAGTCATTTTGTATATATCAACTCAGTGGATCTCGTAAACATAGAAAAAAAATGTACGCTTTAAATTGAATAAAAGTATACAAGTAAAATCTAGCAGACTTATTTTTTACCATGACATCCACATCTGAGTACAAGACTACCCATTGTTCAGTAATGCCTCATAAAAAAAAATCCATATAGAATTTTCATATTATTATTCTATGGTAAATTTAAAAGTCAGTTGCATGCATAAATCCATCCCTCAAAAGCGCTACTACGATGTTACCGTGATAGCAGCATATGGCGCTGAGAAACGCACGCCAATAAAGGACGGTTTTATGGAAAAGCTATGGAGCTGGATTTGTTTGTATACGTTTTAATTTTTTCTCACGAGAAAGCAGAAATAAAAAAGAAAAAAAACATGTAAGAGAAGCCAGGGATTGAACCCGGACCTTAGTAGTAGGTAATAAGAAATGTTAACGACAATGGGAGACGCTTAAAGCTCTTGTGCATGATAAAATAGTTACCAAAAACCAAAAAAAAAACGTTTGCCTTTTCTATAGGTACTTTTTTTTATTTTTCCAATGCCTTCAACTGACACGAAAAGCAAGGTGAGAATTCCTTACACATGTTTTAATAACCTATAGTGGTTATTCTTTTATTAAAATTTTTCATCCATGGCAAAATACCACACTAAAAATGTACTTACTATAGTAACTTTTATAAGAAAAATAATTGTATACCATCAAGAGTTATACAAAAGAAATAATTTTTTTTTTTTTTAAATACCCAATCCATTTTTTAATCAACTAATATCTATAACTTCAATGGCAATTAGTCAAGTAACCGAAAAACTAAAAAAATTATCTAATAAAGGTAAGTAAAGTTTACACTATTACGTGTTCATATTATAACAATAATTTATTGTTAATTATTGTGTCAAATAATAATTAGGGAAAAAATAAGAAAGTGAATTGGAGTGCTAATCAATAGTGATCGTTTTAATAACTTGAATTTTCACTAACAATAATGGTTAATTAGATTACGTTGTTGTGACTTTTCAATTGGGCCTTTCCTCCAAGAATAATGATTAATTTTTTCTATTTCATCAATCAACCAAGAATTTTCAAAGATATATAACTGATGGTCGATGAGTGCCAACCGCTATTCAGTACCACTGTATTAAATATTCAAATTATAAAAAAAAAGTCAATTTTTCAGGTTCTAATACGATTATAACATAAGTTTATTTATGCACAAGCGTTTTCAGCAGTCCTTGCTCCCATTAAGGTTTGCTGAAAAATGTCAAGAAACCATTAGCAACAGTATGACAATAAAACTTCATCAATTTTAGCGTACCAGTGAAATTAAAAAGTTCACATCAATGAAATGGAGAACACGCAGTAACTTCAACAGCGTAAGAATATAATTATCAATTTTGCATATCTGTATTAATAATTAAAATCACTCTATAATTTTCAAATGAATAAAAATTTATACCAATAGAATAATATATTAAACAAAATACATTCAATACACATTTTTTATTACAATGCAACTTTAAATAATAGAAACACAAAGATACTAATAAGAAAGTTAATTGGAGTGCTTATTAATGGTGATCGTTTTAATAACTTGAATGGTTACTAACAATAAATGTTAATTTGATAACAATAATTGTTAATTAGATAACAATTGCCCTATCAAAATATTAGATCAGTTCCTCTAAGTAAAGAAATATATTATTTTGTTAGAATAAAATAGTTCCAGGCTCCGGTTTGTTATTGTAGAGGCATAACACAGTAAACATTGCCTGATGACAGCACTAGAGATTGTCTAGAAAATTGATTTTGGGTTTCTATACTTCCATCCAAGATATCGAGTATTTAAATTCCGGTGAATTGGAAAAGAAATATAGTTTACGCGGTCCCCTCACTTCACGGAATGAGGAACCAATTATCATAACAACAAATGTTGAAAGAACGTACAGGAAGCTGAAAACAAGAGCCCTTGTACACGCTAGGAGAAAAGATAGCGGGCATGAAAAGATTCGCACTTATCAATAACCTTCACCGCCTGGAAGCCACATGTGATTCAGTTTGCATAAACTTAGAAATAAAAGATTGACAAACTATTTTGAAAACACTGTTAATCCAAATCGCCAATTTAGTTAAACAATGAAAAGTAATTTAATCGGACTCCCCCCCCCCCACGGCTTAGTGACCTGCCACTTCTGGTCCTTCCTCAACAACAAACTTATCAAGCCAGTAAAATACCTGGCACAACCCTCATCGGGGGTTAGTAACTATTTATCTACTTTATATGTTTGGTTTATTCACTATTTTTATATCCTGTATTATGTTCTACTTTGAATATTTAATACAGTGGTACTGAGTAGCGGTCGGCACTCATCGACCATCAGGTATATATCTTTGAAAATTCTTGATCGATTGTTGAAATAAAAAAAATTAATCTTTATTCTTGGTTAAAAGGCACAATCGAAGAGTTACAACAACGTAATTCAATTAACTATTATTGTTAGTAGCCATTCAAGTTATTAAAACGACCACCATTAATAAGCACTCCAATTCACTTTCCTATGTTTTTCCATCCTTGATCCTTGAAAAAATGCTCCATATTATTTTTATTTTTTCCCTAATTATGATTAGACACATTAATTAATAATAAATATTGTTACAATATGAACACGTAATATTGTAAACTTTACTTACCTATATTAGATAAATTGTTTAGTTATTCGGGTACTTGACTACTTGCCATTGAAGTTATAGATATTAGTTGATTAAAAAATGGACAACAACAAATACAGGGCCATAATCTTGTCAAGGTGGGTGATTATTATGATTCCAGATAATTTTTTACTTTAAATAAGTGACTCAATTAAAAATACAAGCTTTTGAGACACGAACTAGGAGTGTTTTGTGGATTTAAGAGGAAAACAAATAATTTATAAAAAAATTAAATATTGAAGAAATAGAGATCCGATAAAAATGATCTTTTGTTGATGATATTTACATGTATGATAAAATTTGATTGTTGTCTCAAAATATAAATTATCAAAAAAAGGTATTTTGTAAATATATTATATTAAGTTTGGAAGAATAATGCGGTGAAATATTCCGAGCAATCCAGTAGTTGTAAATGGTTGAATCGAAAGAGGCGATTTAAGTTTTTCATGTTTAACAAAAACATTCAACAATGAGCCTTCGATCGTGACTGCACCTCTTCCGTTAATGTCAATAGTAAGGTATATTAGATGTTCTGTAACGTTTCGTTCCAATCTGCTGCTTGTCGGCTCTCTGTCTAGCAGAACCACAGCCAGAACCTCAGAGGAAATCTTCCTATTGGTCACCGTACTACAGGCCACCGTATCGAAAATATTAGTCATTTTGTATTCATCAACTCAGTGGATCTCGTAAACATAAAAAAAAAAATGTACGCTTTAAATTGAATAAAACTACACAAGTAAAATCTAGCAGACTTATTTTTTACCATGACATCCACATCTGAGTACAAGACTACCCATTGTTCAGTAAAGCCTCATAAAAAAATCCATATAGAATTGTCATATTATTATTCTATGGTAAATTAAAAAGTCAGTTGCATGCATAAATCCATCCCTCAAAAGCGCTACTACGATGTTACCGTGATAGCATATGGTGCTGAGGAACGGAGACCAATAAAGGACGGTTTTCCATAACTGGATTGTTTGTATACGTTTTAATTTTTTTCTCACGAGAAAGCAGTAATAAAAAAAGAAAAAAAACATGAAAGAGAAGCCAGGGATTGAACCCGGACCTTAGTAGTAGGTAATAAGAAATATTAACGACAATGGGAGACGCTTAAAGCTCTTGTGCATGATAAAATAGTTACCAAAAACCAAAAAAAAAACTTTTGCCTTTTCTATAGGTACTTATTTTTATTTTTCCAATGCCTTCAACTGACACGAAAAGCAAGGTGAGAATTCCTTACACATGTTTTAATAACCTATAGTGGTTATTCTTTTATTAAAATTCTTCATCCATGGCAAAATACCACACTAAAAATGTATTTACTATAGTAACTTTTATAAGAAAAATAATTGTACACCATCAAGAGTTATACAAAAGAAATTTTTTTTTTTTTTTTCAAAATACCCAATCCATTTTTTAATCAACTAATATCTATAACTTCAATGGCAAGTAGTCAAGTAACCGAAAAACTAAAAAAATTATCTAATAAAGGTAAGTAAAGTTTACACTATTACGTGTTCATATTATAACAATAATTTATTATTAATTATTGTGTCTAATAATAATTAAGGAAAAAATAAGAAAGTGAATTGGATCCCTAAAGCAATAGTGATCGTTTTAATAACTTGAATGTTCACTAACAATAATGGTTAATTCAATTACGTTGTTGTGCCTCTTCAATTGGGCCTTTTCTCCAAGAATAATGATTAATTTTTTCTATTTCATCAATCCATCAAGAATTTTCAAAGATATATAACTGATGGTCGATGAGTGCCAACCGCTATTCAGTCCCACTGTATTAAATATTCAAAGTATAAAAACAAATGTCAATTTTTCAGGTTCTAATACGATTATAACATAAGTTTATTTATGCACAAGCGCTTTCAGCAGTCCTTGCTCCCATTAAGGTATGCTGAAAAATGTCAAGAAACCATTAGCAGCAGTATGACAATAAAACTTCTTCAATTTTAGCGTACCAGTGGAATTGAAAAGTTCACATCGATAAAATGGAGAACACGCAGTAACTTCAACAGCGTAAGAATATAATTATCAATTTTGCATATCTGCATTAATAATTAAAATCACTCTACAATTTTCAAATGAATAAAAATTTAATCCAATTAAACAAAATACATTCAATACACATTCTTTATTACAATGCAAAATTAAATAATAGAAACACAAAGATACTAATAAGAAAGTGAATTGGAGTTCATATTAATGGTGATCGTTTTAATAACTTGAATGGTTACTAAGAATATTCGTTAATTAGATAACAATTGCATTATCAAAATATTAGATCAGTTCCTCTAAGTAAAGAAATATATTATTTTGTTAGAATAAAATAGTTCCAGGCTCCGGTTTGTTATTGTAGAGGCATAACACAGTAAACATTGCCTGATGACAGCACTAGAGATTGTCTAGAAAATTGATTTTGAGTTTCTATACTTGGATCCAAGATATCGAGTATTTAGATTCCGGTGAATTGGAAAAGAAATATAGTTTACGCGGTCCGTTCACTTCACGGAATGAGGGACCAATTATCATAACAACAAATGTTGAAAGAACGTACAGGAAGCTGAAAACAAGAGCCCTTGTACACGCTAGGAGAAAAGACAGCGGGCATGAAAAGATTCGCACTTATCAATAACCTTCACCGCCTGGAAGCCACATGTGATTCAGTTTGCATAAACTCAGAAATAAAAGATTGACAAACTATTTTGAAAACACTGTTAATCCAAATCGCCAATTTAGTTAAACAATGAAAAGTAATTTAATCGGACTCCCCCCCCCCACGGCTTAGTGACCTGCCACTTCTGGTCCTTCCTCAACAACAAACTTATCAAGCCAGTAAAATACCTGGCACAACCCTCATCGGGGGTTAGTAACTATTTATCTACTTTATATGTTTGGTTTATTCACTATTTTTATATCCTGTATTATGTTATACTTTGAATATTTAATACAGTGGTACTGAGTAGCGGTCGGCACTCATCGACCATCAGGTATATATCTTTGAAAATTCTTGATGGATTGTTGAAATAAAAAAAATAATCTTTATTCTTGGATAAAAGGCACAATCGAAGAGACAGAACAACGTAATTATATTAACCATTATTGTTAGTAGCCATTCAAGTTATTAAAACGACCACCATTAATAAGCACTCCAATTCACTTTCTTATTTTTTTCCATCCTTGATCCTTGAAAAAATGCTCCATACTATTTTTATTTTTTCCCTAATTATGATTAGACACATTAATTAATAATAAATATTGTTATAATATAGACACGTAATATTGTAAACTTTACTTACCTATATTAGAAAAATTGTTTACTTTTCGGGTACTTGACTACTTGCCATTGAAGTTATAGATATTAGTTGATTAAAAAATGGACAACAACAAATACAGGGCCATAATCTTGTCAAGGTGGGTGATTATTATGATTCCAGATAATTATTTACTTTAAATAAGTGACTCAATTAAAAATACAAGCTTTTGAGACACGAACTCGGAGTGTTTTGTGGATTTAAGAGGAAAACAAATAATTTATAAAAAAATTAAATATTGAAGAGATAGAGATCCGATAAAAATGATCTTTTGTTGATGATATTTATATGTATGATAAAATTTGATTGTTGTCTCAAAATATAAATT